>JAJEJO010003337.1:39188-224646 GCA_020662805.1 Glaucomys volans | reverse complement strand
GTTGATTCCCAAGTATTTTTTTTTTGAAGCTATTGTGAATGGAGTAGTTTCCCTAATTTCTCTTTCAGAGGATTCATCACTTACGAATAGAAATGCATTAGATTTAGGCATGTTGATTTTTATATCCTGCTACTTTGCTGAATTCATTTATTAGTTCTAGAAGTTTTCTGGTGAATGCTTTGGATCCTCTAAATATAGAATCATGTTGTTGGCAAATAGTGATAGTTTCAGTTCTTCTTTTCCTATTTGTATCCCTTTAATTTCTTTGGTCTAATTGCTCTGGCTAGTGTTTCAAGAATGATGTTGAATAGATGTGGTGAAAGAGGGCATCCCTGTCTTGTTCCAGTTTTTAGAGGGAATGCTTTCAGTTTTTCTCCTTTAAGAATGATGTTGGCCATAGGCTTAGCATAGATAGCCTTTACAATGTTGAGGTATGTTCCTACTATCCCTGTTTTTTCTAGTGTTTTGAACATGAAGGGGTGCTGAATTTTGTCAAATGTTTTCTCTGCATCTACTGAAATAATCATATGATTCTTAACTTTAAGTCTATTGATGTGATGAATTATGTTTATTGATTTCCAGATGTTGAACCAACCTTGCATCCCCAGGATGAACCCCACTTGATTGTGTTGCACTATCTTTTTAATATGTTTTTGTATGCAACTGGCCAAAATTTTATTATGGATTTTTGTGTCTATGTTCATGAGAGATCTTGGTCTAAAGTTTTCTTTCCTTGATGCATCTTTGTCTGGTTTTGGTATCAGAGTGATACTAACTTCATAAAATGAGTTTGCAAGGGTTCCCTCTTTTTCTATTTCATGGAATACTTTGAGGAGTATTTTTTAAAGTTCTTCTTTGAAGGTCTTGTAGACCTCAGCTGAGAATCCATCTGGTCTGGGTTCTTCTTGGTTGGTAGGCTTTTGGTGGCTTCTTCTATATCATTGCTTGAAATTGATGTTTAAATTGTGTGTGTCCTCCTGATTCAGTTTGTGTGGATCATATGTCTCTAGAAATTTGTTGATGTCTTCAGGATTTTCTATTTTGTTGGACTATAGATTTTCAAAGTAGCTTCTAATTATGTTTTGTGTTTCAATGGTGTCTGTTGTGATGTTTCCTTTTTCATCACAGATTTTAGTAATTTGAGTTTTTTATCTCCTTCTCTTTGTTAGTGTGGCTAAGGGTTTATCTATTTTGTTTACTTTTTCAAAGAACCAACTTTTTGTTTTGTCAATTTTCTGAATTGTTTTTGTTTCAATTTCATTGATTTCAGCTCTGATTTTAATTATTTCCTGTCTTCTACTACTTTTGTTGTTGTTCTGTTCCTCTTTTTCAAGGACTTTGAGAAGTAATGTTAGGTCATTTAGTTGTTGACTTTTTATTCTTTTCTTGAATGCACTCCATGCAATGAATTTTCCTCTTAGTACTGCTTTAATTTTGTCCCAGAGATTTTGATATGTTGTATTGTCATTCTCATTTACCTCTAAGAATTTTTTTTATCTCCTCCCTGATGTCTTCTGTTATCCCTGCTTCATTCTATAGTGTATTATTTAGTGTCCAGGTGTTTGGAATAGTTTGTTTTTCATTTTATCATTGATTTCTAATGTCATTCCATTATGATCTGATAGAATACAAGGTACTATCTCTGTTTTTGTATTTACGAAGGGCTGCTTTGTGGCATAACATATCATCTATTTTAGAGAAGGATCCATGTGTTGCTAAGAAGAAAGTGTATTTCCTCATTGATAGATGGAATATTCTATGTATGTCTGTTAAGTCTAAGTTATTGATTTTGTTACTGAGTTCTATGGTTTCTTTGTTTAGTTTTTGTTTAGTAGATCTGTTCAGTGGTGACAGTGGTGTGTTAAAGTCACCCAGAATTATTGAGTTGTGGTCTATTTGATTCCTGAACTTGAGAAGGATTTGTTTGATATACATGGATGTGCTGTTGTTTGGGGCATAAATATTTACAATTGTTATGTCTTCCTGATTCATGGTTCCCTTAAGCGGTATGAAATGTCCTTCTTTATCCCCTCTGACTAACTCTGGCTTGAAGTCCACTTTATCTGATATAAGGATAAAAACCTCCACTTTTTTACTGAGTCTGTGTGCATGGTATGTTTTTTCCCCATCCTTTCGCCTTTAGTCTGTGGGTGTCCTTTTCTATGAGATGAGTCGCTTATAGGCAGCATATTGTTGGATCTTTCTTTTTAATCCAGTCTGCCAGTCTATGTCTTTTGATTGATGAGTTTAGGCCATTAACATTCAGGGTTATTATTGAGATATGATTTGTATTCCCAGTCATTTTGGCTTAGATTTGGTTTTTAACTTGACCTGGTTTCTCCTTTGATTGGCTTTTCCTTTAGGGTAGTCCCTCTCTTTGCTGACTTACATTGTTGTTTTTCATTTCCTCATGGAATATTTTTGTGAAAATGTTCTGTAGTACGGCTTTCTATTTGTAAATTCTTTTAACTTTTGTTTGTCATGGAGGATTTTATTTTGTCCTCAATTCTGAAGGTAAGCTTTGCTAGATGTAAGATTCTTTGTTGGTAACCATGTTCTTTCAGAGCTTGAAATATGTTGTTCCAGTCCCTTCTAGCTTTCAGGTTTGGACTGAGAAATCTACTGATATCCATAATGTATATATACATTATATATGTAATACGATATGTAATGTCGTATATGTAATACGATGCTTTTCTCTCACAAACTTTAAAATTCTAGCTTTATTTTGGGCGTTAGGCATTTCATTATAATATGCCTTGGTGCTGACCTGTTGTAATTTTGTACTTTTGGTGTTCTGTGAGCCTTTTGTATTTGATTTTCCATTTCATTCTTCAGGTTTGGGAAATTTTTTGATATTATTTCATTGAATAGGTTGTTCATTCCTTTGGTTTGTATCTCTGTGCCTTCTTCAATCCTAATAATTCTCAAGTTTGGTCTTTTCATGATATCCCATAGTTCTTGGATGTTCTGTTCATGATTTCTTATCATCGTCTCTGTTTGGTCAACTTTACTTTCAAGATTAAATATTTTGTCTTCATTGTCTGAGGTTCTGTCTTCCAAGCGATCTTGTCTGTTGGTGATACTTTCAATTGAGTTTTTTATTTGGTTTATTGTTTCTTTCATTTCAAGGATTTCTGTTTGTTTGTTTGTTTTTTCAGAATCTCTGTTTCTTTATTGAAATGATTTTTTGCTTCCTGCAGTTGCTCTTTTAACTGTTTATTGAAATGATCATTCATTGCCTGCATGTGCTCTTTCTCATCCTTTGCTTCATGGATCATTTTAATTATGTATATTCTGAATCCCTTTTCTGACATTTCTTCTATGCTGTCACTGAATTCTATTAATACAGAATCTTGGTTGTTTGGAACACTTTCTTCCCTTGTTTTTTCATGCTGTTCATGTATCTTCCCCTCTAGCAGTGTAAATTTGGGGTATTGCATTTTCCCCCCTATAAGCTTATAGTGACCCTGCAGATTTCCAAAACCTATCTTTTAAGTGGCAGATCAATAATAGCAGCATCTGGTACAGATACTATGCAGTCTTAAACCAAATAACCCCTATGAAGATGTTAACAGTATTGTCATAATAAACAGAGGATATGTTAGATTATTTTTTTTAATTTTTTTTATTTGCTTATTGATTCATTGAACACAAATGGAGTACAGCTATTGTTTCACTGGTTGTACACAAAGTAGAGTCACACCATCTGTGCATTCATACATGTACACAGGGCAATGGTATCTGTCACACATTCTGTTATTATTTTTACCCCCTACCCCGCCCCCACCCCTCCCTTCCCTCTATGCTATCTATCCTTCCTCCATTCTTGCCACTCTCCCCCCCACATTATGCATCATCATTCATTTATCAGTGAGACCATTCGGCCTTTGGATTTTTGGGATTGGCTGATCTCACTTAGCATAACAAACTCCAACATCATCCATTTACCTACAAATGCCATAATTTTATTCTTCTTTATGGCTGAGTAATATTCCATTGTGTATATATACCACAGTTTCTTTATCCATTCATCTATTGAAGGACACCTAGGTTGATTCCATAATCTAGCTATTGTGAATTGAGCAGCTATGAACATTGATGTGGCTGCATCACTGTAGTAATCTGATTCTAAGTCCTTTGGGATGTTAGATTATTATCTACAGTATAACCAATAGATTTGCAATGAGGTCTACAGTTTCTAATGGTGGACAAAGAGGATAGGGAGGGGTGTAAGATATAAATGTTAATGGAATCAGAAAAGAGTACATAGAGGTACTAGATCATAGGAAGAGTGCAAGTGGAATCAAAAGAAGTTGGTTGTTAGGATGAGAAACGGGAGAAGGAGATTCCAAGGAAATAGGTAAACAAAAAAATGCAGAGAGCAAGAAAAATAAAGGAATAAAAACTTAAAAATTTCAAAAAGGAGAAAAAAAATGTCTATACTATTACAGTCATATACTGTTCACACCTCCTAGTTTTCAGTAGTCTGATACATGAGAGATACCTGACAATGAACTTCCAGTCTCCAGCAAGCATCTTAGGATGGAAATTGCCCCTCCTAAAGATGGCGGCTTTCTCTTCTGGGATAATCCAAGATGGCTGCACTGGCTTCTAAAGTGTTGGCAAATGAGGAGCCACAGCGTGGGTGTGGACTAGGTGAGGGCACTGAGTCCAGGCAGGGTGTGAGAGGACCGGGATCCTGAAGACAGGGTGGGGTCATGCTGGCGGGGGTCCTGAGGGTGGGGAATGGTGAGTCGGGCCAGTTGCAGATCCTGCAAGTTCTGGCTGTTGTCCAATATGGCAGCAGCTAAATATAACCAAACCTGTGGGGACTGTGACAATGGACTTTCAGGCAACAACAGGCAGCAGGGGATTCACTAGAGGTCTGAGGGTGGTCTGCAGGCTAATGGTAGATGAATGGCAGGTAGACCACAGGCGATGGGTGATGGGTAGGTGAGAGGCAGATGATGGGCAGGCAAGTGGCAGGCAAACGGGCAAATGGCGGATGATAGGTGGCAGTCAGTGAGTGATCTGCACTCAAAAAGTAAGCGATATGCTGGCAGATGGGGGTGATCCCTGTGGACAAATGGTGTAGACAGCAGAGGATCAATGAGCAGCAAAGACTGCCTCACAGAGGAACAGTGCTCAATTCCTCTGCTTGAATCCTGAGTTACGGAGCCAAAAAGAATGCAGCCTTCCTATATTCCACCATCTTGGATCTTGTGTCCTAGAATTCATTTTGACATAATTATAAAAGAGTGGAATACAATTTGTCCTAACTTAGTTCCCAGTATTTCCCCTTTCCCCTTCCCCTTCTTCCTCCCCCTGTTCCCTTCCCTCTTCTCTACTGATCTTTCTGCTCTGAGACACTAAGCATAAATCTAACCCTGGAGAACAGAGGAGGGAAGACCTTGGATGACAATAGTGCAACAGGAATATAGGACAAGTTAGGTTCTAAGTGATCTCTGTGGGGAGAAAGGGAGAAAACTGACAGATTTCCAGTACCTCTCAATCTTCCTCATATCGTGGTAACATAAATAAGAAAAAAGAAAAGATAACCTGTGTTCCATGCTGGGTTAAATGGAAGAAACTGCACACCCCAGAAGTGACCTGCCCTGTATGCTTTGTGAACTTTAGTTCCCTCTGGTTGAACCAAGTCTGAGATGTAAAGAACATGACTGATCTGGAAACTATTCAAGAAATCAGGAGTTAGGAAGTCCTGAATTATATAGTATGACAAAGTTGAAAACTAGTGATTTATGTTTTGAAAAGAGAGAGAATACAACTGAATTTCTGATAGGAACAATTTCTTTGGAGTGATATTGACTCATGGAAGAAAAAAATGTATGCTGAGCACACTGCAGCAGAAAATATTTACATAGTCATGTTATGATGTTAAGATTTATTGATTTTTCACCATTTAGATTCAAGGGTACATCAAAGGAAAAAAGGTGTAAATGTAGATGTGTTTACTACTGACAATATTAAAAGAAAGATATAGCCAATGAAGGTTGGGTAACAAAAAGAGTATGAGGGTATGTGGAGGGAGGACTGACTCTAGTTGATGGAACTGGGAACCCAGAAATGCTGTCTTTGAAGTGAGAGCCTTCCTGCAGATTTCTGACATTTGCCTCCAGCTACTGAGGTTTAAAGGAAATGGAATATCAAGGCATTAACCCTCTGAATGTTCTTGAAGAAAGGAGAAGCAGTGTGAAAAGGAGAACCACCTTCGAGGTACCAAAGAGGTAGAAGTTAAAAACAACTGGAAATGGGATTGGACAACTCCCTTAAAAGAAAAGATATGGATTTCATATTTCTGTTGCCAGCTTGTCATTAGGCATTCAATAAGGATTAAATTATGATAAAGAGATGTGGGAGAGATGTGTTAGTTTATTAAATAACAGGTTTAATCTAATTTAAAGTCTCATTTCATGGAGGTACTATATAAGTAGAGTGAGGTGAGGGACATGGATAGTGAGAAAAGAATCAGTTAAATCATTATGCTCATGACTGGAAGCCAATGAACAATGCCTGATATTAACTTTTAAGAAGCTGCACCATAAACTTATAATTTACACATATTGGAGTAACCATGAGAAGAAATAAAAATGGAAACTGTGTGCTTCTTTTTTTTTTTTTTATTCTTTTATTTACTTATTGATTCATTGAACACAAATGGAGTACAGCTATTGTTTCACTGGTTGTACACAAAGTAGAGTCACACCATCTGTGCATTCATGCATGTACACAGGGCAATGGTATCTGTCACACATTCTGTTATTAATTTTACCCCCCACCCACCCCCACCCCTCCCTTCCCTCTATGCTAGCTATCTTTCCTCCATTCTTGCCATCTTTCCCCCCCCACATTATGCATCATCATTCATATATCAGAGAGACCATTCGGCTTTTGGATTTTTGGGATTGGCTGATCTCACTTAGCATTACAGTTTCCAACATCATCCATTTACCTACAAATACCATAATTTTATTCTTCTTTATGGCTGAGTAATATTCCATTGGGTAACACAATGGAAACTGTGTGCTTCTGATACCTAGAATAGAGGTTTGCTGATATGCTCAGTAACTGTTTGCTGAAAGAGTTTGCTGAATGATATGCAGGAATGGAGGAGATGATGAGAGAGTCTGATACTGCTGTTTATATTCAATAAACCCCTGCAACTGTTCCATTTGCCCCCACCCCTCTTCCCTGCTAATACAGTACAGATTTCTACTCTTCATAGTGACCCCAACTCCAACCAAAGGGTGAATCCTGATTAGTCTATTGAACCATGGTATCTTCCACCTCCAACCAGTGATTAATTAGGGAATGTCCAATGAGGGATGCAGGGAAGATTCTTGGAAGTTGCTTTCTTCTTCTTTCTCTCAAAATTGACAGATTTGAATTTTATGCCTGGGCTATTATCTCATGATCAAGAAGAAGCTAGACTGAGGAAAAAAACAACCAACCGTGGAATGGTGTGACATGGGAGTCCCAATGATGTAACTGAGTTTTCAATTACACAACCCCATTTTAATGTTTGCATGTGAGGTAACAAATTCTCCTTTTTGTTCCAGTTGGTTGAGTTGGGGACTTATTACTTGTTATCAAAGAATAACAGCAGATAAATTGTCTGTTATATTTTGGATCTGAAATGGTCCCAAAGGTTCATGTATTGAAAGATTGGCTTCCAGGTGGCTTGCTATTGGGAGGTGGTAGAAACCTTAGGAGATGGGGCCTAGTTGGAAGAGGTGGGTCATTGCAGGGGTACCTATAAGGGGATGTGAAGAAGGGGACCTTAGTCAGTTAGACTCTCTCTCTCTCTCTCATCTCTCCACTTCCCAGCTGCTGTGAGGTAAGTAGATTTTCTTCACCACATGCTTCCATCCATTATGTTCTGTCTCTGTCTCACCAAAATCCCACAGCAATGGGGTCAAGTGACTATGGACTAAAACCTCTGAAACTTTGAAACAAAATAATCTTTCCTCCTTTAAGTCATTGGTCTCAAGTATTTTTATCACAGCAACTGAAGGCTGACTAAAATAAAGTCCTTCTGTAATTTTTGGATATCAGTACTACATACCTGTGTTAATGTTTATGAAAATTAAAAATTAAAGCTATGCAGAATTTCATCCTATTCAAACAGAAGAGTACTTTTAAAAATCTGTATTTAAATTTTTGTGTCCTCTAAATTTTTATGGCCAGGTTTCAAGGCACAGTTGTCCTCTCCTGTTATGATTCTTGTCTTTCAAGGCAAATTTTGCAAAATCTCATTCCTCCAGTCTGATAGCCTCAGAAATTTTACTACATAAACTCTAGCTAACAGGGAATACCTTTTCCTGGTACAAAAAGAAAAGTAGATAATTTAACTATATTTCCCTATTTCACTTTCTTATCATGACATTTATTCTTTCAACAAATGTGAGCAAAAATAAAAAGATGGGCAAATGGAAGAAAATGAGTGCAAGATACAAAGTGAAAGGAAAAAAGCATAAAATAGTCTTTTCAAAGGCTACAGGAAATACATCACAAATGTAAGAGAATAATGAGTGGGATTTTTTCTATTTCAGAATTTTAGTTAGAGCTCAAGAGTTGAGAGAAACTGAAGGATCTACTAGATACTTCAAAGAAGAATCTAACAAAAAGTAGCAAATGGTTAAGTAATCATCATGCTCAGTAGCTTATCCAGCAAGGACTGAAAATTCATGGAAGAGGATTGTAGGATTGTTTGGAGGAGAGCCATTATAGTTTGGGTATAAAGTGTCCCCCCCAAAAAAACTTGTCCTATGTTGATGTAGAAATATTCAGAGGTGAAGTGATTGGATTGTGAGAGTTAAAACTTAATGAGTCCATCTTAATTTGAATGGACTAACTCAGTAGGCATGGTGTGACTGGAGGAGGTAGGTCACTGGGGGTGTGCCCTGGAAGGGTTCATTTCCCTGCAGACCTTTCCTTCACCCACCCCCTCTCTGCTTCCTGGCTGCCATGAACAGAGAGCAGCACTCCTTTGTCACACCCTTCAACCATGATGTTCTGCCCCACTTGGGCCCAGGGCAATGGAGTTGATTGACCAGACTGAACCTCTGAAGCCATGAGCCAAACATAAACTTTTTCTATCCTAAGTTGTTATTTTTGGGTACTTTATTCACAGCAATGAAAAGATCACACAAGAATTAGGGAAAAAATGGAATATTGTATGATTTATTCTACTGTCTTCCATAGTCAGTGAAAAGTAAGCTCCGAAGAGATGCAGGAGAGGGAGACTCAAAAAGAAGAACAAAAACAAAACGACATGAGAGCTATAAATGTTTGCTTCCTGCTTTAAGCTCTTGTGAATAATGCAATCATTCTGAAATTTGTTGATTTGATAGACCAAGAATGTGTACTCTTTACTGTAGAACACAAGTGGCTACATGAGAGCAGAATATGTTTAATTATGATTATTACTGCATCCATTCATTATTATATGATTATATTCATCTTTGATTTTTTTGTGTGTGTGTGCTTTAATGGTGAAGAATTCCAGGTTTAAAGGGCTGTGATGTCCCTCTTGTGGTGGTAGGAGAAGGGTAGAGAACCTAAGGTAATGGGTCATACAAGTTTACTAACTCTTAACAGAGCAGAGATCATCTCTGCTGAGGGTGAAGGTCACTAAAGACCATGTTAGTGGGTCAATGATGACTTTCAGGAAAAGGCCACCATATGAATACCTGCCCTGCTTGAGGTTATCTGATAGGTGAGAGTAAACTTCCATTAGCCTTAGCTAAGGACAAATTTATTTCTCCACTTTCAATTTGTTCATCCTTTCCTGACCCTAAACTTTCAGGAGCCAGAAGCAACATAATAAGATGTGAAGCTGGGGAGAAGAAAAGAGAAATGGAAGGTCAAGGTGAAGAAATACTGAAGATAGACTATGCTGTTATCCTATGCTGGGTCAGTCCTGAGCTAGGAATAAGAGAAACTGAATTGAATGATAAAGTCAAGTTGTAATTTAGACTGCACCACACTTTTTTCTTTCACCTGAGAATGTCTGTTTATGGTTAAGAGTAGGCAGAAAGCCACAAAATATACCTGAGCAACAAAATATTTCTTCCCCATGCAGACAATGGGGAAGAAAATGCCTGCTCATTGGGTTGGAACACAGTGGCCAAAAACAGTAAAGATGTTCCCTATTTTTTTCTTATGAAGAGAAACCCATTCAATAAACATGCCATACTTGATAAAGCCATTGTAGCAGATTGTGAGACAATACTCTTTTGGGTTTCTGGTCATGGATTTCTCATGAAGCCATTCTGATACATTGTGATTCCCTCTCCTCCCAAATTTTCTACTCCCCCACCATAAGAACAGAAAAAGGGAAGTTGGATTTGACCAAGGTTGGGGGTTTTGCTACATAGGAAAGGAGTGAGAAAAAGAAAGCCAAGGTTGTTTTCTAGGAAGTGGCTATAATGATGGATTCTTAAAGGAATCCAAGTTGGGTGAAGAGGGAATTAGTGACAGCAGGAAGATGGAGAGTGAAAATATATGGTGTTATGGAGAAGAGAATCAATTAGGCAAAGAACTATTACAATTAGGAAACCATAGAAAGCACCTGGAAGATGAAGTTGGGATGGTCCAAGAAGGGATTGCTTGAAATGGAAGTTTCAGAATCCCCATGGCTTCTAATGATGGCAAGATTTAGGAGGGAATTGGTTAGATGAAAATGCTGTGGGAGGTGAGAAAGGTAAACAACTGAACAGGTGAAAAGTGGACCAAACATAATTTAAGCTAGCTGTAACTTTAAAAGAGTTGGACCAATTTTTCAGTTTACAACAATTTTAATCTACAATGAACCAATGTATCTATTGATTTCTAATTGTATTAACTCATTGGTTGTATACACCTTGAACTAACACTGAACATATTTTACCTAATTTTAAATTATTTACGTTAAATTACATAGCATGTTAGTATTAAACATTGGCTTATTTACTTAAAACTGAAAAAATAGTTTAGTATCTTAGAAGACAAGATTAAGTTTATAGTGATTTATGTTTACAGTAACTTCATTTTTCTAAATGCTAAAAATATTACCACCAGTTAGATTTCTTTTCAAAACTAGACACAACGAACTTTTACTAAGTGGATCATTTAATAAGAAAAGGAGAAATCACAGGAATTGGTAGTGCTTTATTCCCTACCAAGATAGAAGAACAAATTGTCCTGCATTTGAAATGAACTCTTCAAAGGTTTGAACATCTTTCTGAGTATGGGTGATACTTCTACTTAGGTTCTTTATCTTAAAACTTTAAATCTCATTTTTGAGCTCATATTTTGCCAATTTGATGGCACTGTTACTCACCCAGAGCCTATGAACTTGAGTTTGTTTTTATATGTACAAACAGAACAAAGAAGTGCACTTTAAAACTAGGTGCACTTAGTTTGGAGCTACAATTATGAAAGAAAACTTATTTCCAGCAATTCTTAGCATCCTTATACTACATTATTGTTGAGTGGGAATGTGAAGGGGATGTAGTTGAAGTTCTTCTTTCCTCTATTTCTTGTAAGGTGGACCACAGTTCTCTGATCATCTCAACCTTGATTGCTTCTTTACATCCTATTAAAACATGAATTCTATATTCTAAGTTGCATATACCCTGCCCTTTTAGCCATAACTGTGTATTATGAGGACTTCTTCTGCTTCTTTCTACCATATCCATGAATATGGGTCATCCAAAAATCAACAATTATAAAGACTAAAGCTGAATTTTAAAACATTAATTTATTATAGTTGTTTTATGTCTGGATGTTTCATTGATCTCTTCATTGGCACTGTTACAAAAACCAGTACTAACTATAGTTTTAGGATCCTGTGTCTGAACCACTTGAGATTTTTTCAAAGTGCAGAGCTCAAGATGGAACAAAACCTCCAGTGAGTTAAACTTGACAGGGAAGGGAGACCTGGGAATGGGCAGTTTAAAAATATTCTCTAGCTAATTCTTATACACAGGACAATTTGAGAACTATTTTTAGAAATTAAGTGTTCTCATTATACATCAGAAAGTCCAGACATTGAACTTCGAGAATTTTTTAAAAATATTTTTAAATATATGCACAAATGCAAGATTAGAGAAACCAAGGCAATTCAACCAATTCTCTTTTTAAAGGCTTTTTTCCCTATAGGATCCATTAGTGGTCATTCTTTTTTTTTATTTACTTAGTGGTCATTCTTTATACACAAAATTCAATGAAGAGTGAAGAAAAGTTCAGTAATTCAATCTCCTTTTTTCCTTTTCTCTTCCCATACTCCCAGATCCCATTATTTTTACTCTCAGAAATTCGGATCTGATAACTTTTTAAAAAAACATTCCTCAAGTATGATTTTTCCATTTCCATATGTAAGTTTTGTATCTTTAAAAACAATTATTTCAAAGTGAGAGATGAAAGGTTGCATTATAAGTTAGTATTCAAGTGCATCTCGGGGCACATTTTTCCTCTAGTTACTTCTGTACAAATGACCTTCCTTGCATCCTGCTTCCTAAGTTTCCCCATTGTAGCACCTTCCTTTTCTCAGACTTGGATCTGGCTGAGTGAAGTCATTAATATTTCACCTTTTTCTTTGGTTTTGGCTTCTAGTAGTACTATCTTCCCACCCAAGGTCACCCACCTCATTGTATTTCCACAAAACCTATTCTATTTGCATTGATTAGAATTTTGTCAGTCTCTTGAAATCCAATTTCTATAGTCATAAGTGTTTGTCTTTCAAGACTTTTTAGCTTCACTTGTTCTCCCTCCAAGCCTGAGCAAAGTTGAATCAACTATTGAGAAAGCATTTGAGGTTGCTTTAAAGATTTTAAAGTCTTGATGCCATGTGTTTTTAACAGGGGCATTCAGGATTTTCAATCTTTTTATTTAGGCAGCTACTACACCAAGGAATTATTGATTAATCAACTTTAGAAATTTGCTTATCAGAAAGTGAAAAGTCTCAAGAGCCATCTTCTAAAACAACTCAAACTACCATAGGGGTGTGTGTGTGTGTGTGTGTGTGTGTGTGTGTGTAAATGCATGGGGGAGGATGCATATACAGAGAAAAAAAAATATGCCAGTAGGAGACAAAGAATGTCTACTTTCTGTGAAGCACAATAATGAGCTAGACAATACTAATTATAAAATAATCCATGCTCTCAGAGTTGTATGCAGCATAATGTTGGAGGGAGATATGTGCACAAACACTAAATAATATGAGAAAGAGGCCCTGGTAATCTGCTAAGTGTTGGTTAAGAGCAGCTGCATGGCAGCATGGGAAAATCCAAGGGATCAGAGTCAAACAGATCTGATTTCAAATTCCAACTTGGCACTCCTATGGTTCTGGTCAAATGACTAACATTTCCAGAGCCTCGATTTGCTAGAGTCTGGAAGATCTAGCAGCATCTAACTCCTAAGGATGCAATAAGGAGTAGAGATAAAGTAGGCAATGTGCCTAGCACATGGTAGAGATAATAAGTTATTATCATGGAAGTAGCTGCAAGTTTGCCAGTTGAACTCTGAGATTGTACCTGGAATACAAAATCAACAGCCCCTGCACCCAATTGCAAAATGATTTCTATTCCAAGAGACTGGCTTCAAACCAGGTCATTTTTAGGTTGGGGTCATGTTTAATGTTAAATGCCGTTTAAGCAATGTGGGTCATGTTAGAGGCCCTTGAGTTCTGCAAAGCCTGTGAAAACAAAGGGATAATTAAAAACCTCATGGTTTAAAATTAGCTAGTCTAAGCACATGAGAGAAACTCCAAGATAACTTTTCCTGCTCAGAAAGGTTTTGACATCCATACCTGGAAAACATTGTACTTTTTTAAAGGTTAGATCTGTATGTGCTGCAATAAGTGAATGTCAATGACATAGTAATGTGTGAAAAATTATAATGAACACCTGAAGTTCTCATTTCACAAATCCATTCCCTCAGTTTCTGCTAATGGAAATGTGTTTTGTCTGAGAGCATCTCGTCTCTTTGTTATAAATGCAGCCCTGGCCAAGAGGCCAACTCATGACCTGAGCTAGGCAATCTGACACTTTCCTGGGAGTTTGCATCTCAAATGATTTTTACACAACCACCCCAAAAAAGGGGGGTGATGTATGCTAGTGACAGAACCCTGAAGAGACTCTAGGGGTTCCTACTACCACAAAGGCCAGAACAAACCCAATTCCTGTTCTTTCCAAAGATCATTACCTCTCTCTTCAACATTGGCTTCAATCCTTCCTTAAAGAAATATGCATTAGTGCATCAATGAAAATTCTTCCATGTTCCCTACATACAAAGCTGATCCCTTAAAATATTTTTACAATGCATTCTTTTTCTATTTGAATTACCTATAGTAGTTTTTGTTGCTTCCAAAGAGCCCTAACATACAGCAGTAAACATTGTGCTTATTCTTATATGTGTATTTTTAATTCATTGACTTTATACATTTTGCACTAAAATTTTGTAACCTTTTTTTAAGAAAAAAGTACCAACAAATTCTTTAACATTTAAGTAACCATGAGTGTTCTCTGAGATGGAAATAAATCTCATTCGAATGCTCTTTGCAAACTAGGAGCAGTTTTCACTGGGAAGCAAGAGTAACATTTATAGCAAATTGTCAAAAGGCACCTGAGGAAAATGAAGAACTGTACTAGAAGTGGGAGAATGGACCAGAAAGGTAAATTCAAAGGTATTTGCCACCACACAATCTATGCAAACAAGTCTGGCTTAAGCTCTTGCCACTTCCATAATATATGGAGGTTCAAAACCTTCCCTGACAGTCCTGCACATTTCCTATAAAGCTCACAATTCATTCTCAGAATAATCTTGACTCTGAGATTCTACATTCTTGCATGTTCCTTCTGCTCTTACATCATATTACCCTACTGTAGAATACATTTCTTTTTTTATTCAGTTTCCAGGGTAAGGGGAAATCACATTAAACAGGATTTGGAACTTAGCATCTTACTTGGATTGATGGAGGTGGTCACCAAGATGGGTTGTGTCATCTTGGGTCTGCCATCTTGCTAGCCCCTCTCTTCTCTTTCTTCTCCATGCCAAATTGCTTTTAGAACTCCAAATCCTGTGTTCTCTCTTATACAAAAATGTTTTCCTTTCCCTGTGATGTCTTCACTCCAGCCAACACTAGGTCCCACATAATTTCTCATGTAGACTGGATTTGCATGATATATTTTTCAGGCAAAGATAGTCTCTTCCTAAGTAAATTTTTCTCCACTTCTCACATTCACATGTAGTATAGAACAGGGACATAATCTTTGTGAAGGGAAGATATACAGTGTTCATAGTGACTAACAAAAAGGAGACAACTTTGGGATTTTAAAAACAGAGAATTTATCAGAGAATTGCCTCAGCCAGAGAACTTTCATGACCACATAACCCATTCAGTGATTCATCAAATTTTTATGGTGTGCTCTCTATGTGCCAGTAGACAATTGACTGCCTAATGGAGAATTTAAAGGTAAATAGGAAATGACCTTGGGAGCAAAAAGTCCATGAGGAGAGATAGATGCATAAATTGATAGTCATAAGACAGTGTTACAGTGAATGACCACATAAATTTGGAGTAATTTGTACACCGAAGACTTGTTCTGTCCCAAATGTTTGAGACATAGGCAAGAGTTCAAATGGAGGATCATGGGTCATATGTCTAAATATGTAGATGATATAAATCAAGCTAACAGACTGCTAAACAAAATATGTTCTACTCTTTTTTAATTTTTTTTATTCATTTAGTTTTGATCCATTGAACACAAATGGAGTACAGCTATTGTTTCTCTGGTTGTACACAAAGTGGAGTCACACCATCTGTGCATTCATACATATACACAGGGCAATGATGTCTGTCTCATTCTGTTATCATTCTTGCCCACCCCCCATTGTTCTACTCTTATTGAAGAGAACTTCATGAAACCTGACTGGCCAGGTCTGTGTTTGGAATTTGAGTAGTCCTCAGAGTTCTTGTAGGCCATGGCAGTGCTGTGAGAACTGGTCCATGGCTTCTCACCTAGACCATTGGCAATCTCCTCTCCTTTTCCTGCCACATTCTCATTCCTTTCCATACTTACATATATGTAGAGTTGAGGCTATGTGTACAAGCTCCAGCCACAGCTTCCACTAACAGCTGCCCTCTGGTCACTACTCAGCCTAGGATATATCCACTGGTGGCCATACTGTCCTTAGGAGGAAAGACAGGACAAATATTCACCCAGGCTCTGAAATCAGAGTCAAGACCATTTAGACAGGGAATTCAGGATCCTAGGTATCAGACACTGGTCTAAAACTGGGTACATCTTCAGATGGGCCCACCTAGGGAGTCCAAATCTACTGTGTGAACCACAACTAGATAAGAGCTATACAGAGGCTGTCTAAAGAATAGTCACCCTCTTGCCCAGGCCAGAATGCAGCATTGCTTAAGTTATTTCATCATATTCTTTATATGAACCATCCTAAAATGCATGTAACACAAGAGCTTCAGATGCACTAGTTTTGTGACAAGGGTAGGATGAACATGTTTATTTGGTTTTTAGTTCTCATCCGATGGATCCTTGAAAAAAATGTCATTTCTGAACCTGCAAAGCATTACAGTTATATTTTCCAATGTCTATAAAGGCTAATAAGCTAGCAACAGGGAAGGGAAAATGGAAAGAAATTCTTCTTTTTGGCTGCAAATCCCAATTTAGAGTCTAAAGTATAATAGGACCATCTTCAAAGGTAATGGACCCTGTGTTTTCAAGCATTTCTTCCCAACCAGACATCTTCCTATCAACTGACTGTTTTCTGCAAGGCAGGATTACCTTGGGTTGGTTTTCATCAGGGTCATAAAGAAACAACACAGTCTAGGTTGAGCCAAAGCCAGGTGACTCCTTCCCAATAGCCATGCCAATTCTGCCCTTCTGCCTATCTTGTCCTTAGTTCAATTCCCAATTTTTCTTGATTTCCCGCTTACTTTTTATCATTTCTTTCTTCTCTCTCAATGTCTATAGACCTTTCAGTTTCTCATAATTTTCATCAAATTCTGGTTACTTACCCTGTTTTCTTTTCTAGTACTTATGGTCCTTTTAGATTCTCTTGGCTCCCTAGCCTGATATATTGCTTTTCTAACACCTGAGTGGCTTGCGGTTAGTGATAACCTAAACCATTCTCAACATCCTACCTATCTCTCTGACCCACAGTCACCCTCATGTTGACCAATAGAGTAAAAGCAAATAGCAGGTCAGGCATTGAAACAGACTCCTCATCTGCAGTCTGAATCTCTTAAATCATAGTAGGAGGGATGAGGGGCTTTTATTTCTCACTTATTTGGATGCCCCTTTTCTATTCAACCCCAGGAAACCCATAACTACCCCATGGTAGATATCAGTACTGTGTAAAACTGCTCTATCTCCTAATAGTGAGTTCAAGCATATCACCCACCAACCACAGAAATATATCTCTACTGATCATTTACAATTATTCCTCCCCAGAGCCTCTGGTCTGTGGATTCGTTTGAGGTAAGCAGTGGTTCAGTCTGTTACATTCTTACTCCTCTCTTTATCCAGTTACATACCATAATTGTTCATTTAATAATCACTCTCGTTCATACCCCAAACTCCTTTATGCCTTTGCATTTTATCACTTCCAACCTGGGATCAACCCTGCTGTTTGGCTTTCTGTCTAGTAAAATTCAAACATCCCATAATTTCTGAAGAAAAACATAGCAGAGCAAATAACAAAAATCCATCATCCTCTATAAATCCATCATCACAAGTATCAAGGGAGCTCTCAACTCTGCCCTTCAATCCTACTAGTTTTTCTAACCAACTGGGTCTCTCCCTTCTCCATTTTCCTTAACAGTGATGAGGCAAACTTGGTCTGTCCCCCACTGTGTGTGACCAACCATTTTTTTCCTCATTCACAGAGGAAATGAAATCATAAGAAATAATCCTTTCAATTTTTAATTAACAATTCTACAAACCTATACTTGTTCTCAAGATATAGACAATTATACTTATCACAGCAACTCCCTCACCTCACGATCCCACAACCTTTATGCTTCATCCATCAGGCCGTCTTTCAGATCTTCTAGCATTGCATCTGAAACTTCTGTAAGAATTATTTACATTATTTGATAAACTAACATTTCCAAGCCCACTGGATAGTTCCTGAATGGAAAGGACCTAGAAAATGGCACACCTAAGCCCATTCCATCATCCTTAGCATCAAGAGAGACTGAGAATGCCACACCATGTTCTCTTCTTCCACAAGGACTTCCATGTGCTGCTCACTCTGCTTAGAAACTGCTTTTCCCATCCTTTGTTCCTCCTCCTTTCCATCACACCAAATGCACTTTTGTTCATCTTTGAACTTTCACTCAAACCTCACATTAGCAGGAAAGCTTTCTTCACAATGCCCTCATGCCCCTCTCAAAGTTTAGGAAGGTTCCTTTGTCACAGGCTCTCAATTTTTCCCTTCTGACACTCACAGGTTAATCTCACACACTCAGCATGTGATTATTTGGTCGTTGGTTCTCCCCTACCAGATTGTGATGTGAGGTTCCATATCTGTTGTCATTCATCATTGCTTCCACAATATCTAGGCAGCACCTGGTACATAACAATTCCTTAATAACAGTTAATACTTGAATGAAGGACTCAACCATGAATTAATAAATGGACTTAAAATTGATGAGCAATGTTGGAAATTATCAAGTTACAACCTCAACACAGAGTTGTCCAGTCTCTAGTTGGATAGTTTTTGTTTTGGGCAATCCATTCCACTGTTAGATAGTGATACAAAATTCATTTTTGAATTAAATAGAAACCAGCCCTCTCATAACCTTCCTCCATTGCTTATAGTTCAGCCCTGCTGGAAATCGCAGAGTCTGTTTCCTCTTAATGATATTCCCTTCCAATATTTGAATACTTTTAGCATGTACCTCCTATGTTTTCTCTTCTCTGACATCGATAAACACAGTTGCTTCAACAGTTCCTGATTTGAGACAGTCCTCAGACTCAATTATCCCCTCCCTGGTTTGATCTCACTCTAATGAACACAGAAACAAGAGGAAAACAACAGAGCCATGAAACTCTCACGTCCTCAGAACAGTAGCTTTAAGTCATTACTTTGAGAAGATGAGCTGTCTCCTTCCTTCTACCAGTTAGAGTTTATATTACAAAGTCACTGAACCACCAAACTGCAATATCTCCAAGAAGAACCGTACCTACAAGGCAATCACTCTACAGGACACGTGGATTTATTACAAGAACTTTTATTGCAGCAATCTGTTGACAAATGCTCAAGGAGGAGCACGGAGTGATCAGTAATAATAAAACCTTATGGAGATAATTTCCCCAAATGCAGTCTAGGAGAAAAACTGAGATAGATTCCTTAACCAAAGATAGGAATTCTGGACCTTTCCACTGGTGGCTTTTACATGTCATCTCTGGAGAAATTTCAGATGTTTCAAATCTAAACATACATCAAAGCTGGGATTGATAAAAATAGCAAAGAGGTTCTATTTATCTCAATTCACAAATCCTAGCCAGCAGCTGAAAAGAATTGGAGTTTAAATCCTATTACTCTCTCATAGCCCCCGCCCTCCAGGCCACAATGTCTAGTTGATACAATTACTTCTGGGATGAGAAAGGAGGCTGTCACATTGACCAATTGTTTATAGTGATCAGGAAAAAGGGGCAACAGTTTTCCCGACTAAGAGAATTATTATATGTCCCTCGCATGACTGGAAACCTTTCCAATGGTCACTCTTACAGGCTGCCACAAAACCAGAGGCAGAAGAACCACGTCATTGCTTGGCTTTGGGTTCAGAAGGCCATGAACTACGTACAAGAGAGTGCTGAGAACTACTTAACAGTGTATTATTACAAGATAGTGCATTTCCTACTAACTCTTGGGAAAATAGGGAAATAAACATTAGCTGGTGATTTGGACACAGCCAAATTGCTCAATGGGTCAGGTCAGTGCAGGGATTCCTGACCTAGTATTTTTATTTTTATTTATTTTTATTTTTTTATTTGCTTATTGATTCATTGAACACAAATGGAGTACAGCTATTGTTTCTCTGGTTGTACACAAAGTAGAGTCACACCATCTGGGCATTCAAGAATAACAGAATGTGTGACAGACAACATTGCCCTGACCTAGTACTTCTAAACCAAGGACAGATCTAGGGTCCTGACTGTAACAGTGGAGAGGATGCATAAGAAAAGGAATCCACAAGCAGAATTGACCAACACTGTAATTATCTTGTACACTGGCCAATGCTCATCATGTCCTTTCTTGCTATGGCTGAACACTCAAGAAAAGTTTGAATGACTTAATGATTAGAGTCCAAGACTCACACTTGTATTATGTTCTTGTGAGCAGCCTAATCTTCAGGCCAGCTTCGCTTCCAATGTTTGCTTTTGCCTGTTTGTTCCTTTGTTCTGTATCTGAGCCTGTGTTTCCCTACTTACCTTTCGTACACACAAATCTTGTCTAGTATTAGAGATACAAATTAAAGTCTTCTCGTTCCCAAAGCATTTCCTGGTCTTGTCCACTATAAAGAATCTCTCCTCTGAACTTTCCTGTCATTGTTTTCTTTCCCTTCTTGTGGAAAGCTTATATGTACATTTCATTTCCCCTATCATTGTATAAACTAAATAGAAACTGGACCCTTATCATGTTTATTTCTTCCTCAACCTCTTTCACAGAAGCAGACATGAAGAAGGGGTAAGGGAGAAATAGAAGAAATAAATAACAGACATGATTTAAAAAGAAGAAAATATTGGCCTGTGCGCAATGTTCATGGAACCAGTGTCCATTTAAGAGAGTCAAATCAAACATGGGCTCTTTGCAGCTGCATGCCAGGCTGCATGCCCTCAGCCTCAATAAAAACACTCCCACCTCTTCATCACCCTCAGATTAATAAGAACCTGGAATTCTTTCTTTCCCAGAAGTCATAATATAAATGATTGATAACCATGACTAAATAAAAACTTGAAAACTTAACATATATTAAAAAATACCATAGATAAAGTCAATAACAATTTTTTTAAAAAATAAAGTAAACCCATATTAATAGACCTATTAAGAACAAACATATCTATTAATAAATGAATAACTCCTGCAAATCAATATGCATTAATTAATATGGTTTAGTATAAACCACCCAGTAGAGGAATAGGAAAAATTTTGAGACTTTAAATAACTGTAACCATTTTGAAAGGAAATTTAAAAATATCTTCTCTCAATATGTCTCATGGCTTTTGCTCTCCTGTAGACACAGGTTATACACTTCTGGCAAGAATATTCCTTAGACAACGTTGTGTGGTTCCTGTTGCATGCTGTCAGGTGACATGTAACATCAGTATGTCTCACTTTTGGTGTGGCCAAGTTTGATAACGTGTTTGGCAATGTCTAAATAAATCGCTATAGCTATGCATTTTTCATTTTGCAAGTGATAAGTAATCTTCAGGGTAACACTGAGAACATGTGAACATCTGTTCTCAGAAACATTCCCCAGTGGTTCTGGCATCCATTGAGGACCCTTGCCTGATTCAATTTAGTTTACATTGCGAGCTGCAACATGACCATTTATTGGCTGACATTCCTCTGTAGAAGAGAGATTTTTGTCTTTGGAATTGGGATAAAAATGTAAGATATCTCTGAGAACAACCTTTTATTTAATTTTGACTTTTTAATTATATATGTATACACACACATAAAATCTTAAACCATTATTTCATATTGATGTCACAAATTGCAATCTAATACCAAAATGTTCTGCTTAATTCCCCCTATACTAGGTTTGTATCAACCTTTTTTTACTATAAAAACTCTGCTTCCTAGAAATCTCAAAGCTTATTTGCTTTCTTCTACAATGTCAAAAATTATGTGTATATAACATCAATACAACTATCAGCAACAAACCCACCAAGGAAACCCCAAGAGCTCCTCGCAGTTCTTTTTGTCCTTATTGCATACCTTCCTGAACAAACATGGTGCATTATATTAAAAAAATGCTTGTCCTCATTCATATCTTGGCATGATATGCTGTGGATCTGATATATAGGTATGTTTATCTGCCTCTGCCTATATTCAGTTCTAGGGTGCTATAGTTTGGTATGTAATGTACACAAAATCTACATGTGTTAAAGGCTTGGCCCCCAGCCTGTGGAACTATTGGGTGGTGGTGGAACCTTTAGCAGTGGGGCCAGTTGGAGGAAATTGGGTCTTTAGGGGCCTTGAAGGGTATTTTGGAATGCCAGCCCCTCTGCTTCCTCTTTCTTTTGCTTCCCAGTTGCCACAAGATGAAAAGTTTCCTCTGCTAAGTGTTTCTGTCATGATGTACCACTGGCCTAAAGCAACAGGACCTAACATCCGCGGAATGAAGCTTCAAACTGTGAGCCAAAATAAATCTTTCCTCTTTACAAGGCGATTATCTCAGGTATTTTTTTATAGTGATAGGAGAGTGACTAACACCCAATGTTTACTCGTTTTTAAATCTTTATAAAATTGGAAGGATTTACATAATTAAAAAGTCAAAAGCAAAGAAAAAGTTTTTCTCAAAGAGATCTCACTCCTATCCCATCCCACCTGCACCCACCCACCTCCTATGAACAATCAGTTTCATTTCACTGTGTGTCACGTTTATCCTTCTTGTGTAGTTTCTTGCAAAAATTTATAAAGCATATGTGTGTATGTATATATTTATCTCCTATACATGTGTGTATTCTCACTTCTCTATATACTATGTATGTATATGTGTGTGTATCTTCATTTCCTTTTTCTTTTCAAATAAATGTAGTATATTATACACACTCTACCTTGCCTTTTTCACTTACCAATATTATCCTGGAAATCACTTTTAATCAACTGGTAGAGATCTTCCTCATTCTTTGTAATAACTATGTAGTACTACATTGTGTGACTGGATCATAATTTGTTTAACTGGTCTTCTGTGAGTCGGCACCTTTATATTGTTTCCAATGTTTGTACGGACAGGCTAGTGTGACTCGTCTTGCTCATATGTTTGTGTTTCTGTTTTTCATGTTGTGACTGGAATCTCCTGGGTAAAGGAGAAGGGGCTTTGTAAAAGGGCAAATGCAGTGTGTTAGGTGTTGCCAAGTTTTGCTCCATGGGTTTGTAGCTCTTTGATGTTTTCGAGGGACTGAATGTGTTCTGTGGTGAGCAGACAGGCAGAGGAGGACTCTTTTCTAATAGCTCTATAAACATCTTTTTGCCCTGTCCAGGCTGGCTCTGCAACTAATTCTCTACTATAAAATTTTTTGCCTAAATTCATCACTGTTTTACACACAGGATGTCAGTGATAACTGGATCTGAAAAAATTGGTGACTCCACATCTGTTCTTTACTTTCAGGATTGATCTCTCCAACTGCAGCCCCTTCCCAGACCAAGTCAATATGGACAAGGAAAGCTCCCTAGAGCTGTGGCCATTTTTAGTACTTAAATTTATAGTGTCAGGAAGGCAAAATGTTAACCTCTGTTCTCTGTGGGCTTTTTAAGGCTGGATCTTATGTCTTGTTGTGAAATAATCAACAGGATAAAAGCATACAAATTTGTTCAAGACAAGTTTTGCATAGCATGGAAGCCTTCATGGGGTAATGAGGACCCAAGGCTGGGCACTGCTGTGCATGCCTGTGATCCCAGCAGCTCAGGAGGCAAGTTCAAGGCCAGCCTCATAAATTTAGCAAGACCCCAAGCAACTTAAGGAGACTGGGTCTCAAAAGAAAAAATAAAAAAGGGCTGGAGATGTAGCCCAGTGGTGGATCAACCCTGGGTTCAATACCAGTACTGGAAAAAAAAAAAGAGTTTAAGAAAGGAAATGGAGATCCAAAAATGCACTTGAACTCTTGTCTATTGAATTGGACAGAGAGTAGAAAATTTTGAAAATGTGACAAGGCATAGGGGCTTAAGCAAGGGTATCTACCTGAGTAGAGAAGTGAATAGGAAGATAAGGATTAGTTTAACAAAATTTGCTTGTACAGAGTTCCCTAGGTCTCAATTTCCCATTCTCATAGATAAGAATGGTAGTTTTCCGTGGTACAGGAAGGATATCTATTGCATGGGAATTTCATCTCCTGTTTCCCCCCCCACACACAGTTATTCCAAATTTCATTACTTTTTTTTCTTTATCCCCACCCCTTATTTTGGATTAGCTTCTGCGTATCAGACTGCCTTATTTCATTTAACATGATATTCACCAGGTTCATCCATTTACTGGCAAATATCATAAAGTCTTACTTCTTTATGGCTAAGTAACATTCTTCTGTGTATATATACCACATTTTCTTTATCCATTCATCTGTTGAAGGGCACCTAGGTTGGTCCCATAGCTTGGCTATTGTGAATTGTGCTGCTAGAAACATTGATGTGGCTATGTAACTGTAGTATGCTGATTTTAAATCTTTTGGATATATACCAAGGAGAGGAATGTTTGTCATGGTGGTTCCATTTCTAGTTTTTTGAGGAATCTCCATACTGCTTTCCAGAGTGATTGCACTAATTTGCAGCCCCACTAACAATGTGTGAACAAACCATTTTCCCCATATCCTTGCCAAAATCTATTATTTGTATTTTTGATAATTGTCATTCTGGCTGGAGTGAGATGAAGTAGTTTTATTTGCATTTATCCAATTGCTAGAGATGTTGAACAGTTTGTCATAAATTTGTTGACCATTTGTAATTCTTCTTTTGAGAATTGTTCAGGTCTTCTGTAATTTATTGGTTGGGTTATTTGTTTTATTGGTGTTAAGTATTTTGATTTACTTGTATATTCTCGATATTAATGCCCTATCTGAGGAGCAGGTGGCAAAATCTTCTTCCATTCTGTAGGTTCTTTCTTCATGCTCTTGATGCTTTCTTTGCTGTGCAGAAGCCTTTTAACTTGATGGCATCCCATTTATTAATTTTTCATTTTATTTTTTGTGCTTTAGGAGTCTTGTTGAGGAAGTCTCTTCCTGTGCTGACATGTAGGCGAGTTGGGCCTACATTTTATTCTAGAAGGTGAAAGGTTTCTAATTCCTAGAACTAGAATTGATTCACTTTGAGTTGATTTTTTTGTGCAGGGTGAGAGATAAGGGTTACATTTCTTTCTTCTGCATATAGATTTTCAGTTTTCCCAGCACCATTTGTTAAAAAGGCTATCTTTTCTCTAACGCATGTTTTTTGGCATCTGTTTTTAAGAAATGAAAGGATGGTCAGAGTGAACTCGCACTAGTTTTATTTTAATTATTCTTTATCAGCACTGGGGATTGAAGCCAGGCCAGCTCTACCACTGAGCTGCATCCCCAGCCCTTTGTATTTGTTATTTCAAGCAGCAAGGTTTCACTACATTGCCCAGGTTGGTCTCAAACTTGCGATCCTCCTGCCTTAGCATCCTGCATTTCTGGAACTACGGGCATGTGTCACCCACCATACTCAGCTTGTACCAATGTTGATTTAAAATAGTGAGCATGATACAGGAGCCTGTGTATGTGGTGGGCCCTGAACTGCTGTGCTGTCCAGATTCTATGTGCCAACCACTATAGTAAACCACTCTTGGTGCTCTTGACCCCAACCTTTCTCCACTTCTCTGTTTGCTCCTCTGTTCTGAAACATTGATTTCAGTTCTCCTTCTGCTCACCAATCACCATATATAGCACTTTTCATCTTTACAAAGAAAAATAATCTCTCCTTGTGTTTCTTCTCAATATTTTGCTCTCTTCTTTGACTAATTTCTCCAAAGTCCTGTCCCTACTTCCTCATCTCTGTTGCACAACTTAATGCATTTCAGAAAGTCCTTTTCCTGTAAGATTTCATTCAATCTCCTGTGGTTTAAAAATCATCAGCAAACACCCATTCCACTGGACATTTTTCTCTCATCTCCATTGTCCTTTGGGAGCTTCAACACCACAGGGACCCCCTCACTCTTGAGTTGTTCTCCTTTGGTAGCTTCAAACATATGATACCCTTTAGTCTCTCTTCCTTCTTTGACTTTTCTTCATTTTTCTTAGGGGACTTACTCTTCTGAACAGTGGAGTTTCTTAGGGCTCAGAGTCACCTCATTGTTCATGCCTCTTCTCTCCCTAGTGATTCCATCTCTTCTGTAGCCTTGCCTGATGATAACATATTTGATTTTCTCCAGCCAATGCTAACCCTAACCCTAACCCTGTTTCCTGAGCCTTTGATGCACAGAGTTTAATAATGGTTTGACAGTTCTACTTCATTGCTTTACCAGTATCTCCAATACAGCAAGTCCAAAATGAAACCCTTGATTCCTCTCCCCACTCTATGCCAACTCTGGGGTCAACCTTGGTTTTGTCATTTTCCCTCAATTCCCACATCCAATGTGTATTGCTTACTAGAATTGCCAACACAAAGCACTACAAACTGGATTGCTTAAACAGCGACCATTTATTTTCTCACAAGTCTGGATACTAGGAATGGCTGAGACCAAGATTTCAGCCATGATTTGAGGCCTCTCTTCTTCCGTGTGCACAGGGCTGTCTTCTCCCTGCATTTCTTCAAGGTCTACCCTCTGCACATGTCTGTGTCCTAATTTCATCTTGGATTAGGGCCCATCTTATAGCCACATTGAAGTTTATTACTTTTATAGAGTCTATATCCAAAGATAGCCATGTTCTAAGGTACTGGGGGTTAGGACTTCAATGTATGAATTTTTGACAGATACAATTCAGCTCATTACACTAGGCATATATTTCAGCTTATAGCATAATTTATTAGCAAATTTTGATTGTTCTGATTTCAAAATTTCCCCCCAATCATTTGTATCCACCTCTTCCTCCAACTCTATTGTAGTCCATGATGCACTAATCTCTTACCTGAGCTACTAGAACATGGAATTGACCACTCTTCTCACTTACACTGCTGCCTTCCAAACTGCACTTCCTTAGAGAGCTAGTGAGAGGTCCCAAATCTGATTCAGATCAAGACACTGATGATGTGCCATCATTCCCTCTAAGAAGTCTTCATTAATTTTTTTTGTTTGTTTTTGGTTTTTTTGGCGGTGCTGAGGATCGAACCCAGGGCCTCAAGCTTGCAAGGCAGGCACTCTACCAACTGAGCTATATCCCCAGCCCTTCGTTAGCTTTTGATTGAACTCAACATAGCCAAACCCTTGAGGCCTTTGTGTTTCTGGCTTTGGAATATTTTTTCACTAGTCATCTCATCCTATGCATTTAGGCTCTCTTCCTCAATTCTGCATGAATAGTTTCTTTTTTGTCCTTTACGATTGTGTTTAAATGTCACTCTTACAAGGAAGCCTTTCATAATAAGATCCTTATAAAGGACAAAATTCCCACCTTACTTTTCTCTAATTTTCATGTTTGTTTTACTCATAACACTTAGTGCTATTTGATGCCGGCTGTTTGGCATGTTTGGCTTCTTGCTTCCAGTCCAGGAGTATTTTCTGATGTGTCCTTGGTACCTGTTACTTTGCCTAGCAAATGGTAAGCATGGAGTAAATATGCTGTGAAAAAAGGTTTAAGTGGAGAGCTGGATGCTTTGCTCCATGAAAACAGAAACCACCCATGTCCCATTGTCTGCACAAGATAGAAACCCAATAATTACATATTAAATTGATGAATGAATCTCTACTTTACAGGAAACTGGGTTTAGAGAGTTGAAATAACTGTGCCTTGATCAGCCAGTAAAGACGCACAGCCAGACTTTACATACTAATGTTTGACTATTCAGTTTCTTGAAATATTAGCACTGGAAGGGAATTCAGATATTATCCAACAGGCAGATTTTACAAATGAAGACAATGAAGCTCAGGATGATTGAATGGCACACCTGACTCACCTATTTTGATGTATATGGGAGGTCCTGCTCTGTGAGTAGCTGGCAGGGTAATTTAGTTAAATTACCTTCTCTGTTCCTCATTTTCCTATTTAAAAAGAAGCCAAGAGGTCTCGCAGGCATGATTTAATCAGTCCTGGATCTTGAATTCCTTCCAGTCCAAATTTTAGGACTTTTCTCTCCTCAGTTTGCTCCTTCTTCTGTCCCTCACCATTTCTCTCTGTTTGCAATTAGGGAGAGAGTTAAGCGGTATTTGCATATGCTCTGTCTGTGCTCCTCTAAAAGCTTTAGAAAAACAATGTTCTAATCTTCATGTACTGTAGGAAGAATAAGTGTGCCTACCTTTGCGCCCCCTAAAGGAATGTTGGAAGTTATCTCTCCAGATCCTAGCCTAGTTGAAATAATGTATATAATAGTCATTCGGAAGAAATATCATTATCAATTTCTGTAATGAGGCAAGAAATTGGAAAAGAAAAGAATAATATAATGTTCACAGCAGTAACTGAATATTAAATCCCTTGATGTGTATGCAAGAAAATAAATACCTGCATTTCTATGGCTTTCACTTTTTTTCAAGCTCTGGTGATGAGTAGCTTACACTGCAAAAAGACAAACCATTCTTATTTACGCTCAGAATGTCAGATCCCATTTGCACCCCAACTGCCATCACCTTGTATAATTATCCTGACTTAAATTGCACAGAAGAGAAAAACTAAAGGCAGAATCTGAGGAGACTTGGAATATTAAACACAGCCCCTTTCTCTGCAGCCTTGATCAAATACCCTAATTTGCTGCAACCATTCCAAGATGGAAATGTTTTGAATTCTAAAATAGCTTAGCACCAAATGTGTCATAATTAATCTGAAACTATATTTAGAATGATGGAATTTGCCATGAAATCTGAAATATGCCTCAAATGTCACTCTTATTTTTAATTAATATGCCAATCTACCTTTGCAATAATCAAGTTTTACAGTCTCTGGGTACTGGATAACTTGGATACTGTTTCGTGAATGTGTGTGATTTTTTCCTAATCTTGCAATTATGATAATGTAGCTCTCTCACAGATCTTTCCTTCTCCCCAAGATTGTCAAAAGAAATCTGATTTCATCCCAGTGGTGTATTTTGTTTATAAAACCAAATGATGTGAAATGAAGTGTCTTGTCATACCGGTCACAAGTCAACAAAATGATTTTCACACCATCACATTTACCATCCTCATGATCTGATATTTACTGTAAGAGGGCAATATATCATAGAGCTTCAGTCAACCCATTTCTTTTGACTTAAATTTGAAGTTAATGGCGTTGGAAGCCCCAGATATAACAGAAATATGTCTTTTATTATTTAAAATGAGTATGAAGTTTTGAAATATTGATCAATTATAAAATGCATTATTTTATACTCTCATTAGGTCTCTTTCACATTTTCTATTGACTTCTAAAATATTTACTAGTTAAAAAATTTAACTAACATGGAACCCAAAACTTTAACAATCCTGTCACCTGTTCAAATTTCACCATATGAACAGAAAGCTTATCTGAAGATACTGATTCTTCTGTCTTTACAAACATTTGGAGAGAAAGAGAACATTTTGTTGGAAGTTTCACATGCACATATGTTTGAACTGAACTGATGTCTTGGGACTTTTTCTGCCATTGCAAACAGTAAGATTATCAGTTATGGGTCAAATAAGGTTACCATGAAAAGCAAGAAAAAGAAAACTATAAAATTGAGAGTGGTTAGAAACTTCTCAAGCAATTTGACACATTATGTTCATTTCATTTAATAAAAACTTGGGTTTTTATTTTATTTTTGTTTGTTTGCTTCATTTTATCAAAAATTTATTTTCTTAATTTTGTATTTTAGAAGTTTTCTGCCACAGATTTAGTGGAGGTGTTAGAGAAGACTTGCCCAAAGGTTGTCTTCATTGTTTAGCTGTGACCTAAGGATAATCAGAGTTAAGCCATGAAGAATAGCAGAAGTGTGGGAGGGGGAAAACTACCAGGAGAGCAGTCTGACAGAAAAAAAACTGATTTATTTGTTCTTTCCACCACTAAGCCGGTTTTATGTTTTGTGTGTGTTCACTTCTCAATGGAAAACATTGATCTCCCATAGTTATTATATTTTAACCATTGAAATCTTTCTTTTTAGATTTTACAAACTTCCTTAGTATGAATCCCCCAAACTTTTCTGGTTTTTCTCCTGCTAAAACTCTGGCCAGCTTTAAAATCCTCTTGCTTTCTAGCAGTGACATACAAGCAAACCTAGACCTGAGTAGGGTGTCCCTTTAATCTATGCAGCTCTAAGAGTTGTGCTCCGCAAGCCCTCTTTGTCCCAGCATTCTGTCACTGCTGCTCAATTCCCTCCAATAAGTTTCACATCATAGGATGGTTTTTAGCTTAGCATTTTCTGTCTCGCTGGTTCTTGCTCCTTATGGCCTCAGTGAATTCATCCCTAGCTACAGGTGTGAACCTTGTGATCCTGGCTTGGACAGCCAAAGCACTGCACTTTCCTAGTACACTGTGATAGGCCTGCACAAAAACCAAAAGAAAAGATGAACTTTCCAATATTGAATTAAAAAGGACAGGGAAATAGAAACAAATTTTCAATCACATTGTTTGAGACCTCAGTAAAGACTTTCTTGAATCCAGAAGTCTATCTAGATTTTTTTCATTAAAGCAGGTAATGAATTCCTTCCTTTTTTTTCTTAGTGAGTATTTGGCTTGATTTTTCTTTCTTCCACAAGTCAGAGTCTCATGCACATTCACACACATGTTCCATCAAGTCATCTCTCTGATATGTGAATGATTAAGTACAATATGTGTGAAAAAACACTGACAACAGTCCCCGAAGTATCCAACAGAAGGCAGGATTATCACACTTCAGGACCATTGAGGTGTCAGTTCCCTCCCATCAAAGGCCCCCAGATATACACCTGTGGTTGCACAAGTTTGGGAGTTTAATAGCAAGGGAGAAGAAGACACACAATGGTGTGGAACGTCTCAAAAAAAGAGTATTAGAAAGGATTTATGGTGACTTAGGATGGTCTGGAGGAAGCTCGACTCTCTTTGGATTGGAGACTGTTGGGAAACAGCAAGAATTCTAGAACTCGCTATCTCAATTACTCTTATCTATGGGGAAGGCAGACTAGAGAGGAGATAAAACTGTGATTGATAAAGAAGCAGGTGTCACCTGTTAGCTAAAAAGGGGGGATGTCGATGTTTGGTGTTTTGTGGGTTGCACAGGGATCTGTTTCTCTGTGCTTGGACAAAATTAAGTGGTCTTGAGTTTTCTCATTCATCATTTGCAAAGAAAGATCTTGTCTGATGTTGGTTCTGGGAGATTATGCCCAACAGGTGAACAACATGGACCAACTTTCACCAACCTTGAGGTCCAGCTGTAAGCATCAGAGTAGTTTCTGGCTGATGTTTTCTTTCTCTGAGGCTGAAAGGTACAGAATCTCAGTGAGAGGACTCAAGACCCTTTCAGGCTAAACTCAGCAGTGCACAAGAAGGGTAAAAAGCTGCCATTCTGATTTTGTTTGGAGAGAGCTAAGAAGGCTTTTGTAAAATCCCATTATTTTTCTGCATCTGAATAATGATGCCAGAAATCCTTTTAACGGGGATCAGTCTCTCACTCTGTAATGAAAGAGATGTCATAGAATTCAAATTCCTCCAGGAAAGACAATGGATTTATTTAACTTTCAAATATACTAATAAAGAAATGGAGTCTCAGGAGGCAAGAAAGTATTTTGATCTTTAATCCAAAAGGAAGTATGAAAAAATTTCATTCCTTTACTCAGTCTTGCATTCTTGGAGTCCCAGCCTCCTCTTTCCCACATTGGGGCGGTGGTGGGGGGGGAGCTCCCTGCAGGGTGGTGACTCCCTGCTCTTAATGACTCCCGGTTCTTGTTTTCCACCTACCACTGAAGGGACAATCAGGGGGTTAAAGACAGAAAGTAAGGGCAGTTTGGGGTTCAGATTAGCTTATCTAGGAATCTTCTTCAAGGAATTGTAGTTTCTGGGATTTATGACTTTGCCAATGAACTGGCAGGAAATGCAATGGACTTTGCAAACCCAGAATGCTTCTCCCACATAGTGTTCGGGCTTGTACTCCTATGCATACTACAAACGTATCTATTTTATTTCCACTAGTATTTTGACTTCATTCCCTCCTGCTATAGAATATATCATCATGTTGTAGCAATTTCCTTTCTAAATAGCCCTTTGCCCTCAATAACGACATCAGGCCAAAACACACAGAAAGTATCAGAATCATTTGATTTCTACCAGAAGAGTCCACCTCTTTCGACCTCTCTCTTGCCAGCTCTCCTTTATCTTCTGGTTCTGAAACAGGTGTTCCTCTTCGCCACATTTCTTCCCATTGGAAGACCTAAGCTGATTCATCTCTCTCTCTTATTTTCCCCTTGGTTGCCAAAAGATCCATTCATACCATGTGACCCATTCATCCTGTTTATGTGTTATTTTTCTATTTAGCCTCCTTAAATGAAATGTAAATGGTTCATTCATTCATTTGTTAATTCAATAACATGTGTTGAGAGTTTTCTATTGGTTAGACATTCAGTGGGATCTGATTCACTGTGATATCTCAGATGTGAGATAGTTTCTTGATTTAAAAAAAAAGGGAACAGAAAAGAGACAAGTCTTGTGGAGGAACACAAAAGAGAGCATCACCTTTCATCATTTTCCCAATCACATGAGGGTCCCATTGGGATGCTTAGGCTCAGCACTTCTGGTTGCTCCACTGTGAGCCAACAAATACAGAGCTTTAGGGAAGGGACTTAACACCTGACCCTTAGGATACAAAGACTCTGTCTCCAACTATTTTCTCAGTAAAGTGGGGAATTTCAATATTCTCATGTGAGAAGACAGGACAGTTAACATGCTACTGTGGCAATAAAAGCTAAACACTAAAAATATGTGAAATAGGAGTGGTCCAAGAAATCGCTGAGGTTTGGAATGAGAGATGTTTGTTATAGGATAAGAATAGGTATGCTAATCTCATGCAATTTTATCCTTTGGGTTTCTCTGGCATTTTTAAGTGAACTGATCTTATTTTCAATAACTTTAATAAAATTCAAGTTTGAGAGAAGCGTAAAAAAAATCTATATTTCATCCCAGGTCAATGTTCTGCTCTGTCTATTCTAATTTTTAAGGCAACGTGAAAAGCGTTTCAAAAAATAAAACAAAGTCTTTGCTAATGTTAAAAACTGACGTGCATTGGGCTGTGTATTTTGAAGCACATGAACTTCCAAAATGAATGAGATTTTTGTGGCTTGTTCCAGGTGGGAAAAAGATTATTATTGAATTGTTTAAGGTGTTTTCAAAAGTATGCTATATTTAGAAAGAAGAAAATGAAATCTGTACTATAAACTTTTGGGAACTCAACAGGTATGCTATTGTTTGTATTTTTTTGTGGTTTTATAATCTTTATTCGTACAGAAAATTATAGCATTCTTAGGTATTTGAGAGGGAAAAAAACAGAGCTACAGTAAGACCCAGTGATGTAAATCAGTTTCAATTTGCTTTTTGCATATATCTGCCACATTTTAGTCTGCCCATGTTTCCGCTTTTCATCTACTGTTGAAGAAAACTCCCACTGGTATCGTACACCATGTCCACAGGTATTATAAATATCCTTTCATAGATCTCTACTGAGGGATAAAGCATGGGGTCAATTCAAAGTCAATCTTAAATTTTTAAGGCAGGCAAGTATATCATTTGCATACAGATCAGCAATCTGTTCTTTACTTAGGGAAAGATTTACAGATACTTTAAAATCAAGCCTAATCTATAAAACAAACAAGCAGAAAGCTAAAGCAAACCAGAGAGAGACAAAGAAACAGAGAGAGAGAAAAAACAACAACAAACAAGTCAGAGTGTAATCACTTTGAGTATTTGTTAGAGAAGAAATTTTTGTTGTTTTTGGGTAAGATTGCAAAAACTCCAACGGGAACTAAATCAGGACTTGTGATCTGAGAGTGCTCATGAGTCAAGGTGCTAAGTATCATTGTTTAAAACTTAAGTTACCACCATAAAATGTAACTTTCAGGCACTGGTTGGATGGTGGAGAGACAGAAAATTTGTTTTTTAAATAAAACCTTCTTTTCAATTATTGTCTCACTTGTCATTGTATGCATGCAATTCACTTTGGTCAAACAAAACTCATATATAAAGGTCATCCTCTGAAAGTCATTCATCTTATTCTGCCCATTCTGAGGAAAAAACATGTAGCATCCCAGGAAAAGTGGAGCCACATGATTGGGACGCTCTCAGGACTTACTAATGGAGATGGCTCTCAGGTTGCTTAAGGGGCTGCCTGCTAGGCCCAAAATCAGAAAATCAGGGACAGGAAGAATGAAAGGGCAGAAGAGAAATAGATACAGAGGCAAATTACACTTAGTCAAAAATGAATCTGCAGCTGGGCAAACCCATAGAGGTTCGGGCTCCAGGCCAGACCCTGTCAAAAGAAGTGCTGGCTGGCCCTCTTTCTCCCCAAGACTCCCCCACTACATCTTCACCACCTGCCACCACATCGCCACCCTGAGGCTGACCCTTTCACTCTTCTCACGTCATGTCATGGCACTTCTCACATTAGTCCTAATTTAAACCCATTCTACAGAAAGGATCAGCTCCTCACACTTTCTAAGGTGACAGCGATGAGTCAGCCTCAAGAAAACTCCTAGAGACAAAGAAGTATCCTTCTAACAACTACAAAAAAAAATACTAAAAAAGTTGTAAGGTGCTGACATTTACAAAAGAATTTGCAAATTATATGATTATAGAATATACCAAAAAAAAAGAGTTTTGGGAGCTTGATTTCATGTGAGCAAGCGCAGGTTGGGGGCGCCCTTTCTGACATCCCCGAAATGTAGTCTGGAGCAACATTTCCCAAACATGCTCTGGAAGTGCTGCTCACCTTGTTCTCCACATACAAACACACACAGGCAGAGAAGTTTGAAATCCTGGGAGAAGCAGAAAGCAGAATTTATCCAAGGCCATCAGTATGCTTATATAAACCTTGAAATCTCCAAAACACAAATAAAATATATGTTTTTTCCAAACTAATATCTCCCCAGAACTCTTTTTTGAGCTGTATGCCTATGTATAATTCCTTTTTCTCTTTGGCTACATTAACTCAACCAAGAGGTAATTAAATACAAGTACGTCCTCAAGATTACTTCTTTAATTTTCAAGACCCTTCCTTGAACACCATGTTCCTCCTCCTTCCACTCCTACCTCCTTTCCACCTTGCTCCTATCCCCATGCCCTAATCATTTCACTGGTCCCTCTGGCTGTTTTCAAGATTTCACAAGCACATTATGTCTTCCAGATATCTTCCTGGGCTTATACATGGCTTCCACCCTCCATGAGTTTCCTGTGGTTACCATAATGAGTTACCACAGTTCTGAAGAATGAATGGAAAGCTGAAATGAAAGGTGTCGGTAGGGCCACCATCCCTCTGAAAGCTCGAGGGAAGAGTCCTTCCTTGCCTCTCACAGTGTCTGGTGGCTATAGGCATGGATTTTTGGTAACAAAACTGTGATCTCTGCCTGTGTCTTCAGATGGTCTTTTCCTCTGTGTCTGTCTTCTCCCCTTCTGTCTAAGAGCATTTCTTAAATTGAAGAACCACCTTAATTCCAGCATGAACTCATTTAGAGATGCTTACTTTAATCACATCCGTGAAGACCTTTTTCTTCCAAATAAGATCACATTCAGTGATTATGGCTGGACATCCCTTTGGAGGGCCACCATTGGACCCACTGAACACCCCCTGGGCTGAGCTCAGGTCACTTTCTCCTCCTAGCCTTGCCGGTACCTTTGACATATCTTCATCACAGCATTGACCCCGCTGTGTTATAATGACTGTGCCCACCCCATCACACCACAACTTTCCTATGAGGTCCTAGTAGACAACATAAGTGCCTCCTTTATCTTTGAATTTCCACCTCCTAGTGCATGCTGGGCTTTCCATGTGTCTGACTGAGCGCTCCTTCCTGCAAAAGTCCTCCTGTACACTCTTAAGTTTGCTGCTGGGTATCTACTTCCTTTCTCAAAGACTGATAATGGTTGTTCTCAAACAGTTACCTTTTGGAAAATTTGCAAGGGATTGATTCATAATTTTGTCATACAATGGAAAATGCCTGCCCTGTTGTAAAGAAGGTGACATTGAAACACTGGCATTGTCCTGATAACTAGCATCATTTTTGTGTTCATGTTCTGGACAAGGAGGGAAGTGCCTTGAAATGTGCTTTATTTACCAAAGAATCAAGTATTACATGGTTCATCTACCATGATGGTTATTAACCAATAGCATGAGAATCACAGAATATCAAAATAGTCTAGTGGTCACCTTGTTTGGGGGGAACTAGGGTTTTTGCCTAAGACTCTGGCCTCAAAAGAACAGTTCCCAATAGGTGATATCCCCCCATAATGAGGAAAGAGAGACATTTATAAAAATGTTCTTTGACATCCAGGAACTGATTATCAATTTGGGATAAACACAGATTTTTAAAAAATCACTCCAGTGTCTTGAAGCCTGTGAGATATGCTGTGTGTGTGGTGTGGTTTCTCCTCCACAGAATCTGTGTTATACAGAAGTTAACAAGCTTTTGAGACTCTTTGATGCCATCCAAACTCCTTGGTCTGGTTAGTAGGATCTTCTTTTTCTACTCTCCTCAATCTTATTTCTTCTCTTTTTAAAAGATGCTTCAGCCACACTGTACTGTTTTTTGGTTCTTCTTGTGTTATGTTCTTTTTTTCCTCCAGGCCTCTGAACATGCTGTGAACAACTCCAGTCCCATTATCTCCCACCTCTTTTCTGTTCCCCTGCCCTTTCCCCTTCCACACTGCAGGGGTGTTACCTGGCTAATTCCTCCTTTGAGTATCAATGTAGATGTCAGCTCCCCTACAAAGCCATACCTGACTTCCCAAGTCTGAGGTACAGCCCCTTCCAGAATGTGTTCTTAAAGCTCAATACTTAAGGACCATATTGTAGTCACCTGTTTGTTTATCTGTCTCTTTCATCTTGCTCACCGTTTTTATCACAAGAGCTAAGAAATGCCACTGGTCCATAGAAGACATTCCACAGATTTGTGGAATGAATGAGTGAATGAACAAACAAACGATCAAAGCAAGCATATTCCAGAATGAGGGACCTGTCTGCCCCTGGTGAACAGTAACCAATCCAGTCCTAAGGTCTCCTCTCCTCTCTGCAAGTTCAGGCTCACATGCTAAGTGATGAATCTGTGTTAGAGAAGCCCCTGGCAACACCCAGCAGAATGCACACACTCATCTGCTTCTGTTTGCTTCTAGCCATGAGGAAAGATGATCTATTTTCTGACTTTGATGCTTTTTGCATTTTAATGAAAATAAAAATATCATTTCCTTTTCTCACATTAACACTGAGAGGAGGCTCCCGGATAGACAGAGTTGCCAAACTTTCTTTACTTCTTTTTTTCTTCCCTTCCCACACCTCATTTAGATTCCATTGTTTGTTACATCAGAATAAATCATCAGGCCCTGCCTAAATTTAAGCAGCTGTTAAGTGTCCTTGGTTTTCCTATTGACTAAGTTTTCTGGAAAAGTACTCTCTTATGGAAAAGTCTGCTTCAAGATAGACTTTGAATGCTGACAGAGTATGATTGTACTATCTAAATGAAATTCCTCTGTTTATTCAACAAGACCTATAGAATGAATGAATGAATGGTGTCTTCCAGAAGTAACTAACTGCCATGGGTTAGTTTGACCCTGGTTTTGTACACTTTCATAGAAAAGGCATAATAACGTATCTACTAATCTTTCTTCATGATCAATCATTTTGAAGATCTAAACCTTAAACTTAAACCTCATGAGAACTAGGCAATATCTATAGATGATATCCTTTTGTCTCATAATCAGACAAGTTTTTCAATCTCTGGGCCATGAATAAAACTGTTATGCTGGGTGCAGTGGCACATGCTTGTAATCTCAGCAACTTGAGAGGTTGGAACAGGAGGATTGCAAGTTTGAGATCAACCTGGGTAACTTCATGAGACCTCGTGTCAAAATAAAAAAGGACTGGGGATGTAACTCAGTGGTAAAGCGTCCCTGGGTTCAATACACAGAACCAACACATAAATAAACTGTTACACATTTTTCAAGGAAGACATAGTCTTCCCCCCTTTAGACCCTATTTGGAAACTTCATGAGAAATGTTACATCTTCTATTCTCACCTGTTTGTTTTCAGGCTAATGGAGGCAAGGTTGCAAGGAAAGATTTTAGATACAATTTTTTCAGGTTCATAACCTGATTGATAATTCCCCCAGGAGCAAAATATCTACTGACAACTATGATAAAGATTTGTTAGATGATTCTTTCACATTAATAGACAATTTCTGTTTTAAAATATAAACTTGAAAATGAAATGTTTTGGCATGAGAGAGCACGACTACAAAACAAGGTAATTGCCCTCTTTAGTGTAATCTCTGGACAGCAGCCCAGAGAGACACACACATTCCACAGGGTCAGAGCTACAAATCAATTTACAGTTCTGGTGGTCTGGATGGCACAATAGATTTCCTACTCGCTGCACAGTCTGTGAAAGCCAGACAGTCTTAATTTAAAGATAGAGTCTACTGAAAATCATTCCAATAGACTAACTCCTGTGATCCCAAGTGAAATGAATGTAGAAGTTGCTGAGAAAATGTTTGTGAAAGATTATGATAATTAAACACCTGATGAAAATGAGATATGGCTTACCGTTTTCTGTGGCATGTGGAAGAAAGGCAAATTTATCTTGTTCTGTTTGGTAAATAATTCTTTGGATACTAGGCTTCTTTTTGGAGATCTTTACAGGGAATCTTAGAAACTTTTAACTGAAATAATAGAATCTGCATCAGCCAAGATGTATTTTCAAGCCTTTAATATTCATTCAACTCAGGATAGGTAAGTTTAGACCGATTAGTTTTACTTTACATTCTTCACTAAATTCTGGCCACTACTTTTAATGTGGGGCTTGCTTTCTACACAGACAGAGGGTCTGAACCCATAAATAAGTTTTCTTTGGGGTAAGAGAAGAATACTTCATTTGGATGTTACCAGACATTCTGACTTGTCTGGGTGCCACTACCCTGGTGATTCTGGTCTTCATATTATTCAGTATAATTCCTCTGAGCACGTGAGAAAAGTGGCACAATGAAGAGATGCCCTCATTAGACCACATTCTTTAGAATATGATATTGGAGGATTTCATGAGTTAAATACAAAGTTTTATCCACAACAGGAATTTACTAAGGGACAATAGGATAAAAAGGCAATAATCTACTGTACTGACCAAATTATTCTGAACTGAGGGAAAACAGAATTTGAGCTTCTGTCTTGGGTAAAATGAGATTCATCTTTATGAGGAAGAATGCTGAACTCTCTGTGTGGGAACCACATTTCCGAGCGGGAACTGATAGTCTAACTCAAAGAGGAAAGCTGCCAACCACCAGTTAGCCATAGTTCACCAGGAGCCAGACACACAAAAAATTGGCTTTATTTTACTCCCATCCTCTCCAAGACACATCCCCATTTAAAACTAAAGTTGACCTTCTTTTGGTTGTGCTTAAAAAATTTCAGTCTTGTGAATTCAACCATTCCATCATGCTGGAAGGAAACAATTCTCAGAAGGTGGCCTCCAAAGTAACAGAGAAGTTACAAGTTACTTGTGAGGAGTTTCACTACACCTCATGTTGACAGCCAACACAGAGGTAGCAATAGATATCAGCGTCTTGCTATATCACCCATTATTAAGGGTCTTCTACATGCCAATCATTTAAGAGTGGAAGGAAGTATGTCATTTAAGACATACTTCCTGCCTTCAAAAAAATTGATCAAAACAGAATACATGAGTAAACAAATAATTACAGTACAATAGACAAATGATATAATGCAAGCAGATTTCAGCAGGTGTCCAAAGCAAACAAACTTAATGTGCCCTTCTTAAGAGAAAAACAATATGTACCAAGTTGAAAATCTCCAAACTACATATCATGTGCAACAAGGACAACCAAACTCTTGCTACTCAAAGTGTGGTGCCCAGGCCAGCCACACTTGTACCATCTAGAAGCATGTTAGAATGCAGTACACTGAGCCCCACTTACTGACCCAGAGTCCACATTTAAACAAGATCCCCAGAAGTTCCACATTGCTTTTGAGGCACTCTGCTCAAAAACAGTGTTACTCAAACTTTAGTACACTTCAGAATCACCTGAAAGGTTCACTGAAACACAGACTGTTAAGTGCCAACCCCAGAGTTTTTGATTCATTAAATCTGCACTACTTTGCGTGCATAACCACTTTCTTGGTAATGCTGATGTTGCTGATTTGAGAACCAGTTTTTAGAACCACACTTGTAGATCATGTTCAGGAACTTGAGTCCAGAGAAAGAAGGGAATTCATGAATATCAGGATTGTGCTTAGAAATGTCTTTTTAAGGCCATTAAGAAGACCACCCTAGGATCCTGATAACCTGTACATCTGGTGCAAACCTGCTTTTTAGTAGATGAAGCTTCCACCCTGTTCACCCTAGCCCAGATTACAAGACGTAGAAAGGGAAAGGATATTTCTTCAGCTCTTCACCGAGTTGCAGTTCCTAGAACAGAGTAGGTGCTGCTTAATAGCATTATACTTTTTTCTTTAAGAAAAGCATGGTAGATCTTATTCTTTGAAAGTCTGCACATCCTTGTCTATGGGGCACAGTGGACACTGAGTCTCCTGGATTAGGCCACATGCTCAAGCACAACTTGCCAGAAGAGGCTTGCAATGAGAGGGTATTGAACACTTACCTAGCTACTACTAAAATAACCCTGCTATGGAAAGTATGGGAGCTGAAGCTCTACACCTCGGTTCTTGTGCCCAGATGAGAGAAAATTTAAAGTCAGACACAAAGAGTCAAGCAAGACTATTTTATCATGAGTGAAAGTAAAGTAAGGCTCAAACAGAGAACAACAAAAGAAACAATGTGGCTTCCAAATTTGTTGTTTGATGTTTGTCAGAAGAACTGGGGTCCACCTTCTACAGTCTTCACCATCACCCCAGGGAGATTTTGATCCTAGTTGGTCCTCTCTAGAACTGTCATGGCAATTATCCAATTGGAGTTACATCTACAAGTCAATGCTGTGTTAATGTAGGTGCTGGGTCAATGAGCAGGCAGACTTCATCTTAGTGCACTTGTGCTATTAATGAAATCTACCTTCTGAAAATACACTGAGAAAATACATTGAGAAAGCTATGGCCATACTAATTGTACAATGACTCCAGTAGACCCTGCCAGGAGTTAGCCCCATTGATCTTTGTTTCTTGACATATTTCTTAATTGGCTCCCTTTGTTTCCACATGTTTATTTTTCAGAGTTAATATGCCCATAGTTGTTCTATAAGTTCCTTGTTTTTTTCATTAAAAGCAATTCAAAGAAACTCCATGACCATACTATGTTATTGGTATTCCACTGTTCATCACTAACTACTATTTAACAACCCTAAAAATTTTAGCAATGGCAGTGCTGAACACAATTGCCTAGCCATTTCTAAAATAACCCCAGGTTTCTCATTTGGCTTTTGTTTTTCTGGTGAGTACACATGTTCTAACGCATACTAGTGGAGTATTCTAGGAGTTAATCATAAAATGTCATCTCAAATACCTAATAATATGAGCAAGGGCCTAGGTCAAACAAGAATGGTCCATGTTCAAAGAATTATTCAGAAAGTACAAATGCCAAGGATCAGAGTTGACTATTTAGAATGGCCCCTAAAAATTCAAGTAGCTAAACAACTCTTATGGATAGACTTCTTAGCCTAGTGGCATCTTCCTGTGGTCTCTGCTCATTGAGAGAAGTTAATGGGATTGTCCCTATTTTATGTCATACCTTTTCAAGGGTTAAGTACCCCATGTTAATTTCTGTGATACTGAAATTTTCATGAAGAATACAAACATGAATTCTTAAATATACCATCACCTTACTGGATGCCTCCTTAACAATCCTAATTATGTTGTTGCTTTCTCTCCATTTGTAGTGATGGTTTCAGCCACACAAGCTCTGAGAGATAGAAGGCTGGGATGGAAGACTTTCTGAACATGTCTATTTTGATTTTTATTCAACAAGTTCAACTCATCATGTATAATGTAATATGATTTATAGCATATTAAGTGATGGTTCTTAAACATGCATTTATCCTAACATTTAAAAGTATGAAAAAATAAGAATAAGAAAATAATATTATTACCCACATGAAGCAACTCTGTTCATCTCAATATTGTATGTATGTTATAGTTTCGATTTTATTATCCCTCCAAAATCTCACATGTTAGGCAATGCAGCAATGGTCAGAGTGGAAAAGACTAGACTATGAGAGCTGTAGCCTTATCAGTGGATTAACCCATTTGATGAATTCAATTAACTTGAGTGCACTACTTCCTGGTAACTTGTAGGCTGGTGGGACTGTCTGGAGAAAACAGGTTCCTGGAGGCTTGCCCTGGGGGACTATATCTTGTCCCTGGCTCCTTGCTTTGTCTGTCTGTCTGTCTGTCTGTCTGTCTGTCTCTCTCTCTCTCTCTCTCTGCATTCTGGTTGTCATGAGCTGATCAGCTATGTTCTGCCATGTCCTTCTGCCATGTTTATGTCTTGGAGCCATGTAATGAATCCTCTGGAAATTGTGAGCCAAAATCTTTCCTCCTCTAAGCACCAAAAACAAATGAACAACAAAAAAAACAAAAACTAGTCTCACAATAAAACTAAAATAAGGACTGGAGATTTAGCTTAGTGGTTGCCTACCATGCATGAGACCCTGGGTTCAATTCCCAATACCACACACACACACACACACACACACACACACAAAAGTGTATTTTTTTCTTAAAATATTCTACGATTGTCAGTTACAATGCTAATCCTCTAAAAGTTGAAGTAAAGAAGTGATGGAGCTATGAACTCTGTTAATATGTTTATCCAAAATCACTTGCAAAGATGATGTACATATAACCATTTATCTTATCAAGCATTCAGAATCACTATTTTTGAAAAGATGTGTGACCTCTATCCATATCTATATTTATATCTGTGTCTCTATAGCTATCTATCCCCCAAAATATGGATCTTTGTGTCAAGAGAAAGTTCAGAACTAACCTTTCTCTTTTTTTCCTTAACAGAAAAAATAAGGCCAAGAGAGAAAGGTTTTATATTATCCACATAATTGCTTGACTTGCCCTCTTCATTCTGCCTGGGCTGAACAAGCCATGTAAGACTAAAGGCTGAAGCTGGCCCTTAAAGCTTTAATTAGTATCACATTGTTAGAAGTTGCAACTGGTTGTTAAATGTTACTGCACTTTCCTTCTCTTGAACACTTTCTTTTCTACCACTGCTAATTGCCTTGATAAGTTTTCTCTAATGATGCACCTTTGTCCTTCATTTTACTCAAACGCATGAAAAAGATAAGAAGGTAAGTCATTGAAAACAGGTGAGAAGTTGTACAGGGGACTTTAATAATATATCATAAATTACTGTCATTTCAATTCTCCTGTGACCTTTGTATGTTTTATGCAAAGAATAATGAACAAAAATATCTTGGAGAAATTGTCTGAACTTGTCCCATATACATAGAAATTTTATGATGATACTATTAAGGGATTGGAGAGAATGGGGAAGAGCAAGAAAGGACTAATTTCTGGAAAAATCTCCTTATAATGAGTCTTTTTGGCAACTTAGAAAGTAAATTTTTTTTACTCAGATCCAAAAAGAATCTGAATTATAGCAAATTCTATGCTGTGGGTGGAATATTAGAATGAGCTTTCTCAGTATGCTCTTTTTACACAAATTGATGAGCTTAAACCAGAGGTCTGAGCAAACTCAAACCTTTCCTAGACTCTTTGTCCTAGGAACTACCTATTTTTTTAGACTATACTATTAGCTTTTTGGCTATCTGTCCTTAGTTATGCAAAAATTTGTCCACAAAGTTTGCATTAATTTGCCTCATGCTATCCCAATGTGGGTAGAGAAGATTCAAGCAAAATTTAGAAGGATCGAGTGTTGTCTGCAAAGGAATAGATTGAATTTTATAAGTGTTGACCCCCAAGCCATACCCTCCTTCAAAGCAGCAAGTGATGTGTAGAAGGTAGAGACAGGACAGGTCCCAACTCTCTATCCCAAACTTGGTCTTTAATCTCAGACCCTTGGTTATTTCTCAGTGAACTCAGGATGCTGTAAGAAACCAGAGCAAAGACAGTGGATCTCAAGTCCCTTTAACTATTTGCTAACTGGATGATTCTGGTGAAGCCCTGAAGGATCCTTTCTTCATCTGCAATTGGAAATTAATATGACCTACCTTAACTGGTTTAGGGTTCACTTCTATATGAACTGGTTTACTTCTATATGAATGTAAATGTATCACTCATGGTATTCTCAGTACACTGAAGTGAGTTTTGGGAATGCAGAGATTTGCAAAGATTTCCTTATTGCCCTGGGACTTTCCTCAGAGAAAATAAAAGTAGATAATAAATGCATTGTGTTCAGTAGCAATAAAGCAGGCCTTCAATAAAATCTCTTTTTATTGATGTACAAGCTATATTCTGGGCTAACTATATTCTTAAAATCTACAAACACAAGAATTCATAGAGGGAAAAAAAGTCAACTGTGGATCCCAGCATACATATTACTTTTGAAATGTAAAAGGCCTATGAAAATGTAAGGCACTGATTTACGGCACATAAGTGTTCTCAAAGCACTTATAGTCCTAAGATCTCTCTCAGGATCTTATAATCATTAGTTACCAAGAATATGGCTTTCCATCCCATAATAACCACCCTGCAGATGTCTTTATTTGACACATGAAGAAGAAAAATGATCATTGATACAAGTTTGATCTTTCCATTTCTTCTTGTGTAAGGCAGCCCCTGAGTGGGCCTCATAATAGGACCTTATAATATCCTTTTGCATCTTATTTATGCCTTATTAAAAAAGTGAATTTGGGCAATGGGATGTGGGTATTGAGCAAAATGGTAAAACCATAAGCGCTATACAATAATTCCCATAGTCTAAGGAATAGATATATCAAGGCATTTTGCTTCTGTGAATTGTAATGCCAAGATTCCCCCATGTGGCTTTTCTTTTGTAGTAGTCTTGTTGATGAAGCCTAAGCTGTTTGTGTTTGCCGAGGGGAGGAGATAAATAAGTTATTAGAGCTGTATGGGAAAATCGTCACTCTCAGCAAAAAATAGCCTATTTACGGGACAATCTTAAAGGGCGAGATATTTTTCATTTTGACCTTTAATGGCACAGGAAAAAAAATCAGCATAGAAGGTTTTTCATGGAGAAAGGTGTAGATTTTACTTTGGTGCCAATTTGACTTTTGTTTGCATCTTTTCTCATTAGATTGAGTTAAGGATAATGAGTGCCTAGTTTCACCTTTGCAATGTTCTTACCTACTTCCTCAATTCCTTTTTTTTTTTTTTTTTTTTTCGGTACTAGAGATTGAACCCAGGGCCTTGTGCTTGCAGGGCAAGCACTCTACCAACTGAGCTATATCCCCAGCCCATTGATTCCTTTTAACAGAAGGTATCACTCAATGTGCATTGAAGTCTTGGTGGTGTAAACACAGCCCAGGTTTTTAGAGGGCACTAGGCCAAGGTCACTCAGGTCAGAACATAATGTACCAGTTTCCAACGGCAACAGAAAGCTAAGAAAACTATTTCTGTTTGGAACCAAATCAGAAACCTGAGGCAGTGCTCTATGACTGCATAATTCACTCAGATCAAACAGCATTTTTAAGACAGTTTAGGTTGGGAGGAGGAAAAAGCCTGAATGACATAAGGTAGAAGACTCATTTTTTATTATTAATGCATTTATTGTTATTTCTAAAATGAATTATACTTCAGTTTACTAGCAGAATAAAAACAAATAAATTCACACTCAGATATTGTATTCAGTGAATTAATTCAACTATTTAAAAATAGATATTTGCTATTATGGGCGAGGTTGTAGGGAAAATGTCATGCTCATTCATTGCCATGGCAGCAGCCTTTGGGACAGATATATATGCTTTTTCACTAAATCCAGAGAGTTATATTATGGAAGTAATTCAAAATGAGGCAAGAAGCTATAAGCATTAAAATATTTATTACTATATGACCTATGACTATAGAATTTAAATGAACTTGTGAATCTAACAATAGGTGAATAGTTAAATCAATTTGGTAGGTTAACTGCATAAGATATTACAAAGTCATTAAAACTAATTATGAATACTATGTAACAGCACAGAAAATATCTATGATGGACTATTAATTGTAAAAAGCAGAATATAAAGTTAACGTGATTACTACAATTCCAACAACATTCAAAGACTGAAAGTAGTTATAAAAAATATTTTATGGCAGTAAGATTAAAATAAAATTTTTCAACATTATATTTATTTTAGTTCCCTTAAATTATTAAAACTTTTTAGAGATGGGAGGTGGGAGAGATTCAAATTAGCTAAATGCTTGAATGAAATCAGTTACTTGACTTAAAAAAGAATTGCTCTTTTTCTTTGCAACATCAGGAGCAAGATTTGTCCAACATCAGGAGCAAGATTTGTCTGCATTCAAAATCATATTCTGTATGTCTAGTTAAGAAATATTGGGCTACTCTTCCAACCTCAGTTTCCCATCTTAAATGGAGATGATAATCATACCTAATCTTCATAGCCTTACTGTGAAGTTAACAAAAGTGAAGAGCATACTTAGTAACTGCTCAATACAGGTTAACTGTTATTATAATTTCAATAGAGCATGAATGCTGTTGGGAATTTGGAACTAAGGTTACTGCAGGAAACTGCTTAATTCAATTTTAAATTGCCAAAGTTCCTTAATTTAGAGTGGTGGGATGCAGTAGGAAATGGAGGGTAATTAAATGGAGGTGTCATTTGTAAAATGTCAGCAGTTTCCTACACATTTGTAAACCAAAGATAATGTTGACGGACTAAAATAGTCAAGAAAACTTTTTGCAAGGCTAATTTAACCAAAAGCATGATCTATGACAAGATAAACAGAAACGGAAATCTCTTTATACTCCATCTGGGAGTTGCTGAATAAAATTACAGATGCAAATTAAGCTCACAGTTTGAAAATGCACTGATCCATTTTGGTTTGTCTTTCCACACTGCCTCTCCTTTCTCAAATCACCATAACATGTGTGGCCTTTTGTGATGACATTGATTAACCTCACCTGAAAATGTATGGCTCTGTTGCTAGACACAGATTCACGTAAGACATTAATGCTCAAAGCCACTGGACAGTGTTGCAGAATTGGGTATTGGAGATTCTTCTTTCTCAGTGTTTTACACATAGCCTGGAGCTTGGGTTCCCACCATCAGATGGGTGGTTTATTCCTTCTTGGGTTCGGAGGACACAATGCTCAGGTCTGCAGATGATTTGGATACATCATGTCATTCATCACCCTGTCTCCAAAAAGCAGGCTTCAAACAGACTTCTTGTTTCTCATGACAGGGCAAGATCTTATACTATCTTAAACTAGTAACCTAGTTTACTTGTCTAGAAATCTTTAGTGAACAAGGCGTGTGTGTATGTGTGTGTGTGTGTGTGCACGCGCAAGCACACGGGTGGGTAGGCAGGAGTGAGTAGGAGAAAGGGAAGGGTGATATTAAGAAGTCAAGCAATATAGAGAGATTTTACCTCTTGGACAGGCAAAAATCTAAGAAATTTAATGACACTTGGTTGGCAAGTCTGTGAGGAGCTAGGCACTTAGGTATTTCAGATGTGACTGAAAATTGGTACAACCTACAGGGAGGGCATTTTGAAAATAGCCATAAAAATTGCAAATATATATTCCCTTTCTGCCCACAGGATAGAGTTAATGAGCTCTTCTTGTCACGGTGGTGCCATGCACTGAGCACTCAGCCTGCCTGATGCAGCCTTATGCATGGTTTGGGATCACACATGTCCTTGCTCCACCCTTAGTCCCCTCACATTCTGCAAAAGCCTATTTCTTTCCACTCACCAGAGGCTTCTCTCTGGATTTCACTGCAAGCAAGCATGCGGAAGCTACTGGACTCCACTTCTGTGATGCCCAAGAGCACTGGAGACAAGGGTCATTCTGAAAGGAGAGGGTGCTGATTCTTGTGCAGCTCCAGGCTGTTGCCATTATTCAATGTGGAGTGGAGTTTAGGCTCAAAAGTGACAGGAGGTAATTGTTTCTGATTGCAGAAATTTTTGATCTACCTCATCCTGCTCCAGAAAAATTTACACTTGTCATAGCTACTAATTCTTCTCCCTATTCCCTAGAGGAGACTCTGGATGGACATAAAGGTAACATTCTCCTTTCAACTTCTAGAACATCCTGGATTTCTGGTCTCATGGAACTAAACAAGTTTTAGGCACTTCTTATCCATCCCTGCCCATGTTCTCATATAGTAAAGCAATTATCTTGATGTCCTAACAAGGAGTTGATGGAGTCAGGTAGAGGACTGCTGGGTTGAATGAAGGGATGATTCCTAAGGTTCACTCCAGGGACTGCAGGGATGTGGAGATGAGTCCCACAGATGAGAGAGGCCTCAGGAGGCCACAGAGCTTCTAGCAAAGTGAGTGGATTTGTGTGTGTGTGTGTGTGTGTGTGTGTGTGTATTAAATGAGCTGAACAATATCATATTTTTCCCAAATTAAGCACACTGTTTCATTTCTTGTGCCCCAGAAAAGTACATTTGGTAGGCCTCTGAGACTCTTCAGGGTGCAAGGAATTCTACCTTTGAGGGGCCCTGAGACCATTTTACCTTTACCAGCCCTTCCCAGGTGTGTCACTGCACTGTACTCACACATGGTCATTACTTAAGACAAAGACAAACCTACCACAAGGCTAGAGGCAGTCTTAGGGGAAGCTCTGAGGTTCCTATGAGTGTGTCTGGGGTATAACTGCCTATGGCAGATTGGCATTGGGAAGAACAATCTCATTCTGTTTGTGCCTTTTGGATTGTTTTATTTCTCATTTTTTTTCCATAAAATACTTTTAGAGTAACTGTGGAGTACCAGGCCCTGGGGTCAGGTGGGGGTGATGCTGGGGTCAAGGCCAGCTATGTAAGAGGTAGGACCCAGTGTAAATTGAGAATATGGAGACTCTTATTCAAAAACAAAGAAAAATTTGTATGAATAATACTAAAATATGCAACTTTTCCTTTCTTTTGTGATCTCTCAACTTCTTCTAATGTCTTTAATTTGATGCTTAATGTTTTAGATGAATACATATTGCATTTTAAGTTTTAGCATGAATTTTGCCATTTAGCATTTTATTTTGCAATTCCAGCTTTATGGGTAAGCATAAGAGCATTTAACTCATATGTGGAATCACCAAAATTATACAATCTGTATTCCATGCTTGAGTATACATATGTATTCCATTTTTACCAGAACAGTAGATATGCTTCACAAAAACAGCTCAACTGTTTTTATTTTATTCTTGACATCTTTGTGTTCTTGGAAAACTACTTTCTCAGCTCAGAAAGGAAGAACTGAAACTAAAAGGACTTTAGGTTGTCTTGGTCATCTTACTTTTCTTTTTCTTTTGTTGTATCCAAAGAAAATAAAATCATCCAAGCCGATCACGTAAAGCCAAAAGAAGCCTTTATTTTAGCTGGCCAGCAACGACCACCCATACACCTAAAAGCGGTGTGCCTGGAAATCGCACGTTAGTTCTTTTGTTGCCAACTTTTATAGGGCTTGGGAAGGGATTGGGGTGGGCTTTAGGGAGGGGATTTAGGATTGGGGTGGTCTATAGGGAGGGGATTTGGGATTGGGGTGGGGCTGAATCTCCCGATTTCGATGGAGAATCTCCCTGGGGAGCACCAACATTTTAATCTGTTTTCTGTTGCTATAACACTTTCATCTTTGTCAAAACAAGTCATTGGCTAATATGAGAACATGAGTAAGAAAGGATATGATAAGGTTTATAGTTGTGTTTTATGACTGCTGTAACAAATTAACCCAAACTTGTTTGCTTAAAATAACAAATTGATTATTGTACAGTTCTAGAGGTCGATGTCTGAAATGGGTCTCACTAGGCTAAGGTCAAGGTGCCAGCAGGTCTGCCTACCTTCTTGAGGTTCTAGGGAAGAATCCACTGCCTTTCCTTCTCCAGAACTTCTTCTAAAGCAAGTTCTGGTTTGGTTTCATGAGTGTCTTGTGTGGCCTCTTGCATCTGTCAGTGTCCCCACTCATTCAGTCGTAGTTATAATACACTTGCCTCATAACCACTTCTTGTCTCATGCAACTCTCATGAGTGGGTCCACCAGAATTCTGTACTTATGGGGCACACAGACACTGTATGCAAATGAGGTGTCTGGGAATTTGGAAACTACATATCACATGTATCTCTTCTACTCACACGCATGTTCCATGTCCCAGCACACTCTGTGCAATAACACAAATTCAAAGATAAAATTGTTAAGAATTTCAGGATGGTGACAGAATAACTTAAAAGTACATTGAGAACTCATAGGAGGATGAGCTCTTCGAGACTGCGTAGTTCAGGTGCCTGTGAAGCCAACCCTAGCAGCATTGCTGGCAAACCAAAGGCAACTTTCAAATAGGTAATAACAGAAAAGAGGAAGACGTGAATGAATTAACAACAGAAACAGAACTGTGATTTTCACAGATATCTTAATCATCCATTGTCACTCACCAACCAAAACATACCTTCCCATGCTGGCTGTTCATATTTACCATAATTCACTCAAATATAGTTAAAAAGGAACAATAAATGGTTATCATGGTATTCTATGGGGGTCTCTTTTCACGTGCAATTGGGACCAGTTGTTCCTTGGTTAAGAAAAAAGAAGAAAGCCTTAAACTGGAAAGCATTTTACATTTTATTAAAATAAAATAATTGAGGTACAGTGTGATAATTTGATTTATATTTACAAAGTATAATGATTAAATAGGGGTAATTAGCAATTACATCTTTTAAACATTTAACTTTTTTGTGTGTAGGGAACTTTCAAACTGGTCTCTTAAGAGGGGGCCAGAGGTCACATGCTTGTAATTCCAGCTACTCAGGAGGCTAGAGCAGGAAGTTTGATGACAGCCTGAGCAATATAGTGAGACCCCATCTGAAAAAGAAGAAAGAAAAAATATATAATAACTCTTTTAAACTATAGTCATCCTGCCATACTAATGGAGAACATTAGTACTTATTCCTCCTACATAGGTGTATGGAAATTACTTTAAATACATAAATACTATGAAGTAAAATATGTAAGTATCCATTCATTGGCAATCTTTTGATATAAGGTGATGGCCATTCCTTTGTGTTTAGAAACTATGATTGTCATTCCAGATCTTTCTCATGTAAATCACACCCATGATGTATAATCTATTATTTCTAGTTAAAATTGCTTTGAAATGATCCAAAACACATTGGAGACATTTATGGACAGGTACATACAATATTGGTGAAATCTTGAGTTCGGAATCCAATTTTACAATCTCCTCCCCAAACTTTTACAGTTATCCACACATATTCAATAGAATATTTTATTTTTAACTGGCCTTTAGAGAGTTTTTTCAAAACATTCAAGTGTATTTTCAAAGGGATCATAATTTTTTAAATTCATATTTCATTGCTTTATATAATAGTTAAGGTCCTAATTAACAAAATACAGCTGGCGTAAATATTTAATTGAATAATCTGATAAATACAAATGCCATATAAAGTTTGAGAGCCAGGAGAACTGACTTTGGTAGGTACATGTCTTCAGTGGGGAGAGTGGAACTCTGCAGAATGGCAGAGATTCATTGAATAATCATGAACTCTCAAAACTGTGCCAACATCATGTCTTACACAGAGAGTGTCAGTTCTACTGTCTTATACAGAGCATGAAAAACATTATTTGATTTGGACTTGTGATTGAGGGAAACTTGGTTTAAAATACTTCTATTTAAAATGAGTGTCCTTGAGAGATTCCATTTTCTTAATTTCTTTACATAAAGATTGCTAATGAAGACTGTTTATTCAATGTTGTTTCAGGTGTCATTTTTTTCTGTAAATACCTCCCTGTCCCCCATGTGGACAGTTACTCCCTGGCTCTGACCTCCTATACAATCTGACACAGCATTGATCATGTAGTATTGAATTATCCGTCTTTCTGTCTCTCTCTATACTTAGAAGACATTCGGTAACTATTCCATGGGCTTTTTTTTTTTTTTTTTTTTTTAACACAACATGGAGTTGTGCTCTGAGTTTTTCCTTTCTTAGTATGCAACTCTACTATTTTGAATCATTTGATTATATCATATGTCTTTCTTTGAATCAAGCCTTCATTCATTGGCTAAGTGGAATTACCAAGACCTTTCAATGTATACACAGTGCTTAGAACCTAGAACATGGCAAGTTCTTTATGTGTTTGCTATTATTATTTTTTCACCTATATATAAACTTTCATCTTAAATGTCTTTTGGGGGATGAAACCAATACAGCAGACAGACAGCTTTTCTGCAAGGTGGGTGAACAAAAACAAAAGCGGTGGGAACTTTACAGGAATTTAAAGGTGGCCATTCAAAGCAAACAGGAGAAAAAGGAGGTTGGATATGATAAAATAAGGAAAAAAGCCCTAGCAGCACACCACTGTGACTGGGCTGGGTGGAAGCACCAGTCAGAGCAGTCCCTCCATGAGCAGAGTAGAGGGATAAGGGAATTAAAGGAAACCACATTTTTGGGAGACCCAAGGTGTGTCTGGGTACAGAGCATTTAGAGATCAAGGACATTGACGAATTAAACTGAAAGATGCATTGCACGATATCCTTGTGCAGGGGAAAAAGCAGCCATCTTTCCTGGTGGTGCAGCTGAGGGGGCCGATTCCTGGTAAACCTGTTTGGCCCAAAACACAGGCCTAGTAAACACACACTGCATGACATAAAGTGTGCTTAAGTGACCAGGAGAAAACCAAATGTGGAAAGAGATTTGCGCAGGGGACAACTGGTTGCAGAAACCCACCCAGCTTTCCTCCTCTCCCTCCAATCCAACTGCTTGCAGGTCCCACTGTGAGAGACGCTTCTGGTCAGGAACTCCAAAGGGCAGGGGTGGGAGAAATAGTTTGGACACTGAACCCAAGATCAGGAAATGTGGGGTCTGCAGGTGCTGTAGGGGACTAAGAATTGGTTCCCCCACCACACAAGTGAAACCCTGGGGAGATTCCTTGGTTAAAGTCTTACAGCACGGACCAGCAAGTACTGGACACTGGAGGTGTGCTGATTTAAAATCTCCAGACCACTGGCATTCAGTGAAGAGCCTGGAGCCCATCCAGCCCAAACCCTGCTTCCAGGAGTTCCACCTATGGCCTGACTGCTCTCATTCCAGCAAGACAGAGAGTGGAGCATCACTCCAGAAGATCCCACCCAAAATTGCTGAGAAGAGCTGAGAATATGTTGAACTCCAATGGAATGAAGTTTTTACCTTTTCATTAAGATTTTTTTTTCTTTTTTAAAATTATTTTTCTCTGTTTAATTGTGACCTTGATGGTACATGGAAATTTATACATTTTCATATTTGTTTTGTTCCTCATTCTAAGCATTTTTGAAGCCAGTTATTTTTCATGGATTATTTTTTTCTGAATTAAAATATTTGATTAGTATATGTGTGTGTGTGTGTGTGTGTGTGTGTGTGTGTGTGTATTCTCTTACATTTGCCTTGATTCTCTTTTCTTCCACTAACAGTCAATCTCTATTGTTCTTTTTTTCATTCTTCCTTTAATCTTCTACTTCTGCCTTCTCTCCTCCTCCCTCACAATCATCACATCCTATATCACTTCTTTTTGTTTGTTTTTTTTTGTGAGGTTGGTACCAGGGATTGAAATCAGGGGCACTTGGCTACTGAACCATATGCCCAGCCCTATTTTGTATTTTATTTAGAGATAGGGTCTTGCTGAGTTACTTAGCACCTTGCTTTTGTTGAGGCTGGCTTTGAATTTGTAATCATCCTGCCTCAGCCTTCTGATCTGCTGGGATTACAGGTATGCACTACCCCACCTAGCTCCTATATCACTTCTGTTCTCTTCCTGTCAACCATTTGAAATTGTAAACCCTTTTGCAAACTTGCTGTTTTTATTGTGAGCAATAACTGATCATATCATTTCTGTTTATTATAATAATTAACATTGTAGACTTCATAATAGGAACTACTTGGTTTAATACTATATATTGTTTTCATTGATTGTTATTCTTATTTGTCTCCCCCTAAACTGAGGTACTAGAAACCTTCAGAAACACTATAAATCCACAGAGTATAAATTCTACTGTCTCAGATCCACACTGTTAGATGGGTAGACACACAAACAGCACAAAAAGCAAGGGACCAAATTGCCTGAAAAATACCAAGATACTCCAATAATGGAATCCATCGACACCACAGTAGAAGAAATGTCAGAGAAGGAGTTTAGAATGTACATAGTTAAACTGGTCTGCCAAGTAAAGGATGGTATAAGAAATGAAATCAGAGAAAATACAGGAAGTGAAAGATCACTTCAATAAAGAAGCAGAGATTACAAAAAGGAATCAAGCAGAAATCCTCAAAATGAAGGAAAAAATAAACCAAGTTAAAAAATTGATAGAAAGCATCACTAACAGATTAGACCACCACTTGGAAGACAGAACTTTAGGCAATGAAGACAAAATATATAATCTTGAAAATAGAGTTAACCACAGACAGAAGATATTAGGAACCATGAACAGAACTTCCAAGAATCATGGGATAACATGAAAAGACCAATTTCAAGATTTATTGGGATAGATGAAGGCATGGAGGTACAGAACAAAGAAATGCACAATCTTGTCAATGAAATAATATCAAAAAATTTTCCAAATCTAAAGAATGAAATGGAAAATCAAATATAAGAGGCTTACAGGACCCCAAATGTACAAAATTACAACAGATCCACATCAAGACACATTATAATGAAAGTGCCTAACATATAGAATAAGTATAGAACTTTAAAGACTGTGAGAAAAATATCAGATTACATTTAGAGGGAAACCAATTCAAATTTCAGCTCATTTCTTAACCCAAGACCCTCAAATCTAGGAGGCCCTAGAATAACAGATACAAAGCTCTGAAAGAAAATGGATGCCAGACAAAAATTTTATATCCAGCAAAATCAAGCTTCATATTTGAAGATGAAATAAAAACCTATGATGAACCAAAGTTTAAAAAATTCACAGCTAGAAATCCTGTACTTCATAATATTCTCAGCATAATATTCCATGAAGATGAAAGGAAAAAAAAAGTGAAAACCAGCAAAGGGAGGAACTACACTAAAGGAATAGTCAATCACAGGAGAAATTAATTCAAATTAAAAACTAGAAATAAACCAAATGACTGGGAATATAAATCATATCTCAATAATAACCTTGAATGCTAATGGCCTGAACTCATAAGTCAAAAGACATAGACTGTCTTAGAGACGCTGTCTCTAAGAGACTCACCTCATAGCCAAAGACATTCACAGACTGAAGGTGAAAGGATGGGAAAAAACATATCACATGAATCATGTAAACAAGCAGGGGTTTCTATTCTCATATCAGATAGAGTGGACTTCAAACCAAAGTTAATCAAGAGGGACAAAGAAGGAAATTTTATACTGCTTAAAGTAATTACACATCAACAATACATAACAATCATAAATATTTATGCCCCAAACAATGGAGAATCTATGTACATCAAACAAACCCTTCTTAATTTCAAGAATCAAATAGGCCACAATATAATAATACTGGGTGACTCTAACACACCTCTCCCACCACTGGATAGATCCTCCAAACAAAAATTGAACAAAGAAACTATAGTATTAATAATACAATCAATAATTTAGACTTAACACGCATATGTAGACTATTTCATCCACCATTGAGCAAATACACTTTCTTCTCAGCAACACACATATCCTTCTCTAAAATAGACCATATCTTATGCCACAAAACAATTCTTAGCAAATACAAAAAATAGAGAAAATACCTTGCACATCCTATCAGATCATAATGGAATGAAATTAGAAGTCAATGATAAAATAAAAAGTAGAGGATATCCTACCACCTGGGGACTAAATAATAAGCTATTGAATAACAAATGGAAGCAAATGAAACAAAAATACTTAGAGGTAAATGAGAATAATAAGAACATACCTCAACCTTGTACAAGCTATATATGCTAAACCCAAGGCCAACATTATTCTACATGGAGAAAAATCTAAAGCATTTCCTCTAAGAACTGGAACAAGACAAGGATGCCCCCTTTACCACTTTTATTTACCATCATCCTTGAAGCTCTAGACAGAGCAATTAGACAGAAAAAAAGAAATTAAAAGAATTCAAAAAGGAAAAGAAGAACTCAAGCTATCACTATTTGCTGATGATATAATTCTATATTTAGAAGATCCAAAAAATTCCACCAGAAAACTTCTAGAACTCCCAAATGAATTCAGCAAAGTAGCAGGATATAAAATCAGCACCCATAAATCAAATGTGTTCCTGTGTGTCAGTGATGAATCCACAGAAATAGTAATTAGGAAAACTACCTCATTCATAATAGCCTCAAAAAATATTTGGCAATTAATATAACAAGAAAAGTGAAATACCTCTTCAATTAAAACTACAGAACACTAAAGAAATAATTGAAGACCCTAGAAGACAGAAAGATCTCCAATGCTCTTGGATAGGCAAAATTAACATTGTCAAAATAGCCATACTGCCAAAAGTGTTATACAGATTGAAGGATATTCCTATTAAAATCCCAATGACTGTCTTCATAGAACTGGAAGATGCAATCATGAAATATATTTGGAAAAATAAGAGACCCAGAATAGCCAAGGCAATCCTTAGCAAGAAGAGTGAAGCAGGAGACAACACAATACCAGATCTAAAACTATACTACAGGCCTTATTAAAAAGGCATGGTATTGGCCCAAAATAGACATGTAGACCAATGGTACAAATAGAAGACACAGAGACAAATCCACCAAAATACAGGAACCTCATACTAGACAAAGTTGCCAAAATTATTCAATGGAAAAAAGATAGCCTCTTTAACAAATGGTGCGGGGAATACTGGAAATCCATATGCAGCAAAATGAAATTAAACCCCTATCTCTCACCCTGCATAACAATCAGGTGAATCAAAGACATAGACACTAGAGTAGAGACCCTGCACCTAATGCAAGAAACATAGGACCAAATCTTCATCATGTTGGCTTAGAACTGACTTCCTTAACAAGACTCCAAAAGCATAAGAAGTAAAATTCATAATCATTAAATGGGACAGATTCAAACTAAAAAGCTTCTTCTCAGCAAAGGAAACAATAATGTGAAGAGAAATCCTACAGAATAGGAGAAAATCTTTACCATACACATCTCAGTTAGAGCAATAATCTCCAGGATATATGAAGAACTCAAGAAGCTTAACAGCAAAAAAACAAAGAACCCAATCAATAAATGGGCTAAGAACTGAACAGATACTTCACAGAAGAAATACAATCAATCAACAAACATATGAAAAAATGTTCATCATCTCTAGCAATTATAGAAATACAAATCAGAACTACTCTAAGATTTCATCTCACTCCAGTCAGAATGCCAATTATCAAGAATACAATTAGCAATGAGTGTTGGTGAAGATGTGGGGAAAAAGATACACTCATACATTGCTAGTAGGACTGCAAATTGCAATCTTTATGGAAAACAGTATGGAGATTCATCAGAAAACTTGGAATGGAACCACCATTTGACCCAGCTATCCCACTCCTTGGTTTATGCCCAAAAAACTTAAAAACAGCATATTGCAGTGACGCAGCCATATCAATGTTTATAGAAACTCAATTCACAATAGCTAAACTATGGAACCAAACTAGGTGCCCTTCAACAGATTAATGGATAAAGAAAATGTGGTATATATACCCAATGGAATGTTATTCAGCCTTAAAGAAGAATGAAATTATGGCATTTGCAGGTAAATGGATGAAACTGGAAAATATCATGCTAGGTGACATAAGCTATCCCCAAAAACCAAAGGCTGAATGTTTTCTCAGATATGCAGATGCTAATTCACAATGGAGGAAGGCTAGGAAAGAATAGGAGTACTTTGGTTTAGACAGAGGGGAGTGAAGGAAGGAGAGGGGATATGGGAGTAGGAATAATAGTAGAATGAGTTAGACATTATTACCCTATATGCACATATGATTACATGACCAGTGTAAGTCTATATCATGTACAAACAGAAGAATAAGAAGTTAGTTATACTCCATTTATTTATGATATATCAAAATGCATTCTACTGTCATATATAGCTAATTAGAACAAATAAAAATGTCTTTTGGATATATTCTTAATTCCAATCATTTTTTGTTTCTTTAGGGATTGATTTGCAAGGATTAAGTCAATAGTTAGCCTATTACTCTAAGCCCTCAATGGTTACCACTGTTACTTATTATCACAGTGATAAGTTTTGCAAAAGTTTTGATAATAAATGATAATTTCTATGATAACTTTTACATTTTGGTGAGAAAAATACAAAAAGTTGTAGTGTCAACTGGAAAAAATTGAAAGAGCATAACATGTTCCGTTTACTGAAAAACATATAATGAATTCAAGTATACAGCTTGAATAAAAATTCCAAGTGATCTGTTCATTAAGTTTTGATTTCCACAGGATTAAATCTTTCCTTGATATAAAGTGACACAAAGAAAAAGGTACATGAACTATTTAATTTCAGTGCTAATATTATGAGAGGAGCTAATAAATTAGCTCTAGTCTAGAATCATCCATGTTACTAATTGCATCCCACAGCATTAAGGTTCAGGGCACACTTCATCCTCAAACACATCTACAAATCAGCTATCCATCACTACAAAAACACCTGAGATAATCAGCTTATAAATAGGAAAGGTTTATTTTGACTTAGAGTTTCAGAAACTTCAATTCATGATTGGTTGGTCCCATTGATTTTGGGCCTATGATGAGGCAGCACACAGAGGCAGGAACATGTGGTGAATCAAAGCTGCTTATAGCCTGGAAGCAAAAGAGAGAAAAAGAGGCTAGGGGCCCCACCATCTCCTTTAAGGGCACTCCTTCAATGACTTAAAGACCTTCACTGGGCCCCCACCTCTTAAAGGTTCTACCAACTCCCAAGATCACTTCCCTGAGGACTAAGCCTTTTTGACGCATGGGGATTCAAGATCCAAACTATGGCAACATCCTTTACACGCTAAGCCTTGATCCACCTTCCCATCGGTGTTTGAACATTGCCCAGACTGATTCTTAACTCTCTTGGCATTACCCTCTTGTTTCACTTCTTCTTCCATCTTGAACATATTTCAGATTCCTCAGCATAATAGCTACTTAGCTTACTTCCAAATTGATCCAGTTAATCATAAAATGTAGCCACTACAGATTCTTATGCAGGAAAAATTTACATTACAGTCTCCATGCTGCACAACCATCATGGAAAGCCTAGGTGGAGTGTCCATGGTGGAAATAGACAGATGCACAATTCTTGGGCTTTCTGTGCAACCCAAGAATCCTGACATTTGCCTGGACACTGTTTCCTGCAAGAACTCCTGGGTGATTTTTAAGTCTTAGTTGATGACATTGACATTAACTAAGAAGCCAACCTGTGTGACAAGAAGTGATGTGGAAGGGAGACAAGAGATGATTGTGTAGTTCAAGACTTTACCACTCCCAAGTGTTACCTTGGCATTTAGGTTAGTTATGGTCTTCATATTTTCAAACCCCAAACATGGAACAGACCTCTATATAATGCACACAGTGAGACAGAGTTTTTAAATCATGCTTGGTCCATAAAATGTGAGGGCCATACATTTGAACCATGTAATTAACTGTAAGGCAAAACAAACAGTGAATGAAAATAGTTGATTCCTGATTTGCATGTTGGTAATAACCATCTTCTTACTCTTTGTCTCTCGAGTGACAATTATGTGAATTACTTTATGTTGTCAAAATAAGTTTTAATAAGCTAAAGATGCATGAAAGAACCTCAGTAGGAGATTCTTCTCTGAGTACTATAGGTTTCACATGAGCAAAAAAAAATGTTTTTAGACCCTTGTTTTAAGAAATTAAAATCAGCATTCTGTAATGACATGGCCACATCAATGTCCACAGCAACTCAATTCACAATGGCTAAACTATGGGCAACCTAGGTACCCTTCAACAGATGAATGGTGAAGAAAATATGGTACATATACACAATGGAATATTACTCATCCATAAAGAAGAATAAAATTATGGGATTTGCCAGTAAATGGATGGAACTGGACTATCATGCTAAGTGAAATAAGTCAGTCCCAAAAAAACAAAGACTAAATGTACTTTCTGATATGTGGATGCTGAATCACAACAAGTGGGTGGGAGGGAACTAGAATTGGACAGGGGAGAATGCTGGGAAGGGAAGAGGAATGGGAAAGGAAAAGACAGTAGAATGAATTGGACATAACTTTCCTATGTTCATATATGAAGACATGACCATTGTGATTCCACATCATGTACAACCAGAAGAATGGGAAGTTACACTCCTTTTATGTATGATATGCCAAAATACATTCTACCATCATACATAACTAAAAGAACAAATAAAAAAGACTTTCGTGTTGACAGGGCAAAAGAAACACACTATAAAGCACTCACATAGCTGGGCAGGTGTCATGGCCTATAATTCCAGCAACTCAGGAAGCTGAGGCAGCAGGATCATAAGTTTGAGTCCAGACTGGGCAATTAAGCAAGACCCTGTCTTAAAATAAAATTTTTTAGAAAAAGGACTTTAAAGAGAAAAGGCTCAATGGCAGAGTGCTTACTTATCATGTGCAAGGTCCTGGATTCAATCCCTAGAACTTCAAAATAAATGCATGCATACATTCATATATACATACATATATACATACATAAAACAGTATCGAGTAGAAAGTATGATAAGATGGGAAGTGAAATAGGGATGGGAGGACAGCAATGGACCTTATATTTTCCTCAGTACTTTGATAAAATGTTGTCCTTCTGCCTGAATAGCCAGGAGTTCTATCATAGTTGCTTTGAACCTCATACTGTATTATCTTTGTTGCATAGCTATATGCTTCTTAGATATTTTCATTATCCCTCCCCCATCAAAATTCAAAACCTCTTTAACACTCTTATTACATCAGTTATCTGAACCTGTCATGAGTATTTGGGAGATGATACTGTTGGGAGGGTGACTGTTATGGTTTAGATATTAGGTGTTCCCCAAAAGCTTGTGTGTCAGACAACCAAGAAAGTTTAGAGGTGAGATGATTGGGTTATGAGAGCCTTAACCCAATCAGTGCATGATTTCTCTGATGGCGAACTGGGTGGTAACTGTAGGCAGGTAGGCTGTGGCTGGAGTAGGTGGGTCCCGGAGGCTGTGCCTTTGGGATGTGTATTTTGTCCATGTTTAGTGGGGCATTCTCTTCCCCCACCCCTCCCCTTCCTGGAGCCATATTCCCAGCTGCTTTCCTCCACCACTCTCTTCTGCCATGGTGTTCTTACTTATTCTGGGCCCAACAAAGGAGTCACTGTCTATGGACTGAGACCTCTGACACCATGAGCCCCCAAATAAACTTTTCCTCCTCTAAAACTGTTCTTGTTGGGTCTCTTGATCACAGAAGTGAAAAAGATGATTAAAACAGGTGACCAGCTATTTCTGTTTGACAAGGACACTGGGCTTTCAGTGCTATACCCAGAAGAGTCCTGTGCAAGAAGGAATGAATTAGTCATCCTACATGGAAAACTTAAATAGGACCTCAAACCAAGATGGCAGGTGGGGTCTTCTTCTCAGTAAATTCCATGAAATGTCCAAAAGGATATTTTAAAATGACAATAAATTTGTCATTTGTTCAGGAAAACCAAAGAGAGAGGAAGGAACTTCTGAAGGCAGTCAAGATCTAATATAAACAAAAATAGCTTAGAAATCTTTAAAACAAACAAAAAAAAGCTTAGAAGGAAAAATCTATAAGGGAAGGAAAAGGCTGAGGGCAATCTGAACTCAAAATTAAATAAAGCTGCCAGGTGCAGTGGTGCATACCTGTAATCCCAGCAGCTTGGGAGGATGAGGCAGGAGGATCACAAGTCCAAAGCTAGCCTCAGCAAAAGCAAGATGCTAAGCAGCTCAGTGAGACTTTGTCTCTAAATAAAATGCAAAAAAGAGGCTGGGGATATGGCTCAGTGGTCTAGTGCCCCTGAATTCAATTCCTGGTTACTCTCCCCCGCAAAAAAATTAAATGGAATCAAAGAAGGTAGAAAAAGTTCCAGGGCAATAATCAAGGTATATGGTTAGAGATGTACACTCAAAAGCACAGCCATTTCCCCTTCTATACCTTCACAAATTTGTATTAAAAATTGAGCAACAGTCATGTAGTGACAGGCTGCTTCTACTAACTAATATGGGCACTGAGGCCAAGAAGAGAAGGTTGAGTCTCAAGAAGCAACTGAAAAAAAACTCACCTACTGAGACAAAGTGCTAAAATCAACCTTGAGACAAGTATATGTTCACACACATACATTCACACATATGCATGCACATATCTTTATTCATCCACATAAATACACGCACACATACCCTGAATCAAGTACAGTTCTTAATTAGGAGACACTGAAAGAATTCCCACCAAGATCAGGGACAAGGCAAGGAGACACACTAACTCCATGACTATTTAGTATTATATTAGAGTTGTCAGTTAGTACAAATAAATGAGATAAAACAAGTATAACTATTAGAAGAAATAAATTATTTTTTCAAATGACAGGATAGTGTGCATGGAAAATGTTAGTCAATTATAAACTAATTAAAACAATAAAAGCTAGATATAAAATTAACATAAAAATAAGTATATTACATATATATGTGATATATAAATAGAAGAACTAATAGAAGAAAAACTCAATTCATAATAACAATGAAATCAATTCAACAAAAAATAAACCATGTGCTTTACACTTGGAGAAAAGTGTGAATCAGTCACTTCTGGAACTGCACAGACTGGCCACTGACAAAAATGACCCCCCCCCCACTTTTGTGACTTCATTGAGACTCATTGCCTGAATGAGCAGGTGAAATCCATCAAAGAATAGCGTGACCATGTAACCAACTTGTGCAAGATGGGAGCCCCAGAATCTGGCATGGCAGAGTATCTCTTTGACAAGTACACCCTGGGAGATAGTGATAATGAGAGCTAAATCTTAGGCTGACTTCCCCATAGCCATGGAAGTACTTTCCTGGTCACCAAGGCAGTGCATGCATGTTGGGGTTACCGTCACCTTTTCTATAAGTTGTACCAAAACATCCACTTACGTTCTTTAATTTGTATCATTCCTTCAAATAAAGTAATTTGGTATTCCCCCCCAAAATAAATAAACCATAAAAACTTAGAACTAAACGAATAGTGTTCATGATGTATATAAACTATAAAACACCTCCCTTCCCACTTTGTTCTATTATGGGCATCTCAACATCATTAAAATACCAATTCTTCCTAAGTTATCAATCTTAAGTGTATGTTCATATACATACATTCACACTCATATGCATACAGATAAAGTTGAAGTACCAAGAATCTTTATTTTTGTGCTGACAACTTGAAAATTAAGTCCATATTGAAAAATAAACATGCTACAAAGTACCTAGAAAAATGCTGGAAAAGAAAAGCTGTGAAGAGGCCTGGCCCTACCAGATAGTAAAATACCATAAAGCCACAATGATTAGAACAGTGTAATGGTGCATGAGGAAACGACTGACCCAATAGGACGGAAAGTCTAGAAGGACAATCAGCATTGTGTGCAACTCTAGTGAACAATGAAAACGACACACCAAAACATTGGGCAAAGATAGACTATTAAAAATAATGTTGGGAAAATTGGCTAGCCACTTGAAAAAGATAAAATTAGATTCATTTCTCATACCATATGCAAAAATAGAATCAAATTAATCAAATATCTACGTGCAAAAAAGAAAAATCTCTAAATAGCAAAAGAAAGTACAAGTGGATTCCTATATAATTTTGGTGTAGAAACTGTCTCACCATGATTCAAAAGGGAGCTGCAATAAAAGATTGATAAATTTAACTATGTTGTTTTTTCATGTATGGCAAAAAAAAAAAAAAAGGTCCCACAAGAAAATCAAAAGGAAAACATGAAATTTAAGGAAAATACTTGAAGCATACATCATAAAGATGATGATGCCCCTAGTATATGAGATATAAATGTTAAGAAATCAAAAATCACATTAATATGGACTATAGACAAATAAAACAACAAAATGACTTTTAAACATGAGCAAATATATTCAATTTTACTTATAATCAAGGAATTCAACTCCAAACTACTCAAATACCATTTCTCATCCAACAGACTGGCAAAATTTAAAAATATTGACAAGTTTTTTACCAGAGAAACTATGGATGATATAAGCTTTTATATACTTGTTATTGGTAGAAAAGAAAAACGGGACAATTCCTGTAGAAAGAATATGCCAAAAACTACATACATATTTACTTTTGAGCTAGAAATTTTACTATTTGGAACTTACTCTGAAGAAACACTTTAAACAATATGAAAATATACAATGTAATACTACTCAGCCATAAAGAAGAATAATATTATAGCATTTGCAGATAAATGGATGGAATTGGAGATTATCATGCTAAGTGAAATAAGCCAGTCTCCAAAAAACAAAAGCCAAGTGTTTTCCCTGATAAGTGAATGATGATGTAGAATTTGGTTGAGGGAGGAGATTATGTAGAGGGAAATGAGAGGGGGAGGGGGTGGGGGTGTGAAAAATGGTGGAATGAGACAGACATCATTACCCTATGTGCATGTGTGATTAACAGGAATGATATGAATGTACATCGTGCACAACCATAGAAATGAAAATTTGTATCCCATATATGTATCATGAATCAAAATGAAGTCTACAAAAAAAATTTTAAAAATATATATGTGCCTGGTCATTCATTCATTCATTACAACATTATTTGTAATTGACTATTGGAAAGAACCTAAATACCCAAATAGGAGATGGGTTGAATCAACTGTGGTATATGCACACACTGATTATAAACACATGTGAAGCTATAAATAGAATAAGAACATTCTCTACAAATTGATACAAAGTGCCTTCAGTTAACTGAAAAAAAAAAAAAAAGCAAAGTGGAAAAAAATTGAGTGGAGAGAGGAATGGGGAAAGGCTGATCAATTGGTAAAAGTTAGGAGTAAGAAGTTCTGGTGTGGTAATGCATAGTGGGGTCATTATAGATAACAATTATGTACTGTGTATTTCAAAAAGTTGGAAGAAATGTCTTCAAACATTTTCACCATAAATCGATGATAAATGTTTCTGGGATGGATAAGTTTAATTTGATTGAAACATTGCACCATGTACACCTATATTAAAACATCACATGATACCCAGCTAATAAGTACAATTGTTTCATTTTTATGTGTCAGTTAAAAATAAATGTAAATTCATATAAATTCTTTCACATGCTAATATTAATAACTTTTGAAATGAAAATAATATTCTCTGAAACAACAAAAAATTAGAAGACAGCCATTGTTTTACACTTCTTCAAATCTCTTCAATGTCTCTCTGTTAATGAAAGAAAGCTGGCATCCCAAGTCTTCTGTATTCAATCTGTTTCTGTATGTTGTTTCAGTTGAAGTGTTTGGAGAACCCAAACTCACATGGAAATGTAGTGGGAAAAAGGGGATATTTAAATAGCTTTTTCAGATAATTTTGGAAATTCTTCTTCAAAATAAGTGGTACCTTCTTAAAGATGAGTTGGAATTGAAATCTGAAATCTTATTAATGAGAGGTTTGTTCTTTTACATTAAAATTGCATAGAGACAAGCACAGAGGAAAGATGATATGAAAAAACAGGGAGAAGATGAACAACTAAAAACCAGGGAGAAGCACCTAGAACAGATCCTTCCTTCAGACTCCTCAGAAGACAACAATCTTGCAGACACCTTGAATTTAGACTCAATTTCATGATCTGACAATATATTTTTCCTTAAACCACTCAGTCTTTTATGCTTTTATACTTCGTTAGAGCAACCCCAGAGAAGCAGCACAATGGGGTTGGTAATGGTGGGGTAGCAGGTAATGTTCTGGGTTATCTATTGCTATTTAATGAGCTGTGTTGGTCAGCTTCAGCTTTCCATGTGTACAACAAACACCTGAAATAATCAAGTTATGAAGAGAAAAGAGTTTACTTTGGTAAGTCCTGGAGGGCTCAGGCCATGGTTGGTTGACAGTGTGGCTTTTAGGTGTGTAGTTAAGGCAGTACCCATTCACCTGATGACTGTGTGAAACAGAAATAGGAAGAGGAAGAGACCAAGGTCCCACAATCCTCCTTGAGGGCGCTACCACAGTGATGCAAGACCTCCACTAGATCCTACCTCTTAAATAGTTCACAACTTGTACCCCAAAGGCACCAAGCTGGGGACAAAACCATTAATACATGGTCCTTTGAGGGACATTCCAGATCCAAACTATGGCACAAATCATGCCAGAATTAGTAGAGAAATAAAACGTTCAGTTCTGCAGGGTCAAGAATTCTGACAGGGCAGAGCAGCAATAGTTCACCTGTGCTCCACAGTCTCTGAAGCCTCAGCTGGGGTGGAATGAAGGGCTCGAGAACTGGGACAACTTAACTGAAGCAATATGCCTGGGTGTTCTTCAGGTGCCATCTGTGGGAGCTGATGTGTCCAAGATGGCTTCGTCACACACGTTTGGTACCTGAAAGCGGATGCTGAGAGTACCCGAGGACTGGCAGCACTAGTCACTCTTTATTCAGTTAGTTTGGACTTTCTCACAACATGGAGGTTTCAGGTAGCTGAACTTACTGCATGTATCTGTGCTTCTTTCAGAATATGCATTTCAAGAGACAGGAAACAGAAGAGCAAAACTGGCCCAGCATCACCGCTACCATATTACTTACATAGTTCTGGGAAGTCACAGAGCCAACCTTGATTCAAGGGGGTAGAGAAGTATACTCCACCTCTTGATGAAGAAATGGCAAAATTTCATTGTAGAAGAGTATGTGGATAGAAGATGTTGGTTGAAGTCATCTTTAGAAAATACAATAAGCTACAGATAGAAGAGATGGGCAATGAGTAACATTTCTCTAAAAAATACCTCTTCTTTTAATGTAGTTTTGACCTTGGGAAGCATTTTGGTGACCTAGAACAAGGGTCAGCAAAAGATAGCCCACAGACAAAACATAGCTTGCTGTGTTTTCTTGTAAATAAAACTTTATTGGAACTCAGCCATGCACATTTGGTTATGCATAGTCATATGCATAGTCATATGCATATGCATAGGTTATGCATAGGTATTTTCGTGTGAAATCAGAAAAGTTGAATAGCAGCAACAGAGACCCTGTAGTCCACAAAAATCTGAAATATTTACTAACTGACCTTCCACAGAAAAAAATTTTACTGGTGCCTGTCTTACAAAGTAAAATTTAATTAATTAATTAAATCTACAGAGCTAGGAGGGGGAAAGTACTATAAAGCTGCATGTGAATAGTGACAAATAATCTACTTGCAATTCAAATGAATAACATTAACTACATTGAAAGGGAGAAAAACAACTAAAGTAACTATTGAACTTAGTATGTGACTGTTCATCTTCAGTCTAGGTAGAAAAGAATGTTGCAGATAAATCCTGAACTCTCTTGTGTGGGATGTGTGTGCTGGGGGGAGGGTGATATTAGTGTCAAAATTCTGAAACTATGTGCACTGCAGAATTGAAAAAAATGCACAGATGACACAGAAAATATTGTGGGAAGTGCTGGACATCACTGAAGGAAAAGGAGGCTATAAAACTCAAGGGAAGAGGCTTGGGAAAAGTCCATTGGGTTGTTCTGAGGTTGGAGGTATCCATATGAATCAACAGCTATCTGCCCATCTATGGCTAATCTCAATCTCCTAACTGCTGATAGACCTGGGATCCATGACACTTGACACCAGTACCAAGTGTCATTTAGTATTTAGTACCCAAATAGCATTTTCTATTAAACAGAAGAGGAACTCCTTAGAGAAATGTCAAATTCCAGAACTGAAGTAGGAAAGTAACAAGAAAAGCCTGAAATAGTACCAGAAAATGAGGAAGTACTCAACAAACAAATAAATAAATAAACTTATCAAAAGGATGCAAGACGGTACTTTTCAAAACTTTCAAGTTTATGAAAAACAAGGAAAGTCTGAGAAATTGTCACAGAGCAGAAGAACCTAAAGAAATATAATGGTTACATGCAGTGTGGTATCCTGAATGGGATCCTGGAACAGAGGAAGGACATTGGGAAGATTGGTGAAACTCAAAGTATGGAGTCTAATAAATATACTGGTATTGGCTTCCTTGTTGTTACACAAAACTGTAATAATGTTAGGTGTTAATAGGGAAAAATCAATGTGGGGTATGCAAGAACTCTCTTATCTTTGTCACTTTTCTGTATAATTATTCTAAAATAAAAATATTTTTAAAGGCACTTAAAAAAAAAGAAAAAAAAACTATAAAAGCTGGTTTGAAGAGACTCCCATTGGCCAAATTCAGAACAAGATAAGAATGGATTATAGCCTAATTCATAAAATAGGAATCCATGAGTCCATACTAATAATTGATATTTTTAGTGGCAAAGGAAGAGCTTTTCCTCTCAATGAAAGGCCAATTGACAAGTGTGAAGGCAGAGTGAATTGGAAATTCACTACTTTCCACCCATCAGAGTTATGACTGCTTCAGATGAGAATCATCGAAAGGTGCTAAATCTACTGGGGTTAGAGTCTGATGATGACTTGCATTTGCATGGTCTTTAGTGTATTCCTAGAGATTGTATGCTGTTCTTAAGTGTGCAAAATTTTACAATAAAAAATTCAAGAAATATCTTAGCCAGGTGATAAACCTTTGCATCTATGATGAGGGGCAAAAGGGCATACTGTGCACATGCATATAGAAAAAGTAACCTGATCAGGACACATGATCATTCCAACCAGGGATAGAAGTATATCTAATCATGCAGAAATATCAAAAACCAAACAAATCCAAATTGAGGAATATTCTACAAAACATCTGGCCTGTATTCTAAAAATATATCAAAGGCATGAAAGACAAAATAAAACCAATGTAAAGAATTGCTTCTGATAAAGGAGATAAAAAGACTCAGCCACTAAGTACAACACTAAATCCTGGACTTCAAGAACAAAGATGCTACAAAAGACATTATTGGGACAACTGATAAAAAATGGGAATCTGGACTGTAGATTAGATACAAATGTTATATCAATGTCAAATTTCCTGACTGTGATAACTGTGGATATATAAGAGAATGTCCTTGGTTTTTTGTGTGAAAACAATGAAGAACTATTGAAAGTTAAAAGAACATTACACATGCAATCCACTTTTTAATGGTTCAGACAAGAATATGAAAGGGAGTCAAAGAGAGAAAAATTATAAACAAATTTGTCATATTAGCCAGGCACAGTGGTGCACACCTGTAATCCCAGCAAATCTGGAGGCTGAGGCAGGAGGATGCAAGTTGAAAACCAGCCTTAGCAACTTACTGAGGCCCTAAGCAATTCAGCAAAACCCTGTCTCTAGATAAAATATAAAAAAAGGTTTGGGGCTGTTGCTCAGTGGTTAAGTAACCCTGGGTTCAATCCTTGTTACAAAAAAAAAAAAAAATGTCATGTTAGGTGAATCTGGGAAAAGAAGTTTGGGATTTCCCTGTATTGTTCTTGCAAGTTTTCTTTAGGCTTGAAATAAAACCTAAAGTAGACATGGAGAGGCAAAGAATATTTTTCTAAAAAGATGCATATGAACATAGCTAATCCAAACTAAGTATTCAACAAATGTTAGTTTTATTTTTGTTTCCTAATTAATTTGATTAATTAAAAGTCATTGCAACATGTGCCTACATTGGAGGAAAAAAACTGTGAAAATTTTCTCCCCTTAGAAGGTAAGGAAAACAAACACTTGATATCCTAGTTTCTCCCCAAAGAAAGAAATATAAATATTTGAGGGTTTGGATCATAAACCATGCTTATATTGGCTTCTTTTACTTGGTAGCTACCAGCTTAAAAACCTCTGGAAGGAGATATAACAAGGAAGTCTGTGGTTTCTTAAATAAATGCACTGAATAAATGGATTACACACACACACACACACACCAGATTGCTGGGCTGATGGGTATAATGGATGTAAGTGCTGTTTTTGAAGAATCTATGACATTAATCTGAATGAATACTCAATCTGCATTAATATTCAGCTTCCCTTTTATAAACTGAGAATACCAGGAAGAGATTGCTGCTACATGAATTAGAGAAACTTTATGTCCCTGCAGAAACCTGGTGGCGTTTTACAATGCTGTGTTCTTTAAGCACACCAGTTTATTTGACCTCACTCAAATTAAAAGCTTCAGCACAAATCTACTTTCATTTGACAAGTAGGACAGGATTCGTGAGGCCAAATCAACCTCAGAAAAGTCTCAACTGAGACAGACATGTACGACTGTGTTGGCATGCCTCTTATATTCTGAATGTGTGGATCTTTAATAATACTTCCATAAAAAATTACTCTTCCAGAACATCCTTAAGTGAAATCAACTTAATTTTGTGTTGTTTATCTTGTTTCGTTCCTATGTAAATTAATAGAACTGCTCCTTAGCTTTTACTGAGGAGTTACTCAGTTCTTATAGTCACTAAATTCATGATTGGAAAACAAAACAAAACAAAACAAAACAAAAATGCAAAAAAGCACAGTTTGTTTTCCATAAACATTAACTGGGACAAAATTCCAGTCGATCTTCTTCCTTGCCACATCCATGGTCACTATTCCTAGGTTGGAATCTCCTTAAAAATGAAAATAATAGCCAAGGACTCTATATCCTTATATTTTGCATGTTCTGTTTCAATAGTAAACCATATTCAGCATGGTAATTTTTTGGATGTCTTTATTTTCTCAAACCAAGAACATTCAAATAGAATCTACATTTCTACCAATACAGATCTACTCCAAACCACCATCTCTCCACACTCAGGCTAACATATCAGCCTCCAAACTGATTTCCTCACTTCCATCCTTCCCCATCTATGGTTCCTGTCCCATTCAACAGCTAGGGTGATTGTTTTGAAATATAAATCACTTTCCTACATAAAAATTACCAGTAACTTCATATTCAAGTAAAATCTAAACCTGTGATCTCACTTCAAAGTCCTAGAAACCCTGGTCCCTGCCTATCTCACTAACTTCTCCAAAAACTCTGTCCTTCTTTCACAATAATCTAGCCACACTGTCCTTTCTTCAAATGTGCCAGGCCTGCCCTGACCCAGGTCTCTGGCACTAGCTGCGCCTTTCACCTGAGACACTACTCCACTTCAAATGCTATTCCACTTTGAATGGTTCCTGCTCAACATTTAGCTACTACCTTGACCACTGCAGCCTCAGAAAGATTTTTCCTGGTTAAAACAGGTAAAGGAGACCCTCTTTTTGTCAACAAATGTTTCTATTTTGTTTAATTCAAAAATTACTGCTATCTAAAAATTATGTATTTGTTTACATATTTCTCTTATTTCCCTCATTCACTAGAATGTCAATTCTATGAGAGCAAAAATCTCTTGTGAACGATTACCATGATTTCCCAGTATTCAGAATTGTCAGCACTCAACAAATACTGGCTGAAAGAATATACCACTAAATATACAATCACAAGTAAGTCAATGATCAACTAATGTCCATTGTAAAATTATAATTTATTCAAATTTTTCTGGATTCAAAACCCCACAGAATATACACACACATACACCTGCAGCTAATATACAAATGTCAGCAAAGTTGCAGGATACAAAATCAATGTTCAAAAAACCAGTTTCATTCCTACACACTAACAACGAACAACCACAAAGAAAATTAAGAAAACAAATTTGTGTATAGTTTCATCAAAGAGAATAAAACACGTAAGAATGAACTTAGCAAAGAAGGTTAAGGAATGAGGAATTAAAGGAAACACAAATGATACGAAGAATGACCCATCTTCCAACCCATTGGAAATACTGCAAATATCCATACTGTTTAAAGTGATCTGTAGACTCAGTGTCATCTCTATCAAAATCCCAAAGGTGGTTTTGGCAGAAATAGGAAAAAAAATCCTAAAATCCTGGTGGAATCTCAAGGCACCCTGAATAACCAAAACAATGTTGGGAAAGAACAAAGTTAGAGGCCTAACACTTCCTGGTTTCAAAACATATTACAAAGTTACAGTAATCAAAACAATATGCTACTGATGTAGAGACAGGTACACAGGCCACATGTCTAGAGGTAATTATGGGAGGAAATTTTCATGACATTGGATGTAGCAATTATTTCTTGAATATGGGCTTCAAATATTATAGTTACCAGTGTCACAGCTGTGATTCACACAAAGCATGCACCTACAGTAGTGAAATATTACTGAGACTGAGACATGGTATTATGTTCTTCCTGAGGAGACTGTTCCCACTGCATTCTAGAAAATTGTGCCCCTTGGAATTATTCAACAGTTTTTTCTGTAAGGTACTCTGGATTGAGCACAACTGATTATGTCTTTACAACAAGGAACAGATACTCATAAAACTTCCTTGAGCTGAGGAAAAGCTGATAAAATTAAGGATAGCATATTAAAAAGGATTATACGCCATTCCACAGCATAGAAAGTGCGAGGAAATGGTAATGTGGTGACACATGAATTTATTTTTCTCTCCTATAAATGTAGGCACTCCAGGACTATTATCAGGATCCAAACTCATCTTTCTGCTCTACCATGCTTAGTACTGATGTCTATCCTAAAGTTACCTCATGTTTCAAGGTAAAACTGCTGGAACTCCTGCTTTCATGACTACATTCCAGGCAGGCAGTTGGCGGAAAGAAGAATTTAAGAGTTAGAGTGAGGTGAGCCTTTGAGGACATTCTCCAGCTTACATTTCAATGGCTTAAGTGAGGAAATATTGTGTTCCTCTGCTGGGCATATTTCCCAGGAAGAAGTGAAAAATTAATATTGGGTAAACAATTAGCTATCTCTGCTCAGTTAAAATTGGTAAATTTAGCCAAATTAAGGACAAAATACATTTACTATGATCAACTCACAGAACTGACTTTTATAGGTAGAATATAAATGTTATTGACTCAGTAGATAGAATTCAAGTAAGATACCACACATTTCCTGAATTACATCTAAATGTGTTTTGAGTTGCAATTATAAAATTGCACACTGAGAAGACTTGTAATGCTACTTATTAAAAATAAGCCAAACAAATTGAACATTTCTTTAGATCTCTACTCCAGAGTTCCTTAATAAGAATGTGATTGAAGTAAATTAAACTTACTGAAGAGAATAACACTTTGTTTCTTTAGTTTTTTTTTTTTTTAAAGGAACAATTTTTGGGGTTGTTTGCTTTAAATCTGAGTTTTGGTTGCACAAATGTCATGCTACAGAAATCAATAATGGTAGGGGCATTTTTCAAAGGTCTAAAACCACTCTCCTCCATGAGATAAAACTCAAATAATGATTCTAATTAAAGCAAGCAAAAAATGAGCTTTTGCCTGGGACTTACACATGCAAATAAGGGTCATCTTACAAAATAAACCTAGACATCTGGACATTTTCTTCTAATGAGACAACTATTCCTTTAAAGGATTTGTTGCTTCTTTTCTTCCAGAAATGGAGGCTGGAACAGGGCAAAAGTCAGGTAAAGGCACTGTCTCAGTGACTGGTTTATAAACCCTGTAGAATTTTTTTTTTCCTTCAAGAAGATTAGCCAACTTGATCAATAATGCATTCGTCAGACCCAGCTCTGAATGACTTTTCATTATTTCTAATAAAGATTTGCTTTTGGGCGTGGTGGTGCATGCCTATAATCCCTGCCACTTGGGAGGCTGAAGCAGGAGGATCACAAATTTGAGACCAGCCTCAGCAACTTAGTGAGTCCCTAAGCAACTTAATGAGACCCTGTCTCAAGAGAAATTTTAAAAATTAAAAGTTAGAAAAGCATATTTAAAAAGGATTGGGGATGTGGCTCAGTGGTAAAGTGCCCTGGGTTCAATTCCTGTTATCAAAAAAAAAAAAATCGAGAATGACATCAGCAAGTTCAGCCAATCAACAGGACTGGAGAGACCACCTCTGTGTTCCCTTTGGGAATGATGCTCAGTGATTCTATAATTCCTTTTACCAACCCTTGATTCTAGGGCCTACCTTTAGAAAATTCATTATTATTTAAAAATCTTCATTCCTCTTATTTCAACAAAAATATAGATAATCAAAATCCACATTAACATGAACATACACAGACACACACCACCTATGTGTATGTGAATGAAATAAATGAATACACATTTATTTTCAAGATAAAAAAATTTTATTAATGAAATTTAAGGAGACTCTGAGTTAATTTATGTTACTTCTGATGGCGTCTCTAAACTTTTAAGTGGGAACGAAGGTGGGAAAGGAAATGAATATTTATGAAAAGACTACTAAAAGTCAGGCAATTACTAGCAATTTCTGTTGTAAATCATCATAGTCTGTAAAGGTTCCTAGTGTCATAAAGCCTACTAGTAACCACTCAAGCAAATGGCATTTCTGTTCATTCAACTTTTAAATACACTGAGCTATTACCAACCGACTGCTCACTCTGTTCCAGTTAGCACTCCCTGGTAATGCTCACTGTCAGTCTCCAGAATCATTAGACATACCTATTCTCAGAGTTTCCTGGGTATCAAGTACCAGGAAACACAGCTTTCCCTCTGCTATGTGATCCCCAGCTTGACTTATCTGAAGAGGTCTGAGTGTATTCTAATACATGTGTTCTTTATAAAGTCTAAATTGCTGCATTCCAAATATTCTTCATTCATTTCCACTGAATTGCAAACTTCATAAGCACAGACATTTCAAGTAACCAGTTCTTGGAGTAACAGGGTGCTGCTTTACCACAGCCCAAAGCTCTGTATTTTGAACACAAAAATCTTTGATATTTGGGATAAGTATTAAATTTATCTGAGAGGTTTCAATTTTAAACTAAATCAGTGTTTCATTTCTCACTTGCTGGATTTTTCAAACTGTTTACAGATGAAAAGAACTCTGTGTGCATTGAACCATTCAATCCATTTTGGTCGGAAGCATGATATTTTTGCTTTCTACCAAAAGTGCCTGTAAATCCCAGGGCAGTCTCATGCTGCTTTTTCTTTAATGTAAATTACCTCTGAGGACTGCTACTTTAAAAGTTCAACCAATAGATAAATTTCCTCCATCCCCTCCAGTCTTCTGAGGGTAATTTCTACAATTTAGCAAAACCACCTAGCTATAATCAGATTTCTATGTTTAAAACAATATAAACAACCTGATTTACACTGAAAACCATGAAACTCCTAGGGAATTATAGGCAGTTGAGCTGATTGCTCTAGGGGGAACCAGTTGTTGGCCTAAAGTTGCCCATATCCCATTTTTTTCTTATTTCTCAATTTCTGTTGATGATCATGGAGGAAAAAAGAAAGAACAAAAGATGGGTTAGTATTTGGGTGGCTCTATAACTAATACCTGCAGATCTGAAGAAGAAAGGGAATATGTTAAGGGGCCTGTTAAGATGTCACTGAGTAAATACTGTTTTGAGCCTGAGTAAATGTGGAAAAACAACAACAACAACAAAAAACCCACAGAATCATCACAGGTTCACGGAATCCTGGTGGAAACCAAAGGTAGCAGCCTGCAGCATCAAGACATCCTTCTGCCATGTCTGCATCCCAGCAGGGGTTAGCACAATGCTTCTGCAATAAAATCAGGTGCATTTAGAAGTGTGTTCGGCTGTTCAATGTCAATAATGGTGCCATTTCTGCTTTAGGAGATATTATGATTCCTTTTTCTAATGTACCTCTACTCCTTTTCAGATATCTACTTTCAAAAACAATCTCTTAAAAAAAGGTTGGAGCTAAGCAAAAGGAAGTAACATTACTAAAAAACATTATTACAAATAAGATGGGCACTTTGTTAGCAATGTGTAAATCATAATAGTCAATATCAACTCTTTAAGTCAAAAGTAATTTGCTCTCCCTCAATAAAAGGAAAGGTTAAAATGGAGTGCACCTTTAAATACCCCCCAACAAGGACTTACCTGCTCTCTCGAAGCTTCAGATAACTTTCCTTCCTAACGGACAGTGAAACGCCTAACTGTGGCAACAGACATACCTAATTTGGGGCTCTGAGGAAATTGATGACTCCACCCCAAAATAGTTAGGATGAACAAAAGCAGTATTTTGAAGGTGTTATAGGACAAGAGCTAGAGAAGAAGCTGAAACAGGTGGTGCTCTGAACTGAATAGTATCCCCCAAAATCCACATGTTAAAGCCCTGGCCCCAGAACCTTAGACCATGACAGTAGTTGGAGACAGGTCTCTAAGTAGGTAATCAAGGTTAAAGGAGGTTGTCAAGGTGTGGCCCTAATCCCAAAGGAATGTTGTCTATAAGGAGAGAAATGCAGCAGGGATACACGTGCACAAACAGAGAGAGAAAGCAGTCGTCCACAAACCCAGGAGACACCTCAGGAGGAACTAACCCCGCTGACACCTTGACCTTGGACTTCTAACCTCTAGAACTGTGAGAAAAGTAACCTCTGAGATCTTAGCCACCCAGCCTGTGATGTTTTGCTGTGGCAGCACTAGTGGACTAATGGAGCTGTCTAAAAAGGTTGATCATGAACCAGGAGAGCTTTGGGAAAAAACAAACAAACAAACAAACAGAATGCAGTTTGACGAAATGATTGAATATGGTATGATAAACACATTGAGAGGATCTTGACCCTGATTTGAGAGACTTGCCTTCATGGATGTTACGGTTTGAATCTTAAGCATACCGCAAGATTCTTGTTAAAGAATTGGTCCCCAAATGATGGTGCTATTTGGAGCTCACAGAACTATTAACAGGTTGAGCATGTTGGAAAGAAATTAGATCACTGGAGTCATGCCCCTGAGGGGATATTGGGACCCTGACCTCTCCTCTCTTTTTTTCCAAGTTACTATGATGTGACCAGCTTTGCTACACTATGCCAGGGAGTCTGCCACGATGTTCAGTCTCACCACACGCCCATAGCAACAGGGCCAGGTGACCATGAACTGAAATCTCTGAAACTGTGAGCCAAAACAAGTCTTTCCTCTTTTTAAGTGGTTTGTCTCAAGCATTTTGTCACAGCAAAGGAAAGCTGACTAACACAATATACAAGACTGATGAGAAATCCCAGTCATAGAAGTCATTCCTTGTTCCTGTGCCTGAAGAAAATCAGATAGCTTCCTGCTTCTAAAAACACCCTGAATCCCAAGCACAGAATGCTCAATGGAGACAAATATCATTTTGCTGTCATTTTCCTTTATTGAAATCCTGCTGCAGTTTGTTAAGGCTTGGCAATTGGCACTCTTAGAAATGGCCCAAAGCTTGACGATTCATTTTTTTAATTTGCAGAACACCTATTGGGAAGTAATAGAACCTGACAAATTGATGGACTCTAATAAGCCCCACTCTGGAAATAAAAGTGATTTAATTATCAGTCAAATGTCTAAGGTTAAGATGAGATTTTTTCAAGTTATCAGGTTGTAAAAATTAGGGGAATGTCAGAATTCATCTTTTCAGAGGAAAAAAACTTCCTATTTGGGTTTTCATAATTATTATTTTAATATTCTTACTTGTAACTTTACATACAATTTTCATGTTATGAGACCATATCATATTTATCCTTACCCTCTTTTCTCAAAGCCAAGTGCATTGTTTCTTATTAGTGGTCCTTCAGCTGTTTGTGAAGTGAGTGGGTAAGTCTATGGGTCAATGAAGCAACCAAATTTAGTGAGAACATTATATGAGGATGGTGCAACCGAACCTTCCCTTTTTTCCAGCCCAAAGTGAACACAGAGCAGCTCTAGGATCAGCCTGTGTTAGCAGGCAAGACTATGAATGTAGGATTCAAACTCTTCAGCAGCACAAGGTTTCTTCTATTGATTTGTAAAAGGTATTTTTCCTTTTTTTGCCTTTAATGTGCAAATTATATTTAGCATCAGATTATCTAGACATTTCTGATGATATGTGGATACCTATAACTCCCATAATTCCCATCTCCTAGAGATGCACATATGGACTGAGCACTGCACAAATCTAGAAGATGTCATTCACAAAGTGGATCATGTAATGATCATGCACAACCACTAATTTTTTAAAAGCTAACTATTTCATGTTTTAACTACTAAATTATGGAAATGGATTTATGTTTGGGACAGACATGTTTAAGGAGGTGTATTTGTCTCAATTCAAAAACCGATTCACTTGATTCTTTGAAGGTGAATATTTCTCAAATTACTTATTAATTTTCCACAATTATAATAACTATTTTTTTCATATTACATGAATATACTAGTAGGAAAAAATAAATATATTAAAATAATAAAATAATACAAAAAAAATCAAATAATACAGAAAGTTAAGTTTTTGAAATGCTGCCATATGATTGACTTCTTACTCTCAGACACCTTGCCCAGGTCCTAACAAGACAACAAGATCAATATTATTCTTATATTCGTCCACACATTTCTCATAGTCCTTAAAATCATTAGCTAACATGGTGGTGAGGGATGAGGTGTGACGTTTTGTTTTATAAAAAAAATAGGTTCCTCTCATGTACTATATATAGCCTCTCATGCACTATATATATGTGTGTGTGTATATATATATATACATATATATATATATACATTTCCTCCCCTTGTTCTTCTACCTTAGTGATACATTCTAAAAATCCCCACTGCTAAAGATCCATTTCATCCATTCTAGTAATTGGATCCTATTCCCTTGTATGGTATACAAACTAACTTTTATTTATTTTTCTATTGATAGATGTTTGTTTTGCTTCCAATTTTATTGACCACCACAAACAAAACAGCACTAAATAACATGTGTACATTTCCTTTTACATGTATCAGTGTTTTTATTCCAAGACTGGTGTTGCTTCTATTTTTAAGTAGCTATCATTATGGATCCAATTCCCAGCAAGCTAGGATCTATACTTAGACTTTCTATTTGATTTCAATGATTTTATTGTATATGTCTATATCATTACTATAATTAATTACATAAATTTATAGTGTATTTGAGTATTTGGTACTTAACCAAATAGTTGAATATTCAGTAAGGTAAGTGTTACCGCTCCTTCTTTTCCATACTTTTCTAGACTGTTACCTAGCTCCAACTAACTATAAATCTATAGGTAATAATATTGAACTTTATTTAATTCATTTATTTTATAGAATTTTTTGAGCTTTAAGTCATCTCATGCAGAAGCAGAATTTCTTTACAAATGACCAAATCTTGTTTATGTCCTTCAATAGATTTTATATATTGCTTCATGTAGGCCTTATACTTTTATGTTTGTATCTAAGTCTTATATAGTTTTTGATAATTTCTTAAACTTAGATATAGTACCTGTTTCCTATATGACTAGACTATCATCACTATGAACTTGCAAAGAATTTTTCAATTCCATGATCAAATGACATTTTCTCCAAAAATCCAAAAATAGGATTGTCAACTATTCTTGTTACCAATTACTGTATGATAAATTCTACCAAAATGTACAGACTTAAAACAAGTACCACTGATTTTTATCTCATGAGTTTGTGTGTCAGAAATTCAGGAAGAGCTTAGTGGACCAATTTTTTGTTGACCTGGTCTCAACTAACATCATGCAGTGGTATTCACCTGAAAATGGGGCTGACTTGGAGGATCCAGGAAGGCATCTGGACAAATGTATCATCTTTTCGATGATGGCTGGGTGAGTGTACTTGACCAGGATATCTAGCATGCCTTCACTCCCAGGGCCTCTTCACATACCTATCCAGCAGGATAGCTGAACTTTTATTTGGCTCAGACCTCCACAATACCCAGCTGGAAGTTGCCACTCCTCTCAGAAGGCCAGGCTGATGACTAGTTTGACTTCTGCCACACTCTGTTGGTCCAGCAACTATAGACCAGCCCAGATTCAAGCTGGGAGGAGGACAAAGCTTAATTCTAAATGGGAAGAGTGTCTTAAAATTAATCACTGTCTTTAATACACAACCACAGTCCTTTACTTATCCAAATAAATTAAAAGCAAAAGCAAAAATTTGTACCCCACTTCTTATCACTTCCTCAAAAAAAAAGACCTTTTAATTCACTCAAGAATATAAGCTCAGAAAAAAATATTTATTTTAAATTAAAGAAGTTAGATTTAGGGGGAAAAAAACATCATGTATTCTTCCTTGTGTAATATTTTTCCACAGGTTGGTAGAATGTGCCCAGTTTGGAGAATAATAGGGAAAGCTGGGAAATCTTGTTTTCCCAAGGTGTCAGCCAACACCTGAGTATTCTAGTGAAGTAGCAAACAGATTCCAGGTTTCAGATTTGGATCTTCTTCTATCTCAAACCTAATAAAGTTCTTCCTAGCCTATGTAGAAATGAAGCCAAAACTAAGGGATTCAATATAGCCCTCTTCTGTGCTGTTTACCTCTGATAGTCTCATGATAATCTGATCCTGTCTAGACCTCCAAAACCATGTGTTAGCTTAATGCACAAGAATTCTTTACAGAAATAGATGGATGTACCTCTAGATCCACCTGAATGGTCCTGACCAAAGGAAAGCATTTGTAGAGATTACCACTACCACTTCACATTTTACCAACTGAACACAGCTACTGGATCCAGTACAGGGACACAAGCACAATTCATACAAAACAAAAGTCAATCACTGGAGTATTGCTAGGTTAAGAAATATCATGAAGGTTATGGCTAGATGAATACCAATGAAAATATGAATATATAATCTTATCACTAAAGCAGACTATGGGGAAATAGATCAATCTGAAAAATATTTGGGGACATATTGTAAGCAACATTTAGATAAGAGCCTCAGATGCTCTATAGATTCCAGTGAGTCATGAATAAAAAAACCACAACTTAAGTTATTAACATAATAAACTTGTTGAGATCACCTGAAGAGGATGGTATAGATTGAAAAAAAAAGTCTAAGAACCAAACTCAGAGTTTTGGGTAAATGAGAAAGAAGCAACCATCAAGGAGTTGAGTAAAAATAGTGAACAGGAAAGCTCTAAGTGACTGGATCCTTGGATAAGTTGATTCAAATAAGAGAATGGTTGAGAACTGACCTTTGGGTGTAGCAATGCAGGGTGGTTGAGAGGAAAGGCTAACCATCATGGAGCAAGGGCAGATGGACACTGACAACAGAGACAAATCTAGTAGGAGGTTTGGGGTCAGGAAGCTGAGAAATGGAACAGTCCAAGACAGAAATGTGGGTCAAATAAAGTGTGTCATTTGTTTCATTCTTTCTTTCTTTGATAGAAGACATTTCAGCATATTTCTATGCTGATGTGAATGGTTCAGATGGGAAGGCTGAGCAGACAGAAACAAGAGCAAGAAGATTGTTGTGCTTTCAATAAAGAGGAAGTATAAAATACTCAACATGGAGAATGTAGGAGTCAATCGGGAAACACAGTGACCTCACCAAATAGCTGAGAAAATGTAAGGTTATGTGCAAGGATTTAACATACATCAATCAGTAGGTTGTTTCTCTCCAGTTATGTTTAGCTGCCTTAGAGCAGCTATGGTGTAGACAAAGTTATAGTAAGTCCATTTAGGAGTTTTACTAGGGAGAGAGAAAGGGGCAAGAGAATTAGAGGACAAGGGAAGCATATCTTACATGCTTCTTCAAGCACAGGTGAGAAGCAACTTTATCTTATGTTATGAAATTTAAGATGAATGAGGAGGAAACTGATGACATGTGCACATGGTAGTGACAAGGGACAATAATAAGATAGCATGTTCAACTTTATTTCATTTTTATTCTTATCAATGATGTAAAAAATTAATCATAGACTAGAAGAAATACTGTTCTCCGTTTCCTAGCCATTCTCTATGTATTTATTTTATCCCATCCTCGGTACTCAGAGTAGAGAGAGCAACATTTCTTCCAAGGAAATAGAGGGGAGATGTTTGAGAACTGTCCATACTACACTTGTCACTTTTACCAGGTGTAAAATAATTTTCACTGTGATTTTGATTTGCATTTCCATGATGATTAGTGATGTTGTGCATATTTTTATATACCCATTGGCCATTTCTGTGTCTTCTTTGGAGAAATGTCTATTCAAGTCCTTTGCCCATTTTTAAGTTGGGTTGAAATTTTGCTATTGAGAAATAATACTTCCTTATAGATTTTGGACACTGACCCTTATCAGTTATATAGTCTGCAGCCCTGTTGGTTGTTTCCTTTGCTGAACAGAAGCTTTTTAGTTGGAAGTAAGACTCCCATATGATCTAGCAATCCACTTTGAGAACTTAGAAGAAGTAAAAAACTGATATTGAAGAGATATTTTAACTCTCATGTCCATTGCAACATTATTCACAATAGCCAAGAGGTAGGGACAACCTGAATGTCCATTGCCAGATGAATGGATTAAGAAAATGTAGCACACACACATAATGGAATATTATTCAGTCTTAGAAAAGGAAATCCTGTCCCATGTTACAACATGGATGAACTTTGAGAATATTACACTAAGTGAAATACGCCCATCACAGATGGACAATACTGCATGATTTCAAGTTTCCAAGGAATTGAAAGTGGCCAAAACACATGGAAACAGAAAGTACAATGGTGGTTTTCAGGGTCTGGGTGGAGAAGCAATGGGAAGTTGGTGTGCAATGAGTATACAGTTGCAGACATTAAACATGAAAAGTCCTAGACATCTACTCTGCAGTTGTAAGTGTAGTTAGCAATGCCGTGCTGCACACTTAAAAATTGATAAGAGGGTGGACCTTACATTATTTGTTTTTACCACAATAAAAAAGCAGGGAATAGATTCTTGGTAGCACATAATTGTTGTATACAACACTTGTCAATGCAAAACCTGAGGATATAAATCTGGTTTTATTTAAGTTTTATTTTCTTAGATTTTTTTAAACTGATTAAATGATGTATATGTATGATATGCTACAGCCAGAAACCCACAAAACAAACCCAACAATAATATTATTGTGATATTTCTTACTTTGATCAACTTGACTGAACAAAAATGATAAAAGGGTTTTTGTTTGGTTCTGTATTTTTTTCCTTTTTTAAAATTTTTGGAATCTAACAAGCCTGTCTTAGCATTGCAACTCTCCAATGGAAAAAGCGTGTGTTGGAGTATTTTGCATCTGAGGGGTGGTTTCTATAGTATCCCTGGGTTTAACATTGTCTTTCTTTTCTTGCTACAAAAATCTTTCATCAATCTAGGCAAAAGTTCTCTCCAGTCTACTCCCATTCCCACTCTTATCCCAATTCTCAAAATAACATCAGTGAAATGTAAAATCATTTCCCCAATTTGCATATTTTAAGTTTTCTTGGTTCTCTTGCAGTAAGCTTGCCTGTGACCAAGTTCCAGCCTCTGGAGCTTGGGTAGAAATGAGGAAGAGCATTTACAGTCTCCCAAATGATCATATGCTCCATCTTCCCCATCTACGAAAGAGAAATCAGAGAATCTCCAGTGGTACGGACAAGCAATGGAAGAAGCCCAGACACCTGGTAAGTGGTTGGAGAAAGAGTTGCCTAGAAAAGCCATGCAGTCTGACACAGGAACAGGAAACACATTTTTATTGTGCAAAGCCACAAAAAATTTTTACTTTTTACTGCAGAATTGTTTAGCCTACTCTAACTGGCAGAGAAAAGAAGCCTGAATAATCTGGTATACTATGTAAATATTAATATATTTTCCTTAAGGAATAGCCTAGTATTCCATGGTTTTTAAATCCATATGGCTTTGCTAGGACTTAATCAATCCCCTAAAGGTTGTATGAAGGGTCCCAGGCTTCCCAACTTTCTTCCAGAAACTTCTATGTCTGTCAGTGCAGGAAAGGATCATCCTTGGCACTCTGAACATCACAGGACTTGCTTTAACTCAGGTGGCGCGTGGCATTATCTGCTGAGATGTGACATTGGTTTCATGGCTATTAAGTCTAAAGAAAGGAATTTTTCTTGACATACAGAAAATCTGAAGTCAGACATTATTTTCCCATATTACTAAAGTTAAAAACTTTCAAGAAAGTTTAGGGCTAAGCACACGATATCCAGATGTTTACAATTTATCCTGATGGATCTACATCTCAGTCCCAAGGTGATATGCCCTGGTTATTTCTTATCTGGAACTTTTTATTTCTATATTACTTTTAAAGAAAGAACTCTCCTTTTCACCTTAGATTTAAAATGGATTTATCATTAGCTGCTTGCCGTGGGCACATAACCGAGTGTAGACAAAATGTAATTCTTTTCAAGTAAAGACATCAAATAATACAAAATAAAACCACAAGCCATGTGGGATGGATCATCATTTCTAGGTGGTACACTCAGTATATGATTCTTGCTCCTCAAATGAGTTAGCTGCTTTCGGAAAAAGACAGCAATGGAGGCTGCTCTTCTGCCAGTTCCTGGTAGGACATTGTCTGTTTTACAAAGAGTATCCGTGCAACAAGCCTACAGATCATCTGTCCCACTGATTATTTTGAAGTTTCCTAGTGTTGACACATTTTGAGCTTGACATGAACACCTTCAAAAATAAATGGCCAATTTGAAAGTATCTCAGTGATAACCAGCTGTGAATAATAATAATAATAATTCCTGAAGTCACTTTAAATTGAAACTCAGTCATTTTTCTAAAGTTTGACTTTATTTTTTCTCCAAATTATGTGTTTTCCCTCTTCGGCATGTTCTATTTCTGACCAGTATCTGACATTCAACATCATTTGGAAGTCTGCTCTGATACAAGCTTACTGCTGTGACTGGATATATGTAATATCTATTCTTGAGTTGCAGTGTGACTTTACAAATGATTTAACTTTCAGGTTTTAACATTCAAACCTGCCAGAGAATGGATGTCTTGCTAAAGCGAAGGCACTGGCTTCATGTCATATAAAAGTAGGTCTGATTTCTGCTCTGCAGTCTACTGTGTGACCTTGAGCAGGATTCTTAATCTCTCTGAATCTTCAGTTTCTCTTGGTGTTACTGTAAAGTTTAAGAGTTAAGGAGATGATATATCGGAGCCTTACCTCAGTGCCTGGCACACTGTAGATGCTTAACAAATATTAATTCCTTATAAAGCAATACAAAGTGATTGGCCTAGAAGTACCATACTACAGAGAAGGATCACTGAGAGCTCCCAGCAGGGTCATTTTATCAGAAAAATTCATAGAAGGAGATGAATTACTTCTGGTCAAGTCTTTCTTTTTATCCTAGGAAAAGAGACAGAATGTGCAAAAAGTATTTATGAGCCTGGTTTTGCAACCTCTAAGTTACTTCCAAGGATCAGATTTGCTGTGCATCTGAGCAGCTGCATGTATCCCTGCCGGATAGATGGGGACCACTGTGCTGAGATAAGAAGATACATCAGCCCCTACTTTCCAAAAGCCAGAAAAGTGCAAAGCTCCCATCAGAGAGATTGCCTAGTAGCAACACAGCACAGCCATGACCAGCCATCTAAACCTCATAAGCCCGGGGAGCAACCCTTCACTCCAAGCTCACCAGCTCTGAACCTGCTCAAATCAAAGCTGCTAAATTGTCACGGCATTGATGCCTCTAATATTAAATCCCTCCAGCTCTGAACTGCAGGTTAGCTCCTTACACTTAGCAGAAATCTTAGGAAGGCAAGTTTTAGGAAAATGAGTATAAAATACATGCAGCAACTCAAGAGATTTGACTTGATGCTATCTCCTATTTTTATCCTTGGTCTGGGATCAGTGGTGTGGATACCTAAAGCATGAGAGGAATCTGTAGAGTTGTATTTTCTGTCCCATCACATCCTATTGCTTCTCCCAAAGGCCCACTTATATACCAGCCCCTCCATTACACTACACTAGATTTTTCCAAATGAATGTCATATATTTCCTCTCAAAGCTTACCTTCAAATTGCACTGTTTTCCTTAAAAGGAAGAGGTAGGATAGAGTGAACAATGGCAAGGACCTAGAAGTCCAGCAGCTCCGGGCTCACATTTTGCCACTACCCTACACTTGCTATGCGACTCAAGTTTCCTGGGCCTTACTTGTATTATCTTTAAAATGTGAGAGATGGTATTACACCCACTCAGTGATTCTGAGCATTAAATAAAATCATGCATGCAAAACACTAAGCAGAGTGCCTGGCCCATACAGAGTGCTCAAAATAATGAGGTGTTGTCTTATCAATGTTGTTGTGGTCGTTATTATCATTCTTATCTCTCCTACTTTATCACAACTCTCAGAGAACAGAGATAAATCTCCATGCTTGTATTGCTTCTCTTGGAGAATTTGACTCAGATTGATCAAATTATTTATGTGTATGTATGAATACAGCATAATGAATTCCACTGTTTTGTATCATTATAATGCGTCAATAAAATATATTTTTAAAATTTGCTCAGAAAATGTTTGTTGAATGACTTTAAATGGGATACATCCTTTTGCTTTAGCCAGGATGCTTTGGATTGTAACTGATAGAGACCATAATCAACTAGCTGAAGCAAATGGAAAAATCCTAAGTACAATGGTGAAAATATCTTATGTATTCAAAGGAACAATCACAGATTGAGCAAGGCAGAAATTCACCTGGATTTTTGAAGCAGTTGGAGCCAAGGACTTGCATATGACAAGAGCCCCCTTGACTCTCATCTCTACCTCTTGAGGATCCACTTTGGTTTTTCCCTCACATGGGAAGGAGAGTGACCACTAAGGAATCCTGTTTTAAAAATTGTGGTTCCCATCTCTAGAAACACAACCTTCCTTTCATAAAAATCCCAGGGGAAATTCCTATTGGCTGAGATCCAGCCATTTGTCCATTTCTAGACCAATTACTTGTCAGAGTGAGACCTCATCATGGAAGATCAGGTGGCTCCTAAGCAAATATGTGGCAATAACTGGGAAATAGGCAGTTCCCAAGAGAGGAAAATGCCATTCCCCACGACAAGTAAGGGGTGGGACAGATTTTATTACCTGGTTGGGCATTAAACTCTGATGACAGGGTACCATAATGTTTTCAAAATGAAATTAATTCTAATATACTCTATTTTCGTGTCTGCATACATACACTATTTGAGGGCTGGCATGACAGTAAAGGCCCAAGACTAATGCAGCTCCAAAAGACAAGGACACACAATATTAAAACTTTTGCAAAAATGATGGTATATGCTGAAACTTTTAAAATATGATGTTATCTCATAAGAAAATCATATAAGCCAACTTGAATGGATCATTGACTGAAACAATATGCCTATGTATAGTGGATCCACATAACCCTGCCATCAAAAAATAAAGTGTTCCAAAGTTTTCATACTGCTAAACATGGAAAAGTGGTAAGAATTTTATTTTCCTTCTATTTTTTCAGAGTATACATTTGACCTAAATTTGGTGTTCTGAATAACAGACATCTTCTATAGGTTTGAGAAATAGAAAAATAAGGAGAGGAATGTACACCACCAGGAAAGGATACGAAAATTGGATTTAATTTAATTTGTTCATGATAACAAAGATGGCACCTCGTTTTTCTTTCCACCTAAAATATATCAAATAAGCCATCCTTTAAATTAATCAGTACTATTCATGGTTTTCTTTTCAATAAGCAACAAGGATCTCATAGCAAAATCTGACACATTTCATACAATGTTTAAAAAACAGAACTAAGAATAAACAACACTTATCAAGGAGATATGGAAGCATGTGGGGGGTGGTGGTGCACGCCTGTAATCCCAGCAGCTCAGGAGGCTGAGGCAAGAGGATCATGAGTTCAAAGCCAGCCTCAGCAACAGCGAGGCACTAACAACTCAGTGTGACACTGTCTCTAAATAAAATACGAAAACGGCTGGGGATGTGGCTCAGTGTCGAGTGCCTCTGAGTTCAATCTCTGGTATCCCATTCCCCAAATAAAGAAGGCATAGAAGCAGAGAAGCCCCTGTTGTCACTGTAACTTAATGGCATTCTACATAACAGCCGTTTGGTGTTAAATTTAGGTTTGCCCCCATTTGCAGACTGGTGGCAACCCAGCTTACCTGGTGTATCTGAATCTTGGCAAGAAAATCTTGATACTCACAAATTGGGATATATGAAGAAAATTTAATAATGGACCTGGTTTCTATTTAAGAGAGGGAATGGGAAACCTCAAGGAAGAGTGCAATGACTCAGGACTGGTGACATCAGTGCACCATCTCCTCAGTACACCTGAAGCTGGGGGGAAGGGGAGTCTATTGCAACCAGAGACAGAGCAGACTGCATGGCAGGGGCACCTAACACTGTGCTTCCCTTTGGCCAACCTGCAGGAAGATGGCCATAGAGATAAACAGCTGGCTTCCTCTTTTACCTGCTTTGATCTTCTGCTGGGGCTCACAATGAACATCTAACCAGGGTCTAGAGGGCAACAGGGCCAGTTGGTGCATAGGTCAGCCTCCCAGGGCCCAGAGCAGTATGGGGACTAGTAGACATTGGGGGCATGATCATCTCATGTATGTGGCCCTCTGTCTGGGTCCCATCAACATTTTAGCCCTTACTCATTCAGTCCCCTCAGCCATGTGTTCAGAGATTTACAGGAAAATCAAAACCTCATATAATTTAATATCCTTACAGGCTGGAGAGAGCTGAGAACACTCCTTTCTTGAGCCTATCTATTTATCAAGGGCCGTTCCCCTCCCTCCTTCTCTGGAGATTGGAGGTTTCCATAGAACACCAGTAGTGCAACCTCAGCAGTTGGCATCAGGCATCTGGCTGCTTCTGACAGCTCTTCAGGACAGTGGCCCTTGTGGCACTGGGCCCATGTCCTACCATGTCCACATGTTCCATCTCAGTGTTTTGTAATGCAAGCTCCACTGCTCAGCTTCCAGGGATCACATCCTAACCCCTGCTCCTGTGGTGTGTGGTGTTGACAGAATTATGGCCTCTTTGCTCAGGGTTTCTGAAAACGCCCCCAAGGGAAACAAAGGGATTACAAGTCAGGGAGTGCAGATGGGCTGCCTTATGAGTCTTGGTGTCTCCTTATGTGGACTCCAGAGGGCCTTTTGGAATATGAAATTGAAGCAGCAAGTGTGTCCAACATAAATTTTCACATCTCTTGGGGAAGCAGTGAAATCGTTATTGCGAAACTAACACGTGTATTACCAAACTATAACTTGCCGCGGCCATTGGCATTTGTTCCACTCTATAGGAATGGAGAAGTCGGTTTTGCTTCCCTCCTTTCAAGTAGCCTTCTTGGCTGAATTCACACTAAGCATAATAGATAATAATACCCACTTCCAAATGAATCTAATGGATAACTCAATCACAGAATCACCTCACCGTTTTGGTCACAAATCAGATGAAACACTATACTCAGAAAAAAGGAAAACAAGGAAAAGCGATTCTGACTATAATTTACACAGCGTGTATGTTGGATTCTTTGACCTTCACAGTGGTCATGTGAAGCAACAGCTAGGCATTGTTATGGTCCCTGTTTTAAGTTAAGATTAATTGGCACTTGTCAGTATCATGGCGTTTTCAAGTGGCAATGCCTAGCATGGAACCCACATGTTGGCTGTTAATGGCATGGCCTTCAGACTGCTGTATGATGCTTTTTATGAAATAAAACTGCGGTCATACCAGCATAGCATCTCCTTGTACAGGAATGTTACCAAAGTCCCTTTGTAAATAGACAGATGAATTATTTCAGAAAATTTGTCTTCATCCTTTAGGCCTGTTTGTATAATATCACCAAAACAAAACAAAAATTCTTTATACTGCTTGAATGTTTTGCCTCATCAAATTCTGACATTTGAGAACAACGTGCCAGGCATTTATGATGATTAATCCCAGGTGGAGAATACAGTTGACTGGTACAATAAAATTCTTTCTTCAATTTACCTTGGTTATGGAATGACTTAGTAAAACAGACCCACTGTGATGTGGGCATTGACTTTCTCAGCATAGTCAGAATTTCCAACCCTTGAAAACTCTAACCAAGAGTCTTAGAGAAACTTCAGTGTTTATTCAAACTTTGAAAAAACAATTTCAATGGATATCACTGAATGAGTCAATGGGCACAATATCACCTACCCAGAACCTACACCCAAGCAAGTCATTAGATGAAAATTAGTCTCAATACTTTAGGGTTTTCTTGTCTCGTCAACATACCATTTTGCTTTAATTCAGGAGGAGAAAATATAGTGATTTATTCTTTATCTCTCTATTTTAAAAGGCAATCATCTTCACTAAGGTATAATGGATTGGCACAGGAATATATGATTCAATAATAATGTAATACTAAAATGAATAGTAAAGGCAAAGAAATGTGTGTGCAAAGCATAAATTTACCAAAGGTAGATTGATTTTTCAAAATTGCTTCTTACTCTCTACAAATTTATCAGACACAAAAGCAGTACTGAATTCATTAGTAAACGTGTGATTTAGTCTGCTCATGATTTAGAATGAAGAAAATGTGTCCTTTAATCCTTCCTTGGTGACAAGGAAGAGGGGAATTGGTTCATTTTGTTACAGGATTCTATTTCTGCCATGGCATGAATCATGAATCTATGGTCAATGCTAAGTTCCCTTTCTTGGTCCTCTCTTTCTCTGTGTTGTAAGATACAAGCTGTAACTCATCATGTATACACATGTTATCTGTAATGCTGTAAGATTATGTGACTTAGGAACATGAAACCTAAGAGTCTCTAATTCTGTTTCATTCTAACTGTGAGAGGTTTAGGCCTTTGACAGTCCTATTTCTCATACCTCCTTCCTTTCTCCTTGATGAATAGGCCTACATTATTTTCTTTCAGCATCCTTTTTGGCACTGTGCTTTGTGGAGTTGAAAATCCCTGTGTGTCCTTCAAAAAATTATTTTCCCCATAATTTCCTATTGATATTGGTTGGCGCATTAGGTTAGCTTATTACATTTTTCTCTCTAGGTTTTTTTTTTCCAATTTAAGCTATGTACCCTTTCACAATTTGTTTTCCATTTTGATATTTTTGGAATAGCTCCACTCAGTTTCCAACTTCATCTGCTTGCTAAATAGGCCTATCTTTTCTACTTGGAAAGGAAGAATATGAAAAAAAAAATTCAGCGTGAAATTGTATCCCATAGAATAAACAGGAGCAACCAATTAAGATAATCAATTATACTAGAATTTCAATCCTTGAAAAATAGTGGGGTTTAACTGGCAATCTACCCCCCATGGTCAAGTGGGTAGATTACCACTTCTTCTCCTCCTGCCAGAATCCATCTATTTTTTGTGATTATCCACTGCTTGTAAAAAAGGAAAAAAAAAAAAAAAAAGGTTCAACACATTTAGAAAGAGTACATGAAAAATGACTTAAGTACAATAGGTCATTTCACTATCGCCAAAAATGGACCAACCCTTTGTCCTCTTCTCTTCCCTCTGCTCCCCCTCTTCCTCCCCATAATCTCCAGTACCCCACATCTCAGTAAATGGCATTCGTCAATACAGCCAGAATATGTGGACTCCCACTTGGCTTCTCCTACCTCTCCACCCATTACCTCCCCATCACCAAGCTCTATATATGCTCATTCTCTGTTATCTTTTGAAGTTATCCAGTGTTCTCCATCCCCATTATTATCATCAACATCTAAGTGGGCACCATCATTTTGGGACTGACTATGGCAGTAACTGTGTCCATAGTTGCTCCCTCATTTTCTAATTTGCAACCCGAAATGGATTAGACATAAACTGTGACACACTTCTCCAATGCTTATAATCCTTCCACAGCCTTTTTACTCTTTCTCTATTGTCACTTGCAGTTTGAAACTAAAAAACAGAAGGAGGATTTGTACTTATTCTAGGAATTTGAGGTTAACAGAGTATCTATGAATTGGTGTGTGTCATGGGCCAGGAGAGAAATAAACCCTGTTCAGGAAGAGGATATTATAGCATAGAATGAGTCAGGAAGCCTAAGTCCAATGTCGAGAGGAAAAAAGAGACATCACTAATAAGTCACCCCAAAGTCCACAATGATGCAAAAGGATGGAGAATTGCAGAACAAATATCACAGATGAAGAAAGTGGGATGAATGAGTTGTCCAATGCAGAAGATCATCTGAAAAAATTTGAGGAAGAATTAGTGATAGATTGTTTTAGGAAAACAGTAAAATGAGGCAGCTGTTAATACTAAGGAAGAAATTATGTTAAAAAGTCAGCACAATTGTACAAACAGTGTTACATCTCAGATCTGAATAATATTGTCTATTCCTGTAACATATACTCTGAATAATGATTTAACCAAGAATTGTGTCTCACCATATTAATAGGATAGATAAGCAGGCATAAGTGAAGAGATACTTATATACCATACTATGTCAAATCAATTATGTCCCAAACTGGAAAATAAAATAAAATTTACATTTTAAATATGGCATTTAAAAATACAAACAAAATATGGAACAGAAATCTAAAACTTATTTAAAATGTTTTCCTCTGTATAATATTGGTTGGGGCAGTAAGAAATAAGACTTTAGGTTTTCACTAAACTTTGTGCCACAATTTGACTTTTAAAAATTATATATATAAATATATACATATACATATCTATCAGTGTATATATCAGGGATTGAACTCAGAGACCCCTAATATCTGAGCCACATGTCCTGCCCTTTTTATTTTTTATTTTGAGACAGAACCCTGCTAAATTACTTAGGGCCCAATAAATTGCTGAGGGCCCAATAAATTGAACTTGAGGTCTTCCTGCCTCAGTCTCCCGAGTCTCTGAGATTACAGGCTTGGGTCATGACACCCAGCCTACTCATATATTTTTTTAATTCAAATGAATATTTATTTGACAGGAATGGTAAAACATATTGCTAAAATATTAACCAATGAAAGCAAATATTAATGTCAGAAAAAAAATTTTAAAGTAATATATGATTATAATAATGAAAGTTTTATTCAACGAATAATGGAATATCTACCAAGGATTTATTATAATTTCATACCTGTATTCCTCTACAAACTTTGATTCAGAATTTAGACTGAAAGTTCACAGAATTACATAAAGAAATTTGAAAAAAAAAATCCACAATCATTTTGAAAGAGGAAAAAGAAAGAGAAATGCACATACTTAGCTTACGACCCATAAACTCCTGGGAATTGCTCATAGGAAATGATTAGTGCATGATTACTCATATTTATTGATGTTAACCAAAAACTGTGAAAAAGTTAATGCCCATCTATCAACAGGTGAATGAACAAATTAATTGTGGTATATTCATAAATAGAAAGCTACTCAGCAATAAAAATGAGGTAATGACTGAACCCTTTAATAAACTAAAATCCTCCAAGGGGAAAAAAAAGTCAAACACAAAAGAACACATACCATATGATTCTTTTATTTGAGATTTCAGAATGAACAAAACTAATCTACAGTGATGGAAAGCTGATCACTGGTTTCCAAAAATGTGGTGGAGATGGGGAAAGAAGGCAGAGATAGCAGAGGTCACAGGGAATTTGGGTGATTTACAGTAGTCTCTATGGTTTGACTTATAGTTACACACTTGCTGAGATTCATTGAGCTAGCTGTGCAACTTAAGTATATATAAAACTTGACTGAATCCTAGGATGACCAGATTTCTGTGAGGAAACTTCTGGAAGAGATTAATATTTTATTGGTTGAATAAAGTGGATCATCCTCTCCAATTAGCTGGGTGTCTCCAGTTTGTGGAGGTCCTAAGTAGAGCAAAAACATTGACAAGGGACAACTTTCCCTCTGTCTGACTGAGCTGGGACATCAGTCTTTTGCTTGTAGGACTTCTGTTTCTCAGGCCTGCAGACTAAACTAGCATCTGCACCTTTACACCTTTGGCTTTCAAGTGTCAGGCATTTGAACCACTTCACTGGGCTTCCTGGGCTCCACCTTGCAGAGGGCAGGCAGTGGGACTGCTCAGCCTCCATAAACACATGAATCAATCCTCAGATAGGAGCCTCTGTAATCACATGAGCAAATCCATGTATATTCATATAAATTTATACATACATATTATATGTTTAGTATAAGGCAATTTATATATATTTAGTAGGAAGCATGTTTATACAGCCGTAACAGATACATATATATCCATAATAATGCCTAATTGTATGTAAATTATAGTTTAATAAATTTGGCTTTTTAAATTTAAATTTTAAAAGAAACACACAGAGTCTTTCAAAGGACCGCCAGCCTAAGGCCTGAGAACCCATATCATATTCGTTGGCAGTGCGAATTGTGACTTTAAAGACACAGGTTACTTTTAGAAATCCAATGAAAAAAGGCATGCGTGCCAATAGAAAGGGTAAGAACACTTTGCTCCCGTAGGAGATGACAAAGAAAGTGGCAATGGCATAAAACCCGCCTCACAGATCATACTGAAGGAGAGAATAAGCGTGAGTTATTCAAAGCCACCAAGCAGTGCATTTTAGCACCAATAGCAAAATAAAATTTTAATTAGCTTCTGAGGATATTGCTGGATGCTTCATTGAATTCATTATATTTCATTACAGTAATTAATATGATATGCACATACTCTTCCCCATTCTGAAACTGATATGTTCTGGGGAAAATTAAATGTATACCTATTTTATGGTCTTATAACAGGACATGGAGAAAACACATAAGACTGTAGATACTTACTACTCTTAAATTCCTCATCTTAAAAATCAAATATGTTAATATGATGTTTTCCCAAATCTCTGCTAATTTTGTATTCTAAGGCATAGTCACTCCCTCTAAAGACTCTTGGAGGTAATGACAGTCACATTTAAAATAATAAAAAATAACGACACATTTATCACACAATACGTGGAAAACTCAGGTAGTCAATTAGAACCATTATAGTAACAAAGAATCATATTAATTATTAGCATTATTAGCAAATGTTATAATAATACTTCATCAAGGTGAATTCAGACAAGATAATTGTACAAATAGAAACTCAGTATAATTTCCATATGCCAGCAATAGCTGGTTAGTAAGTGTAAAGTGATAAAAATTAAAAGGACTACATTTAAGATAAGAGGAATACAGTAAACATGAATGACCATAAGAGGAAATTTTGCAAAATTCACACAGAGAGCAACAAACCTTCCAGAGAGCTATAAGACATTAAAGAAAAAATAAAAAGAGTCACAAAATAATCCTGGGTAGAAAGTCTGAACGGTCTGGATCTCACATCTCCTTCCAGCTGTCATCATTCTCTTCTGTTCCTCCCTTGAGAGTCTAAATTTTAAGAGTTGTCAGCACTGCCCAACTCCATTTCTTTCCTTCTCATTTACTCTCCAATTGCCTCAATCTGTTTTGTGCCCTCTCTGAGCCACCAAAATGGTCCTCTTTGATGTTACTAACAGGATACTTGTTGCTGAAAGTCAATGACAACTCTGCAGTCACTATGTTTCCTGACGTCTCAGAAGCATTTGATAATGTCACACGAGTCCACTTTTCTTAAAAAAAGAAACCAAAACAAACAAAAACCCTTTCTTCCTTCCTTTCTTCTTCTACTTCCAAGACACTACACTCTTTTGTTTTCCTGATCCCCTATTCCAGCTGCTTGTTCTTTCTCATTTTGTGACTCCCTATCCTCTGTTTGCACCTTAAATATGGGTGTTCCTTGGACCCTCTGCGGTGTTTACTCTGCATACCTGTGTGAGAGGTCATGTACATGGTTATAACTTAAGACACAAATTTGAATCTCTAGTTCATCTCATTCTAATCCAGACTCCAAACCAGCACAGCCATTGTCTATCAGATATGCAGTCTTGGGTGTGCCACATATATCAAACTCTCCATGAACAAAATACCATATTGTCACACATCACACTCACCTTTCTTGCTTTCTCTCATTGAGTGGGGAAAACATGCTTGATTGCTGTGTGTTGTCATCTCTGATTCCTTTCTGTTCCTTATTTTATATACTAAGTCACTAATTTCTGTCAATTTTGCATCCTAAATATCTTAATTCATCCTTATCTTTCTATGCTTTCTACCATTATTCTAGCTCAAGTCAGCATAATTTTTTCTTTTTGTTTTTTTGGGGGGATGGGAGGTACCAGGGATTGAACTCAGGGGCACTCGGCCACTGAGCCACATTTCCAACCCTATGTTGTATTTTATTTAGAGTCAGGTTCTCACTAAGTTGCTTAGTGCCTCGATTTTGCTGAGGCTGGTTTTGAACTCAAGATCCTCCTGCCTCAGCATCTGGAGCCGCTGGGATTACAGATGTGCATCACTGTGCCCAGCTCTTTTTTTTTTTTTCTTTTTTGATTTATTAGGAAAACTGATAGCCCTGCTGCAGTTTTTTGCAGATACTTCAACTTATCCTTCATAATACAGCCAGACATATCTTTCCTGTGAAGTTGATCAAGTCACTTTCTAACTTCAACCTTTGAATGATTCCTCCTGATTCTCAGGGTAAATTTCATATTCCTTAACATTTTTGACCCCTCTCAATTTGGCCCCTTTCCACCTCTATAGGCTGCTTTAGCCACACAAGTATTTTCAACTTCTCAAATGCATCAGGATCACTATAGGCTCTTGGGTTTTCTGGATACATCTCCACCTGTGTTCAACATTCTTCTTCCTCATCTGTTTGCCTGTCTACCATAAACCTCAGTACTAAACTTAGTTGTCACTCATCCAGGAAGCCTCACTGACTCCAAATCTGAGGAGATCCTTACCATATCGTCTCTAAGCACCTTGTATCATTCTTCACATCACTGATGTTTCACTGGGTTGCATGAGTACGATTCTGTTGTTTGCTGTACTAAGCACCATGAATATAAGTATAAGAACTACTTTCATCTGCTACATTGCTGTATCCTCATTGTACCATTTCTGAACATGGTAGATATTTGATAATTATGGAACGAAACCACTTAATAATTGTAGAGCTATAATGATGAAGGCTGTGATACTGATACAAGGACAAATCAAAACACAGAATGAAAGCCCCGCCAAAAAGATCCTTAGGAGATAGAGAATTTAATAGAATTTAATAAAAGCATTCCACTCCATACTGGTAAGCTAAAGTAAGAATTTCTTAGTTAGTTTTCAAGATGGGGGTTAAGAAAGATTTTAAATATTAAAATTTATGAATATATGTCACAAAATTACTCAATACCATAATCATATGCATGGACATTAATCATAAATAGTGTGAACCAAATTAAAAGGCAAGTTGAAATCTGGGAAATGAATATGTTCACAAAATATGACAGGCAAAGGGTTAAATACTTTTTTATAGAGTTTCCGTAGATTTTTAAGAAAAAGACAATCCCAGATAAATGGGTCAAGGACATAAAGAGACTTAAAGGAAGAAATACAAATTAATAATGATCAAAGTAATGTGTTCAACTTTCATGCAATCAAATTCTAATTTTAAGATGACGCAAAAAAATTAACCTTCACATTAGTAAAGATTTTTTTTATAAAGATTTTCAATAATAAAAATTCTAGGTATGCAAGGGAGTAGTGAGACATTATTATGGATATAAGAATTGCTACGACTTTCTATTATGCAGTGTTCAATATGTATCAAGAATTCTTAAACCTCCTAAGACTCTAGAATTCTTTGCCCTTTGAAGAATCAAGCCTAAGGAAAAAGAATCCAAAAGGCAAAAGTATAAATATTAATCATAATGTTATTTATGATTAGCTTAGGTAAAATAGGAAAAAATAAATAAATGTTAAACAATAGAAACTGGTTAAATTCTGGTATATCAGCAAAATAGAATGGCTTGCATCCATAGATAGGCTGGTAGATACCAGGTTGCTAAATAGACCCAAAATTGAATAGAAAGTATGCTATTACCTTATAGCATAAGGTAATATGTATAATTTGTGCATAAAATTATATATGCACAAATAACAAAAAAATTAGAAGGAAATAAGTATGTTAGATATTGTGATGTGTGATCTGAATTGTCTACATGATTGGATTAAGAGATGCCTAAGATTGGATATGCCAATGAGGGTGTTTCTAGGAATGATTAACATATGGGACAGCAAATTGAAAGGAAAACTCATTCTAAATATGGGCAGTACAGTTCTGTAGGTTGGGAACCTGGAATAAAAAGGTATATAAGTGAAGAAGCAGAAGCAGATGCAAGCTCAGTTCACCTTGAGTGGGTGCTTCAGTCGCTGCTCCAAATGCCTGAGGACATCAAACTCCAGTTCCTTCGCTCTTCCAAACTGAATTCAGACTGGCAACTCTCTAGGGAGTTTCCAGGCCTTTGGTCTGGAACTGGGGCTACATCCTTGATCCCTCTTGTTCTGAGGCTTCAGCATCTTGAACTGAGCACCTACTGATTCCTCCAGCTTGCAGCTAGCCATTGTGGGACTATTCAGCTTCTGATCATGTAAGTCAATCTAATAAATCCCCTTTTATAATAATGCCTATAATAATATCCTGTTAGTTCTGTTCTTCTAAAACCAATTACTAATACAGATATGGTTCACTGTAGACCAAGAGACTATGAGAGATTATATTTTTTCTTTATGTTTCATTATTTGCACATTTTCTATAGTCGTACTATTTTTGTAATATATCAAAACAAAACTAATAAAAAAACTGTGACAGACCCTAATGAAACTATTGTCCAACAATAAGACTGCTGGAGCCAAGTATTCACTTTTGCACTAAAAAGGTCTTTGAGGTTAAATGTGGATGAAGCCAGGAACATGTCCACGGAATGTCCTGCACTGGTTGTTGGCACAACTAGGGTTCTGGAGTGCTGCAGAGGGAGAGAGTGGGTATACCTGAGGCCACTGGTGATCCTCAGAGGGGCCCCAAAATCCTAGGACCAGAACCTGAAATCATAGACAGAGATATAGGTTCTAGAAACCATAGATAGAGATATAGGTTATAGGAAACATCAGCTTATAACATCCTATAGAATAATAGAGACAAAAATTCAAATAAGTTTGAGATGCAGTTTCTAGGCAGCTATGTTACACAACTGCTTTAAAATAATAACAAGGTATTCCAGAAAATTCCAGAAGAGTGCTGATGTCCAGCTTCTAAACTAGGAATACTGACTAGAAGGGATCCAGGAGAAGACAAAGACAGAGAGAAAGAACCAAAGAGACCTCCATGTGTTAGGGAAATTTGGACAAGCCATGGCCATCTCCCAGAGCTCTGTATTCCTGCATGTGATACCAGCATACCAGCATTGAAATGAGCTGTAAAGCATAAGATGGTAGATTTGTTACAATTACGTTCATTGTGAATAACAGAAAATCCAATACTATGATTTAACTAATTTGGAAGGTTTTTTTTTTTTTCCTAAAGTATAAGCCCAAGGGCTGAGTTGGCTTTCCATGGTATAAGGGATTCAGGTTCCCTCTACCTTGATGCTTCTCCACACATGGACTCCACTCTCAGTACCACCTCAGGCTCTGGGATGGCTCCTCCAGTGTAGTCATCTTGTCTCCCTGTTGGTCCGCATGTAGGAAGGAAGGACCAAAGAACGGCAGAAGAATCTTCTCATTGCTGCCAACTGACACTTACAGTTATAACCAATCCACTGGCCAGAACTCAGTCACAGCCATATCTAGATTAGGAGAAGTTGGGAAACCTAGTGTTCATCTTAGGAAGTCATGTGTCCAGCTCAACATTAGCTACCATAGAAAATGAGGAAAAGGGAAGTAGGAGTAAATTAGATTCTTCCAAAGAAGGATTCAAATAAATGCAGTGACAGGGGAAGAGTTCCCAGAAGAGGGAACACTGTGCAAACTCAAAGAGGGTGAAGAACATCATGTGTTCAGGAAATAGTGAATATCATCCACTGACTGGGAATTGCCGGACCAGCCAGGCAGGTTTAGCTTGAGATGCGTTATTTGGGGGGGGGGGGGGGTGAGGGGAAGGTCCTGAGGAGCCAAAGATATAATGACATATTATTTTTCTAGTCTTCTTACTTTCTGAATTTGGTGTAATTCACATCAGTTAACATTTTCATGGTGTGTTGGTGGTTTGTTTTTTAAAGTATTTACTGCTCCAAGTTTGTTCTCATCTCCACAGAATTATTAAAATGACTCAAACATCTACAGGAATGTGAATTTCAGATGGATGGCATACACTTTCCCTAGATTTAATAAGCCTAAATTTGTCAGTATTAGCTACTCACAACCAAAGAGACCCAAAAGGGGTCCAAGTCAACTGGTCTTGCTCAGATTGGTAGTTTTTCTCCTTTTTCTACAATATTGTTTGTGGTAACACAAATAAAATAGGCATTCAAAGGTGAGATGATCAAAGAGTCATTATAGCACACCAGATTACGATGTCTCACTGAGACAGAAAAATAGCATTTTGTGTGAAGCATGATTGCTTCATTTCCAGTAAACTTGATTTGAAACAGGGAAAATCTTTCCCTTAACCCTGTCCTTAACCCTGATTCCAGAAAACAAACATGACAGCATTTATCTGACCCTTGAGTGGGCCTCAAATATTTTGGACAAATGCCTTGTATTTTGCTCCACTTGAATGTCTTAAGGAAAGTATGGCCATGGAAGGAATTGTGTGCCTAGGGTCAAGTGTTATGTGCATAAAATGCATCAAGGCAAATTCATGCTCACCATAAAAGACACTTGATAGTAGGAACACGTTTTTCTGTCTCCGAAGAACCTTCTAGACAGGCTGCATCCCAGACATTTCTTTCAGGATTCAGTACAAAGCTCCTGGAGCCAACATTGCCTTTGGGGAAAGGCTTTGGCAGAGGAGGACTTGGCTCAACAGCTGGAGTCAGTTCCCTGATACATAAAAACTGACCCTTGTATTGATTGCTGACATCTTTATGCCCCCAGTTTAAGAAGCATTATCTATGGGGAATATAATTACCCTCCTCATTGTGTGCTCTGGCATTTTCTTTAAGCAAATGAGTTTGCTGCCTTGTAAGCCTTTCTCTGGAAACAGCCGATTGAGCTCTGATAGCTAGAAAATAAATGAAAGCCCTGCACACCTCTTTACGAGTTTCAGATTTAATCATACCCTCACAGCCCTAGAACTTCTTTGGGACAGTGTTATAGAGCTCCTGGTCATCCCTTGGTAACTGAAATGCAGAAGAAACAAGAATCATCTGCTTTTGAACATTTCAGTGATGTGACTTACATGGCTTTCAGGCACTCATACACCAGCTCACTTTTGCTATATCTCAACTCCCCTGGCCAAGGAACAAGTTAAATTGTCAAAATCATGAGCAGAATAGTCTGACCAGTATACTACCATTTGAGGGTTTTTTTTTTTAATTTTATTTTTTCTTTTTAATTGGCACATAATAATCATACATATTTATGGGGTACAGTGTAATAATTCAGAATGTGTGCATAATAGGTAAGACTGTTTTATAAAATAAATAAAGTTTATACTATGATTATATATAATTGCCTCCCAATTAAGTCTTTCACATGGAATCATAATATTAAAGAAAACAGATGCTAACAGGAATTAGTTTGGGTTAGCAGATAATATAAGAAGCATTATTGTTCATCTACATGAAAGTGAGACTACTGGCATGATTTGGAGACAAAGGATATAGGTTTAAGTTAAGATTTGCCCTTTACTTATATAATATGATTAAACTACTAAACTTTTCTAAACCCTAGTTTCCCGACCTACATAAAATGGAGTGATAATAATAGTAACCAATGTAACCAACCATATTATGGTCATTGGAATTAGCAGAGCATTTTGCTACTTTCAGGGACATGCTTGACAATTAATTAATCATATGGGCTCTCTTGTTAACTTCTAGTGGTTTGAACAAAAACTCCAGCACTCCACAGGAGACTACCTAAGATCTGGGGCAGTTTGACATCTGTCCTAAGTGAAGATCTAACTCCCAACCTTGACCTCGCCTGCTGAAGTACTCAGCCAACCAGCTCAGACCACAGTGAAGCTTAGATTTTTGTTGTTGTTGTTTGGTGCTGGGGATTAAACCCAGGGCCTCAAGCATGCCAAGTATGCTCTCTACTTCTGAGATAACCTCCAGCCTTAAGCTGATATTTTGAAAACACACCCAATAAGGCTAAATATGCACAAGTTGATAGAAACTGGCATTTGAGTTGTTTTTTAAAAGTTGCTATCCTTGCTAAATATACTTTCAGTGAAAACCTAGCAACAAAAATTTAAAAGCCTGACTGTTAGGTAGGGACAAAAGCAGGTGTGCCGAAAGGTGGTGTCAAGTTGACTGCTATGGCTTGAATAGAACAACTTTCCTGGGTAACTGCAATTTGTGGACTGGTTTTCATGGACCTCAGCAAATCAGACTATTGGCATCTTTTTGTTAAATCTACCTTTGCTTTCTGGAGAAAAAGCCATTAGGTAAAACCATTTACCCCTTTTGTTAGTTTGATTCATGCTCTAGGCTCATCTGAACCATTAGGGGATAGAAAGTTCATTAACATGATTCCCTCCTTGCAGGTCTCCTCTGCTGGAGAGGAAAGAGCCCGCTCCTCCCTCCCTTCCAGGAAAGTATACAGGAAAAGACAACACAAACAGGAGCAGGAAAAGCTGTGGAGGCAAAAGTCCTACTATGAGCCCTCATTTAATCACTCTTGTTTTATCTTTGGAAGAAGTTTTTCAGCAACTTGTCCTATTTCCACGTGCAGGGAATAGGAGAAAGACAGCACCATTTGACCAGTTGACCCATCTTCCAGGAGCCAGCTTCAAATTTTTTGGCATATCTAGGACCCCAGATACATATTTAATAGGGGAAAAAAGCAATGTAACAGCTTGACTAAAATAGTACCATTTAGGTTTAAAAAATTTATGTACAAATATATACACACATACATAAACAATATGAAGAACATAATACAATGATTATAAACCATGTAACATAATGAGTACAATAAATACAATATACACCTGGAAATACCAATAAGAAATTATTGGCCGTGGTTTCCTTTGTAGAAAACTTGGGAGTCTAACAGGCATACCATTTTGCACATTTGGAATGTTGTTCCATTAGTATGTATTATCTGGTTAATAAAATATATGATCTTATGTATTATATATTTCATATCACAATAAATAGAAGGTAACTGTAAAATAAAATTCATACATTATAATCCGTATATAATGTAGCCTTGCATTTATTGAAAGGGAAGATGTGCCAATAATAGGTGTTAGAGATGAGAATCAAATGGAAACTTTCTCCTTTATGCACTTGGACTTTACAAATGAAATTGAAATATTCCTAATGGTCTTTCCTTATGACTCAATGGTATTTAATGCCACATTTATGTCCTCCCTAAAATCTACACCCTTTCAGAAATTCTAGTGTCATGGAAAAGTTACTCAGCTTGGGGTCATGTTTTCTAGTCTCAGGTTCTCATCATTTTCTGAGTCTAATCTCTGGTGTTAGTTCTCACCTGGATAACTCCCTAGAATGGACTTGGGATCAAATAAGATACTGCTATGAAAATGTTTTTAAAGAATATGCAGATAAAAGAAATTACTCTCCAAATTGTCTTATAATGAATAGCTAAAACAGTTCATATGAAAATGATATATATGTATATACACATACATATTTGTATCTGCAGGATTTTTCTTCCTGTCTTGTATCTTGAAGTCAGTATATTAAGAGTAGGCTCAGAATGGAGAGAAGGCAGATATTAGAAAAGGTTGTCTAAACCCCACAGAAAATGTACTTAAAGAACCAAATGAGTGAACACATTCCATCTGATTGCCTTTCTTGCAGAGGAAGACTGAATAAGCAAGAAGGTGGATGGCTCCTGTGGTTTGTGTGACAAGGGATTGTCCTTAAACCTGAAATGAAAGAGGCAGTGAGTGCGTTAACCAAACAGGGGTGCAGGCTGCCTTTCCATTCTGAAGCAGGAAGGATGCTGGGCTCCTGCTGCTGTGTCTTTGACATAGCAGAGAGGAAACCCAACTTAGAAGACTCATCATTTCATCACAAATATGTTGAGTTTGGGGAATCATCACTTAGTGAGAGGTTGTGTTGTTGTGATGCCAGTTAACCATTGCAGACAGTGAAAGTCACCCACAGGGCTTTTCCTGGTGCTATGTTCCATAGCACATTATGTTACATACCTAACTAAAATCTCTATGTTAAATAAAATAGACACAGAAAAAATATCTCAAAGCCCTGGAGGTGCATGAATAAACTTTCTGACACCTGAACACAGATTCTCTCAACATATTCTCTCCCTCTCCCTTCTTTCTCCCTTATTTTTTATTTAAGACCTATTAACAGTTATATTTTCAAAACCTTGAACTAAGAATATTGAGCAAAGCAGGCAGGGGCTGCTTCAGGCTAAACTGCTCTGAATCCGCCCCTAGCGCATTCAATAAATGGTGCGGGAGTTGATGAATATTTTAGCCAAGTCAGAATTAGCTGCTCTTCCATGACTGCTCCCTTGAAGGGTGAAGTATTTGAGGTCCTTTCCCAAAGACCATGCAAACAGATCTACTGTTTTATAATTATTTTAAACAATACACATGCACCTGCACATACACGCTCCCCCCCACAAATACTCTCATTTTCTTTAAAAGACAAATGCACACCACAGAGAGTGTCCCCTGTGCTTTTATATGACAGTGCTTAGAAATGTGTCATGAAAACAAGTTTACCCATTGAGCACTCCAGTGGGATCTTTAGACCTCATTATTTCTCAGCATAATTAAATCTTTATTAGATTAAATTGCACTTTTTCTGGACTTCTCAATAAATTTAGTACCCAGCCAACTCTTAATGTGCCATTAGATAAGACCCCAAAAGAAATGTAAAGAAAAATATCCTTTACCAATGCATTCACAATACTCAATTTTATAGAAAAGTCTCCTCCGACACACGCGATCCATATTATAAGGAAAGACTTTCAAGGTTCTTTTCTCCAAAGAAGAAACGGAAGGAATCGATAGAATTAGCATGAGAAGGGCTTTGGCTGGCAAGAAACTGAAAGGTAAAAATGGAAAGACTTTAAATAAAGAGGATGTGGTTTTTGACAACCCAGACATATTGGCCCAAATTACGAAGCCAAGCAAAACGGAGGAAATTTCAGCTCTGAAACTACAACACTGTCTTTATGATGCTCCAGAGGAAAAAAGTGCAGTGCCCTACAGGCTGCAATCTCCTCCTCCATTCAACAACCACTGCGTATCTACACTCCCACCCCAGCCCATCTTTCCTCCAAATTGTTCCAACTCCTCCCCATCATATTTCTGTTATGTCTGAGAGTTTTGGCATTTGAAGGAAGAACAACTTAAAATTTACCCAGAATTAGTGAGCAAGGGATACTGGAATCTTATGAATACTCACAGAGAAGTCTGGCTTCAACCTGCAAAGGCATCATCAGGAAAATGGCACTATAGCTTGGTTGGCAAGAAAGAGTACTTTCCATTGTACACAGGTGTGGAAATAAAAGCTGTGGTTGTCTTGCCAAATATGTTTTCTTAAATAGCAAAGTGAAACGTTGCTGACAACTTTAAAATACGAGAATCAAAAAGCAACACAGTCTCCATGTACTGGGTACTGTGTAACACAGATGAATCTCCATCTTCAGTTATCATTATCTAAGCATAGTACGGAGCATGGGGTTGGGTTCTTTATCTCATGAATTTGAAAAATAAAATCCATGGACACAAGGGTGAGTGCAAAGTAACAGGATTTATTAGAGCAATAGAAGGAAAGCAGAGCTCCCAAAGACGGAGTTTGTCTAAGTGTCCAGATTGGCTATTGTCTAGGGGTTTATATAGATCCATAGGTATAAGAAAGTCAGCCTCCTGCCCAATCCTGTGTCCATGAGGTTTTTGTGCAGCCTTTAGTCCAATCGAAATATCAATCAGGGCTTTTTTCTTCTTTGGAGAGGCATGGGCCCCAGTCGGGTAGGACCTGATTTTAAAATAGCCTATTTGCAAGTTTCTTAGCAAATATCTGCAGTGCTATTTGTGTTCAGCTGCCTAGGAAGTTACCCAGGGGCCCATCTCCCTGTCCCTCCAGCCTTATCTCTTCCTCCTCGCATTATAAGTCTACCTAAATCTATCTAAGGCGATGCCAGCACAACCTGTTGTAAAATCAAAATTTTTAGTCAAACAATTCTCTCTGTATGTCTAGAAAATGATTAGTTTTGCTTTCCTTTTATCTCAATGAATTCTCAGAGAGTGGCAGATGGGCTTCCATAGTGTTCTGTTATTCTCTCATTGAATTGCACCACTGCGTTGAAATTTTTCTTCTCTCTGTAATGCAAACTTCTGGAAGGAAAGGACCATTTGGGTCTCCCCTCATGTCTCCCAAGTATATCAAGTATACAGCACAATGCTAGGCATGTCATAGGATCTTGGAAAGTATTTGCTGAGCTGACCTAAATTGACCTGAATCTATTCTTGCAACAAGTAAACACAGTCTGCCACTGAAGTAAACACCCACAGGCTCCTTCTAGAAAAAGGTTGCTGTCTGTATGACACAGCACAAGTGATAGGAAATCAAAGATTAACCTGTTTCTGGGACCACTCATGACTTCCAAGTTGAAGTAGATGTTCAGATCTAAGGACCTACCTGGTAGGACTCAAGTCCTATGGAAAAAGGGAGTAGTCACCCTCATGCCCCACAGCACTACACAAACACATGTTATCCTCGCCCACCCTGACTGGTGCACTTCACCCTCACCAACCTGCTTTGCTTGGCTTTTCTTTAGAAATAAATGTCATAAAAAGGGGTTGGGGCAGTGTGATCTGTTCCTGCTACCAGTGGAACTGAGCTTGCTGAGCTCAGGCTCCCTCATACATCTGTTCCAAGGGCTTGCTGAATGAACTCACACACGGGTGAGCTGAAAATGAGAGCAATTATGCTTGCAAAACATTTAGTCCTCCTTAGAAGAGAGGAGCTCCTTTTTAAGGCTTGGAATTTTAGAGGTAGATTTTTATATAGTTTGGTACAATTCAGTAATGTTCCAGACAGGAGGATGTTTATCCAATCCCATAGTCTGTCTTTTTTAACATAAATACACCTTTTACCATTTATGGCAACACTTCTAAAACTCAAGAAATGAACAGATTCTCTGTAATGAAAAAATACATTTCTCCTTGAGCCCCTGGTATTAATTTTATTTTAATGTCATTTGAATCTGTATGACCTTGGACTTACAGATATAAAAGCCCTTATGCTTATAATTCTTGAAAAAACTAAAAAAAGGTTTAAATTAAATACAAACAAAACCTCAAACCAATAAGTTTTTAATTAGAAATCTTAATTCGATATGATGGATGGTATTGCATTGCTAAGCTGCAAGCTAATCACTGCTTGCCATCTGAGCCCAACCTCTATACCTACGTTATGGGTCCTTTCAGGTTTTAAAGACTTAAAAAAGTAGATGTCATATGAGGACTCACTTCACTAGATTGCATTACTGAAAAACTTTCATTTATAAAATGTATGTCATTTACATATTAAATAAGCATCTGTTATTTTCTTGTTAGCTTGAGAAAATTAAAGCAGTACTACTTGGCAAGAAAGATACTACAAACATGAGCACAAACATAGGCACTAAATTCATCCAAATGATCTACGTACCTTCAGGATTTCTCTTAATTTCAAATAAAAGAAAACCTAAATGAAAGTGGGTCATAATGGAAAGAATCCCTGGCAATCATTCCACATGGACTCTGACTGGATTGCAAGCTCACCCTAGAGGCCAATGGAATGGAACACGCTGATCACATCAAAGCTAATGCCAGAATCCCTGGAGGGGGTTCACATCACTCATGCGATGCACCTGAAAAAAAGAGATGATTCTAAAGAAAATCTGTGATATCTTTATCAACAAAGAATGGGAATAGATGTGTCAAACAACCAGTAGATATCCAAGTATCCACTACATGCTTACACTAGTTTTTCTTTTTTAAAATTGTATTTGTTCTTTTTAGTCATATTTGGCAATAGAATATATTTTGATATATCTTACATACATGGAGGATAACTTCCCATTATTGTGGTTGTATGTAATGTAGAGTTACACTGGTCATGTATTCATATATGAACATAGGAAATTTATGTCCCATGCCCTTTCCCTTCCCCCTCCTCCCCCCTATCCAATCTGGTGAACCTCCACTCCTGCAACCCCCTTCCCTGCTTATTGTGAGTCAACATCCATATATTAGAGAGAACATTCAGCCATTGGCTTTTTGGGATTGGCTTATTTCACTTAGCATGATAGCACCCAGTTCCATCTACTTTTTCAAATTATCATTAAAACATGAATGCCAACTTTTAAAACTACTGTAAAAAATTCTCATATTCTGTGGTAATAGTTCTTAGATACTCCAGAGTTTCTCAAACTTCGGTTTGAGAAACACTAATTTAATTAGGGGGTTGTAAGCCATCAAAACTTAACCTCAAAAGTTCAAAAAAGAGGGTCCACAGGAGACTGGGGAACTAGTTACTGTTGTCTTTCAGATATGTTGATCTTGCAATTTATATATATATAAATTTTGTAATTTGTATGCATAAATCTTGCAATTTAAAGATAGATAGATAGATATAAAAACACAGACTTCCATCTCTCTCTTACCACCTCCCATGAAGTGGATTTTCACCAAATTTAAAGCTCACATTGAGACAGTATGACTTTGAATTATAGACTACATTGCATTGATGAAATCCACTTTGGGAAGTGTATTGAAGAGGTAGTAATCTATTCAGAAAATCACGGGAATTGAAATTATGTTACTGCCAATCAGAAGAAAGGTGTCATAGATCAAGGAAACAAAGAGAGGTTTCAAATATGAGCCTTAAATCAAAAATGAAAAAGCAAATATTCTGTGTAACAGGAGGCAACTTGACCTTATGGAGAGGCTGCTTCTCTAATGGGTAACAAAATAGAGTTGTAAGGACAACAGTGGTTTATTTATTCAACAGTAGTCAAGAATTCTTACAATTAACACATGGGAAGTCAACTGTACTATGGAATAAAATATCATGATCTCAATGAGTGCACTCATGACTTTTCCACAGGTAAGTGAATTGACCTGGATAGGTGTTCACACCAGGACAGAGGTAGAGTGAAAGCTTTGTTCTCTTCTATCTGTGTCTCTTTGTACTGCTACTCATTCTTAGTCTTCTGGGAATTGATCTGGTGGAGAACCTAAGTTCACTCATTAGCCTCTGTTAATATGTTGGTACCATCACCACACAGAAAACATAGGAGCTGGATTTTATACAGGGGCCATCAAGGTCACACTTCCATCCTTTGGTGCTCAAGCAGCAATGTCCCTGGATCACACCAATGGAAATGTGCTATTCAATGGGTCTAATTCCATTGTGCTTGTAACTTTCAACAATACCCACCACCCACTGTGTTTCTGGATTCTAATTGGGTCTCCTCCTGATAATACCAGTAACTATCTGGGTAACCAGGTCACTTAATGCATTTGTTGTCTGATTCTTTTGTGTATAAAAGAAGACATTGACCACAACTCTAAAACACACACACACACACACACACACACACACACACACACAAGTAGTAGAATAATAAATGAGATCTCAGATAAGAAAACGATTTTTGAAAATGATTTTAAAAATAATAGCAGTGAGCAAACATGAGGCTATATTCAATTATACAAGTGTTGCTTGGATCCCCCTTCTCTTTCTTGAACTATTATTGATATCCCAGTTTTTTTCCACATTGAAGGGCACGTAAATTCAAATTCACAAGATTGTGAATGAATAGAAGAGGTGGCCAAAGACAGAGCCCTGTGGTGATCTGTAGATATCAGTATGCATTTCCCACAGGCAGTCTCACAGAAACATATGTGTAGCAAACCAGGGGAAATTGAACTCAATCTCTATTGTGACAATTACTGCTGCAATATTATTATTTTATTACTATACCTTAATTAAATTCCTTTTACTGGGACTTAAACACCATGAAAACCCAGACAGATTGAATATAGCAGACCATTAAGTCACCCTTCCTTTACTCATAGGATTCTGTTTTAGGGCACAAAAGGGACAATATTATAAAGTAATTACTACTTTTAGGAGCAATGAGTAATACCAACCCATCCCCCAAGCATCAAAAATTGACAACATCATTTTGTTGGGCTCTGTGGCTGCAGGCTACTTTTTCTTTCTCCACCCAAGACTAAAAATCCAATAATGTTTTTCATAATGGGGGTGATGTGGCTTGAGAAATATCTGTTTATGAGTCATGCTAAGGAGTGAACATGCTCTGCTACACACAAGCAAACTGCTTTGCCTGGGAAGAAAACATGTCCTGTGTTGTGTTAACTCAGCTCTGGGGCAAAATATCACAGCCACATCACCCAATGATGGGCAACGTGACATCAAGGCCTCTTCCACACCAGAGGAATTGAAATGAGCTTCCAAATGGCTGTATGAAAGGTACCGTTGAGTCCATTCACAAGCAAGGTCGTTAAGCAGAGCAATTCAAGTTGGCTTGTGTCTTGGTTAGAGACTTTCAACTCATGTAATAAAGAATGGGATTCTAGAAAACTAAAATGTAATTATAAAATTAAATAGCCAGGAGAACATTGGCTATGGCTCCTTTCTTGGGGTCAAGTACTCCCAGTTAAGCACAGCCTCTAGGGAAAGTATGAGGTGAACAATTTTTCTCAGGAATTTTCATTCCACGTCCCCCTACTCTGTGGCCTGTGTTTTTAACCAGGTCACACTCCTAGACTTGCTCTAGGCTAAGTGCCCAAGACAGAAAATAATCTGATAAATGCACTAATCATTCATTCGTTTATTACTTAAAAAGATCATTTATTGAGCCATGTTCTAGGCATTGTACTAGACTCTCAGATTCAAAGGCTAGTATCCTGCCTAAAACTCAGAGTCTAATGTAGTATTTAATAGAATGCATCTTGTTGGGAATGGGCATTAGATTTTAAGTTGGGAAAAGGAAGATATATGTGGCATGTAAAAAGGTGATAAGGAAGTTCATGTCAAGCTCGGCCAAGTCCTGCCTCCTCCTTGTTCCTTGCTTACATTATTTACCAAACCACCAAATCAACTCTAAGAACCTCAGACCTTCCCACTCAGATCCTGCCTCCTTATCCTTCTTGCAACCACTTGGCATTATTTGGCTTTTGTTGGGACCAGGCACTATGCTTTGTGAGTGGTGCAAGGATCCTGCCTGTGTGCAGTGCACTGCATGGCTGGGGAGACAGTCCTAAGCATGTGATCACCGTATCATTAATGAAGTGCAACCAATATTGGAGGTTTGTACAACACCCTGACTATGAGAGTGGGTGTGGAGAAATTCATTCTTACCAGGGGACCTTTAAGAACTGTTTCGCAGAATAGATAATATTTATTAATTTATCTTTTCTCCACATTTTTTATTGGTGCAGTATAGTTATGTACATGGTGAGATGTGTTGCTACATATTTGTACATGTTATAATTTGGTTAATATCATTCCTCAAGATATCCCCTTTCCCTCAACTTCTCCCTCTCCTTGGTTCCTTTCCTCTCCTCTGCTGATCTCTTTGATTTTCATGAGATCGTCCATGCCCACCCCTCCTCACCTTTCTTTCCCTTTTTTCCTTTCTAGCTTCCACATATGAGAGAAAATACATAACCTTGACCTTCTAAGTTTGGCTTATTCAACTTAACATAATGTTTTCAAGTTCCTTTTATTTTCCTACAAAGGACATAATTTCTTTTTCATTTATGACTGAATAAAAACTCATTGCGCATATATATATGAAAATATGCACATATGTATGTGTGTATATATATATACACCAAGCATACATATATGAAAATATGCACATATGTATGTGTGTATGTATATACACCATATATACACCATGTGCCATATTTTCTTTATCCATTTGTCTGTTGATGGACACTTAGGCTGGTTTCATAGTTTGGCTATTATGAATTGCACTGCTATAAACATGAGTATACATTGTGTTATTATAGTATGATGACTTTAATTCAGGATAAATACAGAGAAGTAGTATAGCTAGATCATATAGTGGTTTAATTTCTAGTCTTTTGAGGAAATTCCATACTGATTTACATACTGGTTGCACTAATTTACAATTCTACCAACAGTGTGAGAGTGTTCTTTTTCTCCACATCCTCCCCAGCATTTATTATTATTTCTTATTTGTATTCTTGATGGTTGCTATTCTGACTGAAGTGAGATGAAATTTCAGGGTAGTTTCAATTTGCATTTCCCTAATTGGTAATGATACTGAACCTTTTTTTTTTTTTTTTTTTTTGCCTTAGTGATAAGCAGTATAATGGTAATACTCTGTAGGACAAGGGAGAGAAGAGTTAAAGGAGTCAATGGAAGAAATAATATTTACAGCTAACCTTGAGTGTGGGTTACAATTACCATAAACATAAAGGAGGAACTGCAGAGATGATTCCTTTGGTCAGCACAGATAAAAAAACACAAATTTTAAATTGTATGCATTTGTGAGGTAGAGTATATATCTTTCTCAATTCACAGGATTCTCTTCTTTGTTTTGCCAGGTGTCTGACAAATGCTTTAATTTACAATGCCCATAATAAATAAGCAAAGGCATGACAGTGGGAGGTTTCAAAGTACCTACGAGGTTGGCACAATTGATATTAATAATAATTGCTAATTTATGAGGTTTTGCCACCTACCACTCCTTTATTTATTTATTTATTTATAATTTTTTTAGATGTTGATAGACCTTTATTTTACTCATTTATTTATATATAGTGCTGAGAATCAAACCCCGTGCTTCACACATGCTCGGCAAGTGCTCTACCACTGAACCACAAGCCCAGCCACAGGTACCACTCCTTTAAAGTCTTAGACAAGTATTAATTCAATTAGCCTTCATAAAATTTCACAAAAAATTATGATTATTATCATTTTAGTTGGCTTAAGATCAGACTTCCTTAAAATTTTTTATAAATTTGTTGACCATTTTATTTCTTCTTTTGAAAAGTGTCTGTTTAATTCATTTGCCTATTTGTTAATTGGATTATTTGTATTTTTTCATGTTAGTTTTTTGAATTCTTTATACATTCTAGATATTAATCCTCTGGCAGGAGAGTAAGTAGCAAAGATTTTCTCCCATTCTGTAGGTTCTCTCCACATTCTTAATTAGAACAGATAATATTTAAACAAAAATTTAAAGAATGAGCAGAGGTCATACAGCATAAATGGGTAAGGTGACCTCAAATATAGGACAAAGGCACTGCCTTTGAACATCAGAAGATTTGGCCACAGGAGACCTAGTTTCCTCCTTTTGATTGTAAAGTGTCCCTTTGAATGAGGGTGTGTCGAACTCAATCTACTTCATTTACTTGTATGATGAGCCCCTTATGCAACTGAGTTTAAGAAGTCCTGGTCTGTTGGTTCTAACCTGAGTCCATGACCACAACATGGTCAATGGACTTAGTCAACTTCGCAACTCTTACTCATTATTTTTTTTTTTTACAAAACTGCTTATTTAATATTTTATCACAATTGACTTAATACTTACATAGATTGATTTTGACTACATATAGCCATGATCCAAAATGAAGAATAAATGTTGATCAAAACAGCAATGAGTTGCTTTGTTGATTTTAGAAAAAAATAAGTCCTGCAGGCATCTGGTTCAAAAGTTCCTTCATGCCACCTATCTCTATGCATGTTAACTATCACCTTCTCTCATAAAGGTCCACAGAATTCTATTTCAAGTGTTTCATGTGTGCGTGTGTGTGTGTGTGTGTGTGTGTGTAGTGGTACTGGATCAAGCAGAACTCTCAAGTTTCCCCCATTCTCATGTGATGTGGTCTACAGGGGTGTGCTGATTGTGACAATGAACAGACAGCTTTCAGTAGCCCAAATGGAAACATCAGGCTTCTACTAACCATGATTCCGATTTTTCATTAAAACAACTTTATAACCCAACAACTAACCAACCAGACTGCAATAGGAATCTGGGTCCCAAGTTGATCTCATTGCCTGAAATTAGATTTAAAGATAGAGCATCTGAAAACATCTGAGTCTGTAGGAAGAATATGCATATATGTGTATGTGTATATCAGGTATATAATTTAAAACACATCAGATAGATGTGCTGAAAGACCAACATTCTTATGAAGAACTTACAGAAAGTTGCAATATCTAAAGAAAGCAGCAGAATTCAGCAATTTGCTAAATTTGGTTTTGTGTGGCTCTGTTTCCCTGATTAGGTCTGGCTACACAAACAGTCTGATTGACATGGTTGACTTCAATACATCCTCAAAGTTAAATAACATGCACTAAATTCACTATCACACTTTCTTTCCAAAATCAACAAAATGAGTCTCCTCACTTCTTTTTGCTTTATTTACTTTTTTCAAAACCACTTCTTTCATGGAGGGAAGGAATTGGAGGGTGGTTTTTGATGTTTTTACGAGCTGTGGAGAGCAAAGCAGAAAGAATAGTAGATTTGACAGAGAGTGAGAATGGAATCCAAATAATGGCTGAGAATGGAAGGTGAAGTGTGCGTGTGTGTGTGTGTGTGTGTGTGTGTGTGTAATAACCTTAATAATAGCTATATAAGAGTATTAGAAGAATATATTAAGATTCTAGAAGACTAATTTTAAATAATGGATTTCTTAAGGAGTAGTTTTTAAATTGTGGAGAAGGTGAGACTAGGTCTGAAAATTGTAGAGATTCCAGAAATTCTGCCTGATTCATTTCGCCAGAGTATACTTGTTCACTGTAATATTAGTCCCAACTATGTGGATAGAGCTGCCAATTTGGAAACTCTATATAAAGCCTCAAACTCCATATGGCTGCCAAATTCAACTGCAGACCAGAGTTGTGTCCACATGACCAGGTAGAACTAGAAAAAATCAGTTGGTGCATTTTTCCTAAGTCCATTTATGTTAAGAGAAGCAGGACCCTACAGGGACTGCCCCACTGTTCAAGGCCGTGAGCTGGGCCAACTCAACAATCACAAGCTAAGGGAGACAGAGAAGCAGGTTGATTTATACAAATTCCATCCAAAGAAAAAAGTTATACCCTGATTCAGTACTGTCATTTACAATAAAATTGAATAATGATGATAATTATGTATCTTCTAGCTGTTCTAATATATGACTGCCAATAATCATTTTTAAATGTCATCGATAGTAAATCTCAAGTTATGGCATTCATAAGATTTTTTTATTTCTGATATGAGTTATTCAAACTCATACATTTATGTTCATCAGTACAGTCTTATGTTGCCTCTTTTGCCCTGGTTGATTGTGTTTTCTTTAATGTTACTTGTTATCTTCACAGTCGTTTGCTCTGAACATTTGAAAGAACTGTCCATCTACAGAGTGGAATGCACCAACAAACCATTCAACTCATTTATTCACTATCACTAAATTCACTATCATACTTTCTGAAATTAGATTTAAGATTTACTTTATTTGAACTTAGATTTACTTTATTTGAACTTAAACATATTTGAAGAAGTTGCCCTGATATTATAGCTCTTTATCAAGAAACATGAGTAATTAAGAGAAATGAAAGTCAGAGATCCAAGCTGGAAACTACTTGAACTCAAATAGTGACTCTCACACTTGACTCACTAAAGATTAAGGTTAAAGAAAAATATATATGCTTAGGGCTTGTCTTTTCTTTCACTAGTATAACTTGTAATCTTAACATAAGACTTTAGCTTTATTTACAAATAAAGCACAGAGTATAATGAATTCTCCTCTACTAGGAATCTGAGAAGGCCATCTGGATGGAAGAGAGTGCATGAGTCAGTGGGTCCCAACAGCTGGCATCAGTGTGCAAACCTTCTGCTACTCTCCTTTGGATTTTCACTGCTAAGTTACTCTAAATCTAAATGCACCATTGCTTCTTTAAAAAAAGCTTATGCCTTTTGGCTTTTCAAAACATCTCTGGATTTGTTATAGGACACCTGAAACAAACAGAAAAATCTAATCCTCAAAAGGAGTGATCATTAAGTGTAAGGGTTGCAATGTTAAACAGTGTTTTGTTTGCTTGTTTTTACTAAACATCAAATTTCTGCATTCTGGAATGAAGGCATCCTAGCTCACAAGAAAGATAAAAGACTCTCAAGTGAGAAAGATGATGTATTGAGACAAATGTTTGCTAGCCTCCATTTTCTTTTCTGTGAATTAGGGCAATTGTGCCTACCTGAAGGAGTTGACATGCAGACTATGTGATATGGCAGATGTAACTAACTGTTGGCAATCTCTAAGTACTTGAGTGACAATATCATAAAGAAATGAGTGGATTGAGCCTTCTTTGAAACCACAATTTAAGACAATTTAGGAGGGTCTCTGTTTCTCTCCAGTTGGCTGGAAGTTTCCATGACAACTCTTCTGGGGACCACAGTGTTGTGGATAGGGAGTTGAACTTCAGAGTCTAGAGTCAGTAAGGCTTGCCTGGCTCTGTGAGAAGTTCTGAACACCAGTGCTGATGTAACACCTCCCCCTGCCTTCTCTGAAAGCAAAGTCACCCAGGGGGCAAGGACAGGGCTCTCACTTTTTTCTCTGAAGAAAGAGGGCCACCCTTATGCACAATGAACAGTCTATGACCTCTGTGGATTAAATGGCTTCCAAATTTGTTTCAGGAAGGTGTGCTTCTACGTATGTGGTCCTCTGGCAGGAACTCTGATTTTCTGATTGCCCAGAATTTGAATCCAATGAACTCACCTGTATTTTTCCTTTTTCTGGTAGACTAGGCATCAGTGGAGGCCAACATTATACATACCAAAGAAGTAACCAGTCCTCACCTATTTGAAGAAACAACCTGTAAAATCATGGAGACTCACCACCATGGAAGAGTTAGCCTCGCAGCCCAGTTCAAGCAGGTAGAGCACTTTCTTCATCATTGAAGTCAAAAGGAAAGAGAAGCCTAACAGAGAAGAGAAGTGTTCCTGAGAACATGGAAGTAAATCAGAACAAAACATACTCATGGGAAGAAGCAAACCAATAAAGGCATATTGAGTGTCAGTTTTATACCCAGCACTTTACAGGAAAGAAAGGGAATATAAAACAAAAGATGCAGTCCCTGCCTTTGAACATTTATAACTTCACCAAAAGCATCAAAACCATAGAAAATGAAATAACAATAGATGAGATTCATGAAGTAGAGAAATGAGGTAAGGTATGTGGATAGTGGATATAGATAAGGATAATGTAAGAATGTAGATAATGTAGTGGATAAAGAATGTAGATAGATGGATATCAGCTATTATGTGCCATTTATTCTAATGAGTGCATTACATATATTTAATTTTAATCTTCACAATAACCCAGTGCATTTATAACCATTTTAGACTCACTAAAAATCAAGTATTGGAGATACTTTCAAAACTGATTTGAGATACATGGTTAATAAATGATAGAGCTGGGGTTTGAATCCAGATGTGACTTTCTATATGTTCTTTCAGAGCTGGGCAAAAGAGTTTACCTCCTCTTCAGAGTTTCCTCCCCTGAGCTAACAGCTCTTTTTAACTTGTCATGTTGATGTAACTTGTCACATTGCTACAGGTAGCTCAACTCTTTATCCTATAATGGGCATTTTTCTGTTCTATGGTTAATTTTGTTGCAACTATCTTTTTAATTTTTTTGTGATTTCTTTTTGGAAAAAGATTGTTCTAAATAAAGAAGTTAGATTAAATTGACCCAGAAGCTTATGTTCTATTATATCATGCCCTGCATTAAGGTAACAAGTGTTAACAGCAATCAAAATCCAAAGGCAGATCAAATTTGTGGCCAAATACATCGTTCATATTTTTAAAAGATCGCAGATTGACACAAAATGAGATAACCTTTCACTGTCACTCGGATGGATTCAGGAATGTGGAGAGCTGGAATTCCATGGAGATACTTAAAGTCTGAGAGAAGCAGCACAGCAGCAGCACAAAGGCAGGGACAGACATACTTGGTAAAAGCAGGAAAGACAATGAATAGGCAGCTGAGAGAAACTAAAAACCAGCAAATGAAAACAATTCAAGTTTGAAGATAATTCAAGCATTGTCAAAGTCATTGTTAAGTTTCATTTCCTTTATGCATAAGGAGGTTTGGGGATCCCTATTTTATATTTGTTGAATTGAAATTGATGCTTACTGCCTTTTTGGAGGGTTTTCCTTTTCTTCCTCGGACAGCTGGCCTTCTAGGAAGAAACTGGTTCTAAAGATAGAGTGACAGGTGTTCTTGCCATTCCCCAGGTAAAGAAACCACAGTGGTCTCCAGACATGTGGCCCTGATGGCTTTAGTCATAGAGGAGGCTTTCAGGGAGCCATTTCCCTTCCATGCACTAGTCTAAGAATTTTCAAGTCTCTTTTGTAATGTGGGAGAAAACTCTCCTCCATTTCCTCCATGCTCTGCTGAGAGTTCTGAAAGGCAAGGGCAAAACACTGCCCATTGCCTCTCAATCCCCACCTCATTCTGTTTCCCACCTGGACTTTGGGACCTGTGGGTAACAAAAAGAGGCAGTGGGCACCACACATATTTCCCCTATAGTCCCATAATCCCCAGAGAAGATCAGTCCCAAGACGCATGCTGTTTAGAATAATATTGCTTACTCAGCCTCCAGGAGCAATTTCAAAAGTGAAAAATCAAGAAAGCTCATAGCCCAGGCTTTGTTAGTCTTTACCCAAATGTAAGCCTTTATCCAAATGCCAAAAAGCTTATCAGATAAGTTTCATGACTCTGCCAGCATAAACCAATACTTTCTCTCAAAGGAATACTTTTCCTCATTATTGCTATCATCAAAAAGCATTTATTAAACACCCATCTGCATGTGGTGCTGGGTACAACACAGGACAAGGGCCTTTTTATGCTTGAATTATAATTCTGGGGCACCAACTCTTTTACCTTTCTGTGCTTTGTTCAATAAACAATGAATCAATCTCTACCACCTACAGAGTAGAGGCCAGAGAGTCAGGATCCTGTACAAAGAAAATTTCCTGGGGCCAGAAGAATGGGGTCTTTTCTATCTGTCACCAAAAATAAGAATGAGGTGCTTTTCACTTTCACTTTCAAAGGGCCCACCTGGAAAGACAGAATTGGAGAGGCAAGGAAACAGAGAAGGCTGTATTCATAATCTTTTCACTGACTTTTAAAAAATTATAAACATATGATGCATACTAAAGAATGTATATAGCAAATATGTGATCATGAAATACAGTAAGAAAATGGATATTATGGACCCACTAACAAAATTCTTTATTCTCAGTATCAACCACCTGTGGGGTTACTCTGTCCCATATACCTTTCTTTCCAGACGTAAACTAGGTTGAACTTGCTGTTCATCATTGATTGCCTTATAATAATTTTAGTATATATACGTACATATATATTGTTAGTACATATATACAGATATATATATGCCTATATATGAACTGTAAATTGTTTACTCATTGCTTGATTTTGATTTCTATAAAATGAGTGTTAATTTGAATTTCCTTGATCACAAATGAAGCTTAATATCATTTTTAATATACATTTGCCATTCATGTTGCTTCTTTAGTACTATTTCTTCTGTTGGGTTGATTTTCTCTTTTTAATTGATTTGAAACTGTTTAATTGATTTGCATTTTTTTATCCCAGAGTGAAAACCACCCCATACATTCTTAGAAAAGTTTTGCCTTTCATTTGTATGCATTCATTCAACCAGAATTGATTTTTTTCTTTATAGTATGAATAAAACTCAAATTTCATTTCTTTTTATACATGGAGAATTAACTTGCAGCAACATCTCTTCAATACCACCTCCTTTCCCAATGCCACCTCCATCACATAGAATTTCATGTGAATCTGTTTCTGAGAAGTCTGTTCTCCTTGTTTAGTTAAATTTGTAACTCTCTGTGAAAGTGCCACATTATACTGATTATAATGCTTTATGCCTGGTCACCTGGTAATGCAAGTTCTTACAATATTCATCTTGCACAGGGTCTTGGTTCTGCTCGGGATTTTTCTTTTTCATTCAAATGTTAGAATTAGCTCATCAAGTGGTTCAAAAATCATTGCTGGGATTTTTATACAAGCTGGCCTGTGTCTGAAGCTCAATATGGGGCAAAGGTACAAGTTTACAATATTGAGGCATTCTATGCATAAGATGGTATTTGTCTGAACTTATTTAGCTATGAATGACTTTCATTAAGGTTTTTTTAGTATACATAAGCATATAATAATTTTCTCCATACAGATCTTGGGCATCATTTGCTAAATGTTCCCTTGAATTCTGTTGCTCCATTGTATTGTATTTTCTGTTTGTTGCTGATTTTAGGAACCTGATCTTTATTCTTTTATTTTGTTTTTATATCTTTACTACACTGTCAAGTATCTTCAGGTAGTGAAAGGAAGTACTGGAAGCTGACATCTTGTTGAATTCTGATTTTAATGTGAATACCATTAACATCTCTCTATGAAGAATAATGCTTGATGTTGTCTTTTGTTCTACTTATCAAGCTAAGGTATTTCCATGTATTCCCCATTTGCTCAGACTTGCTTTGTCACTTAATGGGAGTCTATTAAGAGTATCGAATTTTTGTGTTTTAATTTGTTATTATAGTAAAATTATATTTATCAATGGTCTAATATTCAGTCACTCTGGCATTCTAAATAGAAATAACCTGGTCATACTATATTAAAATTTATGCACTGCTGTATTCCATTTGTTAATATTTTACTAAGTAACTACCAATATTACATTGTTAATACTTTTTACCAAAAAGTAAAAATATTTACCTTTTATTTTTGAGTTAAATTCGCCTATCCTATAATGTCCTTAACAGATTAAGATTGCCTCAAAGCATGAGTTGTTATTGGTTCCCTCTTTCTTTTCTAGAGAAGAATTTTCATACTATTGGAATAATTTATCTCTTATTAAAGTGGTAGAACTCATCTAAGATGTTTGTTGGGAAGATCTCTAACTCTTTCAGCTTTCTTTTCCCTTTCAACAGATTTGGTATGCTATATTTTCAAAGAATGATTATATATTGTCTCTGTTCAAATGAATTGGCATAAGTTTCTTCATAAGGATCTCCAACTAGTCTGTTTTTAGTTGTATCTCTACTTACATCATCTTTTCCATTTCTTATATTCTCCTTTTTCTTATTTAATCTAAAGATGTCTATCTATATCAATAATGACTTCAAAAGGACAATTTTTAGTTTGTTGATGGAATTCTATTCTTGTTTCTATTTCATTAATTTCATATCTTACCTTCATTATCTTCTTAAAACTTTTAAAATTTCATTACCTTTATAGTTTTTAAGTTGAATGTCTAATTCATCAAATTTTAATAATTTAGTCATAATATAAGCATTATACAGAAGTTTAATATTTAATTCACTCTACAAGTTTAGTTTGTAGCACTTCATTATAAATTGGGTTTTTAAATATTTTTTTCCACATTTTTATTGATGCATTATAGCTGTACATAATGTGAGATTTGTTGCTACATATTCATACATTGCACAATAAAACAATGTACTTTGGCCAATATCACTCCCCAGCATTTCCCTCCCTCCCTTCCTCTTGTCCCCTGATCTCCCTTTGATTTTCATTAGATCTTTGCCCTCAACCTTTCTTTTCCTTTTTCCTCTCTAGCCTTCACATATTAGAGAAAACATACAACCATTTAACTTCTGACTGACTTATTTTGTTTAACATAGTGGTCTCATGTTCCATCCATTTTCCTGCAAATGACACAATTTCATTTTTCTTTATGGCTTAATAAAAACTCCACTGATATCTACCATGTTTTCTTTATTAATTCATCCAGCGACGGACACCTAGGTGGTTCCATAGTTTGGCTATCGTGAATTGTGCTGCTGTATACACAAGCATATATGTAGCACTATAGTGTGATGACTTTAATTCTTCAGGATAAATACCAAGGAGTGATTTATGGGGGTCACATGGTGGTTCCATGCCTAGTCTTCTGAGGAAACTTCATACAGATTTCCACAGTAGTTGTACTAATTTACAATCCACCAACAGTGTTAAAGTGTTCTTTTCTCTCCACACCTTCTCCAACATTTATTATTGTTTGTATTGTTGATGACTGCCATTCTAACTGGTATGAGATGAAATCTCAGGGTAGTTTTGATTTACATTTTCCTAATTGCTAATGATGTTGAACATTTTCCATATCTTTTCTGGCCATTTACATTTCTTCTTTTGAAAAGTATTTGTTTAATTCATGTATACTTTGGGTTTAAATAATTTTTAAAACTTCTACCATGATTTCTTCTTTGACTAATGTGTTATTTAGAAATATGCGTACAAAATTACAAATACATTGCAATTTTTAAAACGTAATTTTTAAAACTTACCTTTTTGTTTTTGATGTTTTATATTTAATGTGAGAGCATAATTAGTCTGGTATCGATGTATAATAGAATTATACACTGGGGATAAAATTTTATATGTTCTTTAAAACAGGATTATAAATTGTATCATTCAATTTTTAATGTCTTTATTCATTTTAGCCTGCTTAATCTATTCAAACTAAGAAAGATTCATTGAAACCTCATATAATAAATTGTTAATTTCCTCTATAGCTCCATCAATTTTTGCTTTTTGCACCTTTTAGATATTACATTAAGTTTATACAAATTTGGAATTTTGACTTGACCTAGAAAATTGAATCTTTATCATTGTGTATGACTCTGTCTAATAATGTTTATTGTTTTGAAATTTATAGTTGTTTTGGCTTAGTTTTGTTATTTTTCTTTTAATCATCACTTGTCCTTGAGTTTTAAGAGTGTTTCTTATAAGGAATATTTAGCTGGGTTTTGTTTCTCTCTATAATGTAATAATATCTGTGTTTAATATCTATATTTTAATTCAATATTTAAGTCCATTGACATTTATAGTCACTATTGGTATGCATAAAACTCTTTCATCTATGCTATATTAGTCAGAGTTCTCCTGAGAAACAGAATCAATATTGTACTTGAGAGGAGAGCAAATCTGAGGTAACTGGTTCATGTGATTATGGGAACTGGCAAGTCTGAAATTCTCAGGGCCAGCCAGGCAGGCTGTAACCCCACTAAGGCCTCTTGCAGTCTTCAGACATAATTCTTTCTTCCTCAAGAAAGAAACCTGTCTTTTTCTCTTAAGGCCTTAAACTATGGAGGTCAATCTGCTTCACTTAAAGTCTGCAGAATACAAATATCAGTTGCTTCCAAAAATTACCTTCACAACATCTAGAGTGGTGTTTGACCAAGCATCTGAACGCTGCAGCCTAGTCAAACAAATGCATTAAAAAATTGTTTGTGGCAGCTTCCTTCTGTTCTTTCTTTCTTTCTTTCTTTCTTTCTTTCTTTCTTTCTTTCTTCTTTCTTTGTTTTTGGTTTCTTTTACCTTTCTATTTGGATTGATTGAATCTTTATATTTGATGCATATTGAATCTTCTCATTCACTCCTCTGTGTCTCTTAATTTCTATTTCACATTTTTTTAACCATTCTTTTTCCCTGTGATATATTCTAGATCATTTCACTGGTTCTACCTACCATGTCACCAATTTTCACTTCAGCTGTGATTAATTTCATCAATTTAACAAATTCATTGGGCTTTTAATTTTGCCTTTTGAATTTTTTTCATTTTTGGAATTCCACTTTTGATGAAATTCCAAGATTTGGTTGTTTTCCAAATCTTTCTGGTTATTTTTGTTATTGTTTCTTGCACAGGTTTGATGTTTGCTTGCTCATTTGTTTATTCTCCTTGTATTTTCTTTTAAAAATTTCCCACAGAGTTTCTTCATATTGAGTGTCTGATATTTCTAGTATCTGAAATGAGCAAGAAGGTCTAATTCTGTTGTTCCTGATTATTCTCAATCATAAATACTCCTTATCTTTTACATTTCATTAAATTTTTATTATGAGTTCATATTTCATAGAATTTAAACTGTGGGATTCCTAAAGACTAAAGAAAAGATGGCTTATTCCAGAGAAAATATGCAGTTTCTCCTTCTGGGAGCCAGGGGAAACAGGGAACTAGTAATTTGACAAGGCTTTGGCCCACTTTGAAGGTCTTATCTCTATAGTAGGCTTGGACTCAGTTTCCTTTTCTTGCTGGGAGTTAGTCTTCCTGCCTCATTGTGCCCTGCCCTAGGGATAACACTGCTTTGTGCCTACCTCATGCTCAGCTTCCTGTTCTGTCACTGCTCTTAGAGCCACAGTCTTAAAAGCCTCTGACTGGGTGTATGGCATGTGTGATCTACACATCCACGCACAGAGGCCTTGCTCACTATTGCTCACCTCCAACCCTTGCAGACATCCCAGTTTTGTGATAAACTCAGCAATACGTTGAAAACTGTTGTCATTTTTTTTTCCTCAGAATCAAATTGTTTTTAGTGAATTCCATTAGAGTATTTATTCCTCTAAAATGCAAAAGACCTTGGAATGGAAGCATGGTCAACCATTTTCTAAGCTAAAAGATGAATTCAACATGTTTTTAAAAACTAAGAACTCTGCTGCAATTTTATAGTTATACATTCAAACCTTAGCAGGCCCATTGTAAGGAACTAGGTAGGGCTCAGACCAGAGGAAGCAAGCAGGTGAGGCAATATCCAATGACCTTACTGCCTTACCCTTGAGCCCTGTAATCTGTCAATATCAGAGATGTGTGTGAGCCCCACCCATGCCCCAGAGCACCCAGTTTCCATCTTAATGTGGACTGCAGGTCACTGTCCTTCTCTTTGTCATTCAGGAAGAACTTTCCATTACCAGCAGCCATCATTTCGCCTAGGGTCACTCAGTGGGAAGGTACTGCTTCTGCCTCATGCATGTCTTTTTAAGAACCCAGCTCCCCTATATAAATACCTCTTTTCTTCCAAGAACTCACCAGAGAAACAGGGTCAGGACACTAAGAGGAAAGGAATTTCCACTTATCCTGCCATCAGCCTCCCCTATCAGCACTGGGTGCCTAATAAAACAATCAATGAGCAATCTGGTCCTGTTCAGGCACAGTGGTGAAACCCACCTCCAGATGATAGCATCCCTGCTCCCTGACAATTCCTTCTTGCTCTCCTTTACTGGATTTACTTCTTTCTCCCACCATCTAAATGCTTGTTCACTGAGAGTTGCTAGAGAGCATGCCCTGTCTCCATTCTCTTCCCCTCAAATAACACAGCCATACCCATACTGCTGTCTCTGGACAAATGTGGCAAATTCTATTACAAACATATGTGAAAAATAGTGTCATTAAACTCCAGAAGGGACAGAGCTCAAGTTTGCCTTATAAGATGATCCAAACACTTTCTATAGAATACTTGACAGATGAGCCTGGGAGATATCTTTGCAAGAGACACAGCTGAGCAGAAAGTAGCACTAAAGATACCATGGGCTTAATGGACCTACCTGTGTGAGTAATTGTTTGATGACCACATTGATACTTAATGAATATTTTCTCATCCAGTTTAGGAAAGCCTTTCCAAAGTCTCTCAGAACTAGCAACAATAAGATTATATAGCTGGTCACTGGTCTTTATGGACTTTCTGAACTGACTGGCTCCTTCCATGTGGCAAGGTAGAAAGAAGCACACCAACCCCAAACTTGTGCCTGAGTGGTTTGGTGCTGAGATACCCAGACCCGGTAAGTTGCTCCCTTCCCACTATGCTAATTTTGTTCTTCCTTTGGATTGAAGTATCATGAACCATTTTCCATGTCAAAGGATGAAACAAACTTTATCTTATAAAAAGGAACTCTGCCGCAATTTTATAGTTACAATAACCTTCTCAGTATTTTCATTACCTGGACATAGTAGAGAAAAGTGAAAAGGGCAAGTGGATTCTCGGGTCATTAAAGTCAGTATCAGAGTCTACTGAATGCCCCTGAGATGTATGTAATTGCCTCCAGTATTATGCACCTTGTCATGTTTTGTTGCCAAAAAAAGTTAGTGACTCTTCACTGTTTCTTATCAATCTCCCTTTTGCTATGACAAAACTGAGCTTTATGTGGCCCTGACATTTGCAACATCATTATTTGCTGAAGACAAGACAAGGAACAGGGCCTCCAAGCTTCAGGAAAGCCATATTTCCGGGATAAATAAAAGGGGAAGTGATTTACCATGAGATCTGTTCATTAGCAGACTCTTCCTTTACTCCAGTGTCCATGTTTGATGAACTGACTTCATGGCCCTGCACCCTCCTTTTACACAAACTCAGGCATGACCAGCCCTTGCCCCGCACATGCACATGCACACATCTCCAAAGGCTCACAAATGTTCCAAAGGTTCTTCTGCTAAACCAATGGACAATGAAAAGCCAATGTAGATCCAAAGCACTCAGGATCACATAGCACATTCATTCATCTCAGACCACCTGTGCAATCAAGTGCCTTTTGTGTTATCAGTGAATCCTGCAGGCACTGAGCTGAGTAAAGTGCAACTTCAGAGCCAAGGTGGTAAGCTGTTTTGCAGGACAGACCCTCCAGAAACCAGTTCTTGAACACGTTAACACTTGCAAGCTGTTTATCACATCAATGACAATGTACAGTTCTTCCGCTAGTCATATTTTATTCATTTTTTGTCTTTTGTACCCTATATGAGGTATTTTCTCTTGATTAAGCAGCGAGATGCTTATGTCATAGACTGGGAGAATTTTTTCTTGCATAGCTGTGGGCTTCGTTTCTTTGGTAACCTTCTTTTACTATCAATGAAAAAAACAAGAATGCATTTTACTTCCTCTTTGCCAAGGAATGTGCCAGGAAGAATAATGCCATGATTTCAAAGAATTTCATATTCCTGGATTAATGTGCCATGGAAATTTTAATGTATAGTAAAGTTGCTTGAGGATGGACAAAATTCTGAGAGTGATGACTATGTGAATAAACCTGGTGAGAAAAAACAAAACTGCAAGAAGATATAGACAAGAAGAGGCAGATTTGAGTGTATGCATCAGCAGGTACTGGGAATGACATAACCTTATGATTCTGACAGCATTTTTTTTTTTTTTTTGGTACTGGGAATTGAACCCAGGGTCACTCCACCACTGAGCCACATCCTCAGCCCTATTTTGTATTTTATTTAGAGACAGGGTCTCACTGAGTTGCTTAGGGCCTTGCTAAGTTGGGGTGGCTGGCTTTGAACTCACGATCCTCCTGCCTCAGCCTCCCAAGTGCTGGGATTACTGACAGCATTTTAATACACAAAATTAAGAGAGTCACCCACTTTTTAATGTAATTAAAAATATGAAGGAGGCTGTTTTTATTATTAAGCAGCAATTCATTGAGATTCGAGGTAGACCCCTGGCATTGGACAAATAACTGTTGCCATGTTTATCCAAGTGTCCTTCTTCAAGGCTCTTAGATGTGGATCTTCTTTCCTATGTAGGACAGGAAGTGCTGAGATCCTGAACAAAGATTTCTCACAAGTGGAGACAATTGCTGCATAAACCTCTTTAAATGATTTTAGCCTCAAATAAGAGAATATTTGCCTAAAAGTGATTTTAACAGTAATATATCTTAGCACACCTGACATTATCTGGAGGTAGAGTAGCTGCAAGATTACTTAATAACCTGTTTAAACATAAGATCAAAGTTGCAAAGATTTTCCATTTTTCTACTCTATCATCCTCATGTTTCTTCTCTCAGGGTCTCAAAATAGTGGCTATAGTTTTGATCACCATACCTTCACACAACCCTACCCCAAAGCAGGAAGGGAAGATTATTCCTTTGGTTTTGGGGTATGTTTTTGTTTGGTTTTTTTTGTTTGTTTGTTTGTTCTTGGTTTCTTGGTACTAAGGATTGAACTCAGGAGTGCTTAACCACTGAGCCATATATTCAGCACTTTTTATATTTTGTTTTGAGACAGGGTCTCACTAATTTGCATAGGGCCTCCATAAGTTGCTGAGGCCAGCTTTGAACTCCTGATCCTCCTGCCTCAGCCTCCCAAGTTGTTGGTATTACAGGCGTGCGCCACCATATCCAGCTGTATTTCTTTTTATTAGGAGGAAAATCTTCACCAGAAAGTTCTCAGATGGTACATCTTCTGGTCATTTGGCTGGAATTAAGTCACATATACATGTTCTTTCTGTAAAAGACTCTAGAAACCAGTGTTCGCCATTTCTGGCTCCTCTATTTGGACATAAATGTTGGTGTCCAGGACAAAGTATAGGGCTGAGAATTATATTATTCTTTTTAGGTACTTCTTGTTCTCTTTTTCTAAAATTTAAATAAATCACCTGCCAAAATAAAGTTGATACATTTCTCCAGGGACTGGTTTGTGTGTCTTTGGCCAGCTTCTTTCCTTTTTACGTGTTTGTTTCTCTCCTGGCCATTCCTATCCTTTTTATTTTGGTGGTGATGGTGGGTGTCAACTGGGTTACTTTGAGAAGAGCAGAATTAGCCCTGGACTTGCAAATGATGTTTTAGGTTCAGGAATCTGCCCTGCCCTTCTTTACCATGTGATCATCAGCAAGGCTCTTAGACCCTGAGCCGCATCTGTAAAGAGGAAATAATAATCCCTGCCCTGCCTATTTCTGGAAGTAATTGTGGGGGCCAAATGAGGTAAGATGTGTGAAACTGTTTTGTAAGCTGTCAAGCACTGTGCATATGAAATGAGCTGAAGCGACATCCCAGGATCCTTGTTTGCACCCATCAACCCCTTACGAATTGCCTTGTCTCATCCACTACACTGAGGTCATTCTGAAAAGAAAAGTTCTTCATGTGAGTCAGAGATTTCCAAATATTGGCTGCAAAGAAATCTGTGTGTTCACAAATAAAGAGCATATGAGCAGCTGCACTTCAGAATTGGAAATTAGGGACATGATGGCCTTTCTGTCTTCTCGATTACATTGCTCTGGACAGATCAGTACAGCCAAATAGGAGTTGAATAGGAGCTGTCTACAATGGAGTATGCTACAGATGGGAAGAAGTGGCTACTGATGGAAAAGTATTTGGACTCAGGCACCCCCTTTCCAGAAGTTTCCTCATTCCCCCTACTTTTCTCCATGGCCCAAGTAGTTTACTTAAGACACTTAGCTCCTCCTCTAAAATCCAGATGCTTTTTTAGGACTTCATAACTGGGCCTGCCATGGATCAGGATTGACCCTAAGCAACATCATGAATTCTATTCAAAAACTTAGTATGATGTCTTTTCTTTGAGCACTTAACTATGATACTCTTGAAGTGTGTGTGTGTGTGTGTGTGTGTGTGTGTGTGTGGCGGGTGGGGGGGTTGTATACTACAATGACTGTGCTGCCTATACTCTGGAGGAGGAATTGTGTAAGAACACCCACCACTCAACTCTAGTTCAAGGTACAATATGGCAAATACCAAGAAGTCTCTAAAGTGATCAGACCTGTAGTATTAAATTCAATGCAAAAAGAGAATAAATCCAAGCAAAAAGAGAATAAATCCAAGCAAATGCAAATACCAATGCAAAAAAAAAAAAAGACAAAATGATCTTGACTACAAGTAGAGATGGTGAAAGAAAAGAATGAGCCAAAGTTTAAGGTAGAGAAACAGAACTATGTTGGAGGAAGGGGAGTCAATAGAATACACGCATGGAAAACAGGCAGTTTGTGGGGGGATTGGGAACATGGGTGTGGTTGTGGGATGTTAGGCTCTTAGTTTCACACACACACACACACACACACACACACACACAAACACACCCCTTGGCAAAAATAAGGAACTTTCCCTTTCTTTCTCCTCCCAGACTTTCAGAATCTTGGTGTCCTATTTTTTTCCTTCTGCAACCCTCCGCACCCATCAAAAATTGTTCTTAGGAACAGCTGTAATGTAGGTGACTTATGGTTTGGCAAGAACAGAAGGCATACTAACATTTCATTTTAAACCATGGCTCAATTATAGAGTAAAGGACATTGTTTCCTATCAAAGGATCTATGAAGACGAAGAAACATCACATACCTCAGTAGACAGAAGCCAATGGAACTAAAAGTATATCTGAAGCTCAGCCCAGGTATATAACATATTTGTCATGTGGGCAAGTCATCCAACCCCTCTGCACTCCAGTCTCTAGTGAGGTCGTGCTATCTGTCATATCTGCATCACAGAGCCACTGTAAGGCTCTTAAAACAACCAACAGGACGATACAACATCCGGGCGGTAAAGATGCTCACTCAAATCCCGCAGCCTCTGGCTGCTCACATGTATCCCCAAGGATGCTCTCATTAAGAGGCTAAGGATTCAGAGTGGGCAGTGTAGGGAGCTAGGTAACTTTCAGGACACTTTTCCCTTCAGCAGTTGCCAAATGCATAGGAATCTGAACTGGGCTTGTCTAATTTTCGAGGACCACCAAGGTCCTCGAAACCCAGGAGTCCTAGTTTTTCACCCTTGACATCTCAGGAACAAGCACTAGCCCGGCACATTGTTTTTATAAAGGAAATATTTGGATACATGAAAGAGTTTTCAATTTATTCTGGGCTTTTTTGCCTGTAGGCAGGCCATCTTTGGCTTAGAGACAGGATACTTTTTTTAGAAACTTTATAAAGGCTGGTCTGGAGTGCCAGAAGGTAAATATGAGAATATTATGATAGGATGGGGATATCAAATGCAATTTGGGCCATTTTATATTCAGCCTTTTCTTGTCCTCAGGGCTCTAAGGCAAAGGTTGTTGTTTTTTTTTTTTTTAAATCCTTTTTCTTCTATCTTAGAAACTGTGTCCTGAAGATATTTCTAATTGAAACACTGGAATTAGAAATTAGGCCACATGATCATATTGACGGGTCCACAACTGAAGAGCTGCCAATAAATTACTCAATAGCACTACACTGTCTCTCTCTCAGGGCTCCATTAAATACACAATATTCTACCCCCAGATGCCAAGAGGCATAAACGAGATACTTGTGTTGTAAAGCAGAGGAATGTGAAGCAGCTAAACCAAAAATTTTGCTAAAGTTGTTTTTTTTCCCTCCCTCAATGTGATCTCAAGATGAAATGCAATCCAGCAGTTAAAAATGGAACAATTTGAAGGGTTTTGGTTCCAAAGCATGAAACATGCAAAAATGTAGAATGAAATGAAAAAGGAAGAATGTCGAGCCAGGTTGGCAATCAGATTTGCCAGCCATTCTTGGGCACTTTCTAAAGGGAAGTATTACTGGGATTCAGCTGAGCCAGGCAAAGTCCCAATAATATTAATATTGCTTGCTCCATTGCTTTTCATAGTAAGAACATCCCGTAATGGTTTGTAATCATGTTGCACAATGTTGTGTCTGAAGATATAGCTTATTAAGGAGGAGATGGTCACTGATGTGTTTTCCTCATGTGATAAAACACTTGCTAAAAGCATCTTGGGCAAACGTAATATTACAAATGATTCTATATGCTACAGAGAGTTAAAACAAATTGGTTGTCTCTACCTTCAGTTGGGATGCCATTCTTTATAGTAAAACTGCCTCCTGAGAAGAATGCTTGCCTTTTGAGGTTTGGAAGTCATGTCTGTACGTTTCTGCTTGACAAATCAGAATTCCTTTTATCACGTGCAATTGCTGTTTTTCAAGAAATGGTTTATAACAGAACTACAGACCGGCAGGGTTTCCAGACTGCTAATTTTTTTATGTGCTATAAACCGCTGCTTAACAAGCACTTCATTAATGAGTAAAACTGAGGCTTAAACATATAACTGTGTCAATGTCACACAACTAGTAAAGAGCAAAACTAGTTTTCTAACTCAGGTCTCACTAACTTCAAAGCCCACAAATTCCCATGAATGAAGACACTGGGCTAAGAGAGGTTAAGAATTAGACCACATCTGTTTGTACTGCAGAGCTACAATGCAAAGCCAGATGTGCCTGATTCCAACCCAAGCTTTTTCCCCATTGCCAGATCATCTTGCTTCCTGCATTTACCTGTTTGTCGTAAAATCCTCTGAGCAGATAGATGGGAGTAGGTAATTCTCAGCTTTTTCTGAGCTTCAGCCTCTTTTGACCAGTTAGGGAGTTGCATGCAATTCCACAGAATCCTGAAAGCCCAGAAAAGACAGGCTCTGTCATTTCCATGGAGCCACCCAGTCAGGTCCATATTGCAGTCAAGGGCCATGTTGCCTCCACATAATTTGGAGGCTGCTGGAATAAATCTGGATGTTGACATCAATGTTCTGAACACCATGACGCAGCTCTCATAGAGTTTTTGAGCATCTCCCCATGTATTTAATAAATATGATTTGGCATTTTATTCCATACCTGCACTGAGAGAGGACAGATGTGGATCCTGCCCTCAAGTATAAGAGAAATGCAAATCAAAACCACCTTAAGATTTCATCTTACCCCAATTAGAATGTCTTTTATCAAGAACACAGGCAACAACAGGTGTTGGCGAGGATGTGGGGAAAAGGGTACACTCATACATTGCTGGTGGGAGTGCAAGTTGGTGCAGCCACCTTGGAAAGCAGTGTGGAGATTCCTTAGAAAACTTGGAATGGATCCACCATTTGACCCTGCTATCCCACTCCTTGGCTTATACCCAAAGGACTTAAAATCAGATTGCCTCAGTGATGCAGCCACATCAATGTTCATAGCTGCTCAATTCACAATAGCTAGATTGTGGAATCAACCTAGATGCCCTTCAGTAGATGAGTGGATAAAGAAACTGTGGTATATATACACAATGGAATATTACTCAGCCATAAAGAAGAATAAAATTATGACATTTGTTGGTAAATGGATGATGTTGGAAACTATTATGCTAAGTGAGATCGGCCAATCCCAAAAATCCAAAAGCCGAATGGTCTCTCTGATAAATGAATGATGATGCATAATGTGGGGGGGAAAGATGGCAAGAATGGAGGAAAGATAGCTAGCATAGAGGGAAGGGAGGGGTGGGGGTGGGTGGGGAGTAAAATCAATAACAGAGTGTGTGACAGATATCATTGCCCTGTATACATGCAAGAAAGCACAGATGGTATAACTCTACTTTGTGTACAACCCTTGAAACAATAGCTGTACTCCATTTGTGTTCAATGAATCAATAAGTAAATTAAAAAAAATAGGAAAAAAAAATAAATAATAGGTGCCATTTGTTAAACACTTGGTATTTGCTGTGCATACATAAACTTGGTTCATCCTCATGCATCCCATGATCAGTACATGGAATGGCCCCACTTTCCAGATGAGGACACTGAGAACAGGTAAGCATAATTTTCCCTGCTGTAAATTAGTAAAGCCTCTATAGAAATCAGTTTGGGTGTTCCTCAAAAGACCAGAAATGGAACTTTTGTTGTGACACAACTCTACCATCCTTCAGTATTTACCCAAAAGAACTAAAGTGAGCGTACTCTGGCAATATATACATACCCAAGTTTATAGCACTGAAATTCACAAGTAGCCAAGTTATGGAACCATCCTAGATGTGTCCATCAAAAGATGAATGAATAAAGAAAAACAAAATTATGTGATTTATAGGAACAAGGGTGGAACTTGAGAGCATTATGTTGGGCAAAATAAGAAAGTCAGGGATGATATGTTTTCCCTCACATGTGCAAGCTAGAGGGATAAAAAGAAGAAAAGGAGTGGAGGAGTCTCATGAAAATAAAAGGAGGACCAGGGAATGGGTGAAGCATCAGTGACACAGTAGGGACAGCATGGGTAAAGAGGAAGACAAGAGACCTTTAGGTTCTGGAAAATGTCACAGTGACTGATAGAGGGGGAGATAAAGAGGAATCCAGATTCCTGAGATCAGAAGGGCTTTTATGTCATATGGCTCATTGCCAGAGCCAAGATTCTTCAAAGGCATGAACATGATCTAGGTTGTTAGCAAATCAAAGGTGAGAAAGCATGAACAGTGTCATATTTCTTCACCATATTGCTTTTTAAAGGGTGGCTTATTCTCTTTACCTTTACCTCAGGTGAATTCTGGGGTGTCTTGTTTTACATCCAGCTGTGGTGGTGAAGGAACTTGGGAAGAGTAATATTCTTGTCTTCCAGAATATTATCCACAGCCAGCTCCTCGTGAAATGCCAGCCTACTGGCACCATACTGGGCAAGTATGCCAAGTGGTAGACAGCCTGTGTGCACTCTGATTCCCACTTCTATGAATGGAAGCCTTAGGAAGGTGTCAATGCATTTTTTATTATTCCATCAATGAGTCCCCTACCTCTCTTCCTTCAAAAAAGGGATCCAATAAAGTCTATTGCAAGATCATATATATTTCATATGTGAGAGCAGAGCGTGTTTCACAAAAGCAATGTCATTAAATGTCACGCCTTGATCTTTGTGATCCAAGTAGTAAAAGTCATGTGAAAACCAGTACTGGATGGTAATAATCCCAGGAAAATCAATATAGTATAAGAGATTAAACCATGCCATCCATGTTCAGTCATGTCCCTGGCTCTATTCCCCCTACGTACTCATGTCTCCGGTCTGGTACAGTTCTTGATTCTCCTTGAGAAAGCCCAGAGGGACTTCTGATGTCTCCCTGGATATGGCAGTCAGTTGGTACCAAAGGTTAGACTGTTATTTTGTATCCTAAGAACTGAAGCCTGAGAGGACAAGAAAAGATGAGAGGTATTTAGAGGCTCCCTCAAACGGACGTTTCAAATCCTTCACCTCCGATCTTTTTATTCTAAGAATCTAATTTTACCTTAACTCCCGAATTTGAGGACCATTGTGGGTAAGGGTAGCAAGCTGTACCCAAGAGAATAAATGAGGAAGGATGGTAGATACTAAAAATTCAGAGTTTTCACAAATAGAATTTTGAAGATTTTTTTACTGAATGAGTTCAAAATATAAACAGAAAATAAGAATTAAAAAATAATTTAAAGTTCCTGTTTGTTTCTCTGATTACTCAAAGTCATAATTCATAAAAACAAGTTGTTAAGTGAGGTGGGTTTCAAAGTGTGCACTTGGGCTCTCACCTACTTGCTATCTTTTCTTTTTTTCTCTCTCTCTACCTCTGTCCCTCACTTCCTCCCTTCATTCTTTGAGTACCCACTTTGAACCCATCAGTATCCTGAGAGTCCCAAGGTTAGCATGGCCCAGCCCTCTGCCTTGAAGAGGATCTCTGCCATCTTACATCAGTCTGCTGTTGAGGCAGATACTAAAGGCAACCCGAAGGTACCAAGCACAGGAGTCTCAGACACCTCTAACTATCATGCCTCTGTCTTCCTCCAATAGCTCATTCCCTGGTGAGAATGTTAGAAGTTAGAAAGCTCAGAGGAAAATGATGAAGAAGTTCATTCATGGAGTTGGATATTTTCCATTCCAAGCTGGTTGTTTGCTCCTACCCCAGTTCTTTGCATCTGGACTCTCTCAGCTCCAAACTTGCCAAGGTGGTTTCTTCAAATTTCCATTATCCCAGACACAGGACAGCTATAAAAACTTAAGTTGAGCAACAAATATACCACTTATGGTAACTTTTGAAATATACATTAGTTTTTAAAGTTCTGTTCTTTTGAGAAGGAATAAGTGAATGATGAGAGCATTTAAAAAAAACATATATTTCCATATTGTTTTAGTCAGGTATTTTCGCTGCCATGATTAAAGGACCTGACCAAAACAATTGCAGAGGAGGAAAAGTTTATTTGAGGGTTCATGGTTTCAGAGGTTATAGTCCATACAAGGCCAGCGCCATTCATCAGGGCTTGAAGTGAGGCTGAATACCATGGCAGAAAAGTGTGGCAGAGGGGAACAGCTCACATCATGATCAGAAAGCAGAGAGAGAGTCCACTTGCCAAATACAAATATATACCCAAAGCAATGCCCCATGCTCACCTCCTCCAGCCACACCCTACCACTTCAGTTACCAGTTAGTGAATCCCATCAGTGGATTAAATAACTGATTGGGTTAAGGCTCTCACAACCTAATCACTTTTCCTCTGAACCTTCTTGCACAGTCTCACACATGAGCTTTTGGGGAACCCCTCCCATCTAAACCATAACACATATACATATGAAAATATAAATAAAGAATACATACAAGGTCTAGATGATGATTTCCAACCTATTTTAATGCACCTGTGTCCATTTCATCAAAATATTTGCAGTACTGAAAACTTGGGACTTAATGGGTTAAAAGAGTAATGGTTGGTTTCAAGAGTCCCCTAATGATTGAATAATGTGGATGAGTACGGTCTCCCAAGGATTTTTACTTCAAATTGTTCTAAGAATGTCCTAGTGGGACTATTTCATCATAAATAATCACCCTTGCAAAACATAACACATGATATCTATCATTTGCTAAGCACATAAGCAAGATCTGCAGAGGCCTACAGCTCTTCTGAGCCTCCAATCTCTATTTTTTGCTACCTGGTGGGTATTTCTGATCATTATTTTTTTTAAAAAGCAGTGCTTCCTCAGACCTAAGTGTTTTTTAACCACAAAGGCAACCTCAACTACAATTCATACCATCTGCCCCTATGAACAACTAAAAAATGGCTGAGGCAGAGGAAGTTCTTCAGAATCCAGGCTCCCCTGACTCTTGGAGGTGGTGAGCAGGGAAGGGATTCCTTTCCTCTTCATAACCTCAAGAAAACTGAACGTGGCCAGTGGAATTCTTGCTAGCTATTCCAGTTTGACCTCAGGCTGTTACAGAAACAATGTTTTCCATGAGCAGCTCTTGGTTAAGAAATTTCCTCTCACCCTTAGAGTCCAACAAAGCAGTAGTTTATAAACTCTCAGATTCAACTCAAATGGTCTTTCCTGGGCCATCCAAGCTGGAGAGAAATATAATTTCTGAATAGTTCTGCATGCTGTGTGCTTGGCTCTCATTTTATATATGGGAATTTTTAATAAAAAAAAATATGCTTGGGTGAGAGGATGTTGAATATTCCTTCTGAAACGTACAGACAAGTTGTAGAGAAGGGTTATCCCTTGGGGAAAGGGAAAAAAGTGTGTGAGGAAGTTCCTTTTGTAAGAGGGAGGAGGATCTGTCTGCTTTTTCAATAAAGAACTTCAAAATAAGCTCCTGGTTATTTTCTTGTGTGCTCCCTCTCTGTGTCATTTTCTCCTGATAAGCTGAATTGTTGAAAATGACTGCTTCATTCCTAACAAAAACCAAGGGACTTAGCTAATGCTAGGCTGTTTTCAGAAGCAGCCAGGATGAGGAGGGAATAAGAGAAGGAAGAAAAGGGAGGGGGCCATACTATATATAAGCCCCTACCTGTAAATAAAATTTTCAAGTTCTAATCAAAACAACCCAAATCATTTACTAACTCTATTCATCAATAAGACGTGTTAAATTATAAAATAAGAAGGCATCCCTCTATCCACTCATGGGGCTTTTCATTAGGAAGCATTCTACAGCCACATAGTGTAACATCCTGATGAATCTGCAGTAAATAAATAACATGCACTATTTCCAGAAGTACTCACTGTGTCTGTTCCTTCCTTTCGGGCTTCATGTGCAGTGAAAGAGTTTCCATCAACTTCTTCCATGTGCCTGGCCAGCTACCTTTCAGACAGGCACCCTGTGTTTAAACACTTTTTCCTTTCTTTTGAGCATGTGGCCACCCCATCACCCACTGCAGATCTGTCTTTATGGAATGCCAGTCACACTGAGCCTTGGGTGCTTACCTACCAAGTTGTGTAGCCATGTTAAAGTGTGACAACTTGGTATCAGCACTCACAGCTCCTCAGATGCTTACTATGCCATGCATGGGACACCCAACTCAGCTAGGCCATCCTGACTATTCCCCAGCCTCCCTCCCTTATCATTTCGTGGTTTCATAGGACCCAATTTAACAGCTACTATTTTTTCCCACTGGAAAAACCTTTTCTTAGGTATTATGATTTGAATCTTAAATGTCCTCCAAAGGCCCCTGTGCTAAGGGCTTGATTGCCAGCCTTGGCACTATTGGGAGATGGTGAAACACTGTAGGAGGTAAAGCCTAGTTGGAGGAAGTAGGTCACTGAGGGCATGTCCTTGGAGAGGATATTAGGGCCCTGACTTCTTCCTCTCTCATTTTGCTTCCAAGCCACCATGTGGTGAGCAACTTTGTTCCATCACATACTCTCAGCCATGATGTTCTGCCTCACCACTGGACCAAAAGCAATGGACCCATTTGCTCTTGGAATGAGACCTCTAAAACCATGAGCCAAAATAAACCTTTCCTCCTTTAAGACAATTTATCTCAGGTTTTTTGTCATAGTAATAAAAAGTAATTAACACACAGGGGAAGTCAAGCCTATTACATGACTTCTTATTTTCTTTTGTAGTGGATATTACCTCCTCAGAAAATGTCCACATGAGCAAAAGGTAGAACCATGGGAGGCATGAGGCACTTTAACCAGCCACCTGAATGTCAGGAAAAGGAAAGCTTTCTGCCTCCTCAATAAAATTGAAATGCATACTGAATTAGGAGAAATGGGTCAGGAAGGAAAACTGGGATGACCTTGTCTAAGTTTTTGTTTCTCTTGCAACTACAGGAGCACTTGAGGAAAATGCCTTAAGGAAAAAAAATTTGATCAACTATGATAACAGTAATCCATTCATTCAAAGCTGATAAGTTTACCTAAGAAAGGAAAATTATCTGAAACTATTCAAGCAGTCTTTGTTTCATCAACCCAGTAAGATACCGGGCCATCCCTTTTTTCTCTCTCTTCTCTGATAAGGTTGGCTAACCCTTACAAAGAAAAACAATCTCTTTGTAAAAGCAGTCTTGAGTGATTTCCCCCCATCTTTGTTACTTGTGTGGGTTTTTTAATCCCAGGATCTTTTAATCCAATACGACTTATTTTAAATGGATGAGAATGTTCTATTACCCAATCTAAATGCCTTTGGGAACAGAAGAAAGCTTTCATGATTAAGAACTGTACGGTGAACACCAAAAAATTGCCATGCAACATTTGCACAGCACGCTCTGGTTGGGATGGGGGAATGTGCAGAGGGAGTATCCACAGCCAGGATGAGTAACCAAAAGCAGATGGTCCAGGCAGTCTTTAAGGCTAAAGGGGATGCCAGGGTACAACGGGGCTGAGAACTGACAGGAGGCCCATTGTGAGGCCTAGTAAGCTGAGTCACTGCAGTGAGACCCAGATGCTCTCTCTCTGTAACAATCCTCCATAAAGGATGCCGCTTCTGCTTCGCAGCCTGTGGCTGATACTGTGTGTTTACTCCCTACGATCTTGCTAAGGTTCTGACCCTGTCTGGCATGATCAGCTTTCCCAAGTATTTTTATCCTGATTCCTGCTCTATACTTAGAACACACACACTTCCTAGTCTTGTCCTATCTACCAGATCTCTCACATTCAACCTGCTCCTGAGGAACTGGGCCTCCTGGCATTCTGCAGATTTCCTGGTTTTATCTCCTTCCTTGATTCTGTGCTGTAAGTGTTCTGAGCCTGAGCTGCTCACCTTAACTTGACTCAAAGGCAGAACCACACCAATTGAGTACCTACTCCAAATCAGTTTGGGGAAGTTCAGAGGTAGGCCAAAAAAAAAAAAAAAATGTCTTTCCTACCTTTACAAATTTTACATCCAGTGATGAAGGCAGATATTAATCATATGCTCTGGTGACATATGGTGACTGATTGTGACGAGAACCATGAGAAGAATAAAGTGTTGTGAAACAGACTAGTAGAAAATACCTTCCGAAGAGACTGAGATTAAACTAAAACCTGAGGAATTAGTAGAAGTCAAACAGACAAAGAGCTGTCCAGGCAAGAAAAACAACAAGACCAAAGATATGCTGGCAAGAAAGAACTTGGCAAATGCGGCAAAACTGAAGCAAATGAATGTGACTAGAGAATATTGAGCAAGGAAATCTCAAATGAGGCTGCAGAACTCAGCAGGGAAGACACAGTGGCAGGCCTGTAAGAACTGGGTGCTCTGTTCTAGGGTCCTGGGAGCCACTGCAGGGTTTTAAGATGCAGAATGACTGTGAGCAAGGGTAAGATGGGAAGTAAGGAGAGCCTTAAGTATAAGAGAACAGTGGCACAAACCATGGGACAAACCTTCAGAACTCTGAGTCAAACTGAAATTTTTCTTCTTATAAGTTTATCTCAGGTATTTGTTATAGCGATGAAAGCTGACTAACCCATCAAGGTAACAGAAACCCAGATGGGAGTACAGTGGACAGGATCAAAATTGACTATGAAAAAGACACCATAGCAGGATTGACTTTTGACAGAAGGAAGAAGTAGAGTGTTCCTGATTCAGGCACCATCTCACAGGTTAGGATCTTAAACCTGGTCAAATCCAGGCTTCTGATCCAAGGAAATAAATCCTTAAGTAGAGCAGAAAAACCGAATAACCAGAACTTGACACTGAAAAGAGATAATCCTAGGTACAGCCTCCCTTACATATGACTGAATCCTCACAGATACCAGGAGGCCCTTGGCGTCAGAGGTGGTGGAAGGAAATGTGTATTTATTACAATGCCAGATTGATGGAGGGAAAATTTAGTAGGAATCCTTTTCTATGGTCATGAAATTGAATAGTGTTGAAATCAGAGCCAGAACACAAAGGTTTCTGTCTAGAGGCCAGAGTCATCTTGCAAGAAGCCCCAGAGTCCATTGGTAGTAAATATTGATATAAGCCCACAGTGAAGGCTGCTGAATTGTGTGGATGGTATTTTAATGTCTATATAATCCCGTTGGTGTGCGGGGGAAGATGGGCTAACTAATAAAGCACATTGTGTGTGTGTGCATGTTTACATTGTGCAAGTGCAGGTTTTGTTTCTCTGAAATAGGGACAGAAAGTACAGAAAAGATCATCTCTGAGAGTGACACAGCCTCAAAATACTGCACATAATCACCTTAGCAGACAGACTCATTTGTTTTTCCATTCTGAAAAAGTAAATAAATAACAATGGCTGAATTCATCTTACAATCACATTATAAAATCAGTTGACTCACCAGATGGAAATGGGGTGAACGGCTTGCTTATGGCAAGTTCCCCCTTTTATGACCCCTTTAGACAAAGTTAAATCCAAAAGAGGAAAGAGACATTTTATCTTCGTGCTATCAGCTCTTCTGTTTAATTCTTTTGTGACATGTCATATATTGATTCCAAACCTAGATTTTTCTTATTTCCAGCAGGAAATTGGAAAGAATATTTGAAGTTTCACTGGATTGTTATGTTTAGCTCAGATACCAGGAAAGCACTATAAAATTGAAGTACCTTGTTACCATCCTGAACCTAGAAGAGATGGGGACAGGCCAAAAAAGAGTGAGGAGCCCAGCATAAACTGCTTCATGGCCACAATCTGAGAGTACAGGCATTAACTTAAAAAAATTAATCATCAGAGACTAGGGGTACTGCTCAGCTGGTAGAGTGCTTGCTTAGCATGCACAAGGCCGTGGGTTCAAGCCCCAGCACCACCAAAAAAAAAAAAAAAAAATCATGAGACAGAATTTGGATCTTGGAAAAACTTCCAAGTTATCCTAGATGAAAATATCATGCCTCAGTTTTGTCATTTTTCTTGTGCTACAAAGGCTTCCCACAAGTCAGGCATGCCCAGTGTGACCATAAAAATAAGTACTATTTAACACAAGTAAGAGTAATTTTTTATTTGTCCACACTATTATTGCCACCTTAACCCAGAAAATTCAAAAGAGACTATTTATGAAGTTACATAGAGTACACTGTTTGAGAGTTGGAAGTATATCAAAGAAAATGATAATTTTTTCCCTTTATTCCTGGTCTAGATGACACTGGTCGATAATCATGGCAAAGGAAAACACCAACCTATACAAGTTGAAAGTTCCTTTGAAGGAACTATATCCAATTTTCTTAAAAAATTTGTTTCCCAGTAGAAGAGCATTTGTATTTCTTTTCCCACAGTCAGGATATAAACAATATAAATTGGAAATAGCACTGAGATAGCCCCCGGTAGCAGCTCTGGTAGTAAATAGCTGTATAACCTCAGGAATGTAAATGAATCTCTCTAAAGTTCAGTCACATCATCTACAAATGCAGAATGCAACCCAAAGATCAGCAATTGAACTCTAGGGAGGTCTCCACTATTTAAATGAGTACAAACATGGAAAGCCCTTGCAATCATGTCTGGTTCATAGTAAATGCTCAATAAACACGAAATAGTCTTATTAGCATCACCATATGTGTGATTTAGGTAAATAACTGAATTTCTCTTCTCAGTTTTATGTATATATTTTATTTAGAAATGAAATTAAACAGCTATTATAAATTTTAAGTGAGATAATTTGTTAAAGTTAGAGGTTCAGTGCCAGGCACAGAACAGGTGTTCAATGAATGTTTTTTTTTCTTTTTTCTTTACCCTAAAGTTGTATGGGTTTATCACAAAGAAAAACAAGAATAAGAACAATGAATGAAAAACAACAATAAAAAGCAACTTTTTTCCCCATAGAAAGATCTTTGGAGAAACAAAAAGGGGTTATGGCATCCTATTCACAGGAAACTTCTGTTTACTCATTTTTTTTTTTTTTAATCTGGAGGTCAGTGGTAGAGGGCTTGCCTAGCTAGGTGAGGTCCTGGGTTCAATTCCAGCACAAAAAAACAAACAAATAAACAAAAACAAAACCTTCTGTAAATAAACCAACCAAAATTTAAGAAGTCAAAAGTTCCAGAACTACCACCTCTCTTAATTTTTTCCAATTGCAGTGAAAAGTACATAACAACATAATCTGCCATCTTAACCATTTCTAAGGGTACATTCAGCAGTATTAGGTATGTTCACATTAGGTGTATTCACCAACCTCCAGAATTTTTCATCTTCCTGAAATGAAATTCCATACCCATTAAACAAATTCTCCCTTGCCCCATCCTCTGATATAACCACTATTCCACTTTCTGTTTCTATGGATTTGACTACTATAGGTTCTTCATTTGAGTGGAATCATACAGAATTTGTCCTTTTGTTACTGGATTATTTAACTTAGTATGACATCCTCAAGGTTCATCCATGTTGTTACATGTGTTGGAATTTCCTTCTCTTTCAAGGCTGAAAAATATCTCTTTTTGTTATTATGTATACCATATTTTATATGTCCATTGATCTATCAATTCTTTTAGTACTTTTACCTAGAATCTTTCTTAAAATAATACTTCCAGGTAACAAAATTGCACCTTTTCCTCTTCAGCGCCTTCAGGAACATGTCTGGTTTGCTTAGAGGAGTCAAAACCACAGAGAAAATAGAACTGATTTCTGCTTCCTGCTCCCACCCGTTCACATGCAAAATTGTCATATTGGTAATGAGTTCTCCTCAAATTTCAGCTTGCACTTTCTTCCTCAGCTTAATGCAGACAAACCAAAATACTGTTGTGCATTTCTTAACCACAGGACACCTTCTGAGACATTGCTTTTGGGTGATTTAGTCACAGTATGCATTTTCACAAACTAAGACAGCGGCAACCTGACACAAATTATGACATTGCTAGACCAGTCATGATGTCACTAGGCCAATAAGAATTTTTCAGTTCCAGTACAATCTTTGGGGACCGCCATTGCCTGTGTGGTCTGTCAATGACCCAACCATCATTACACAGCACATCACTGTCATAGAAATAATAAATCCCTCAATTCTCTTTCCTCATCCACTAGAGGAATATTACTGTAATCTACTCTTTTTTTTTTTTATAGCCCTACTCTCATTTCTTATCTTTTTCTTTTAAGGGAAGAAAAGGGGAACAATAGTGATTCTCTCAGAGGCGGGGGATATTTTTCCCCAAATGAGAGGAGGTGTGGAGATCCCACAATATGGGCACTCAACATCAAATTCTTGTGGGATCCTCATTCTCTGTTGCCCATCTGCCTGAAATTTCTTTGGATTTTGTTCTAATAAAGCCTCTAAAGAAAGGAAAAAGAAAACAGAGTACAAGTTTGATTTTTCAGAATATTTCAATCCTGCCACAAAATTGTTTAACTCAAATCCATCCGGCTTCTGCCTCATCTTTCAAAGTTCTGTGTCACTAGCATCCACAGGTGCCTCTCATTCAGAAACACAAGTTCAAACTATTTTCTAACTAAATTTCCAGTTTCTTGTTGGCTAAAATGGGTGAGGAATGGTTATTTGTCTTTCAAAGGGGGAGTAAACCTTCCTTTTCTTTCTAATTAAACTACAACATGAATTCCTATCAAAACTGAGCCATAAAACAACATCTTCTCCGCTCCTAAAAAAATGGTACAAGCTGTTTTTCAGGACGCAGGTGCAGAGTCCTAGGACCTAACCTAAAATGACCTTGAGAGCCCCGCAGAATCAAAAGTCTCTGAAGACCAAAGGAAGGAGAACAGGGCTTTGGGGACCTAGACAAGAAGTCAGGGGTGACATCAACATTTGCAGGCGGGACTAGAATCACTCACAAATTCTGCCTGGACCAGCATACCAGGCTGGACATTTCCACCAGGCCTTGGCTGCTATCAATCTGTCCCTCATTTACCTTCACACAGGCTACTTAAATTACTTTGCTTCCTGCTTAAATTCCTTCCTTTCCGGTTTAAATTACTCTGCTTCTGGTTTAAATTCCTTCCCTTCCAGCTGACCTGGGAGACAGCTTTGAACTTGCCTCCTACTTCGTATTGGGCAGCCTTCACTGAAGCATTCTTTATGCAAACACCCATTGCCATAATATTGGCTTCTATGCATTCCAGGCAACAAGCCCTCCCTGGGCATCACCATCACTCGCTGTGAGATTCTTCGAAAGTGTGTTGCATCATTCCTATCAAATTGCATGCACCAAGATATTCTTTTCTTTATCTTTCTGACAATGGAAATGGAGATTGCAGTGGTTTTTCTCCATTCCTATATCCCTTCCCTGGCCAGTCCTCCATTCTATACCCTCTGTTTTACTCAAAATGATCATCATTACAATTCTTAATATGGCAGGGACTTTATATGTTTGTCTCTAGAGACTAGTGGGAAGATAATCCACTGGACTACCAGATTTCCCAAAAGATAGGTGCCAGTAGATCTGAAGAGAAATAAATGGATGTTCCAGGATCAGCAAATAGCTCTGGAGGTTTAAACAGAGAAAGTCTAGAGTCCAGTGATCCATGGTTAACAATTAGCTGCATATGGCTTTATATATTAAATGTGCAAATAAATTAATTTTATTTTATTTAAAATTAATGTAATTGATTAAAGATTAAATTATTTAATTAAAATTAAATAAAGTTTAAGATTCTCTTCCTTGATCACACTAGCCATATTTTAAAACTTTTTTTTAGTAGCAGACACTAGTCATATTTCAAAGTGCTAAACAGCCAGGAGCATCTAGTAATTACCAGATTAGACAGCACAGACTTTTTCCATCATTGTAATAGTTCTGTTGGGCAATGAAGACCTAGAAAATGCTAGAGGAAGGACAAGTTAGTAGCCCTTGAGAGAGGGCTATTATCAATAGCATGACAATAAATGTATTGCCCAAACAGAAATACTTCTGAAAGAGAAAAGGGGAGTTGCTAGAAGTTATTCTAGGGGGTTGGAAGTGTAGTTCAGTGGTAGAGCATGTACTTAGCATGCTCAAAACCCTGAGTTCAGTTCCCAGCACTAAAATTAACAAATAAATAAATAAATGCATAAATACTGTGAGACTAGAGGGAATGAAAAGGAGCACTATTCATAATTAGGCTAGGATCATAGGTAATCCTGAAAGCTTTGTCACCTAATCATCACATTCTTCCTGGGGACACAATTTGTGTAGAGTCCCCCTGGAGCTGTATGTGGGTATCTATCACTATTAGAAATACAACTAGAGCTCAAAACCAGAACTGGAAAAAAATTTTTTTAAAAAAAACTAGAACTGGGATTTCTCTCTAAAGGATTATCTCCTAAAGATGTGATCCACTTCCAGAAATGAGCTAACTTCTAGGTTTGGTTGAAGTCACTCATTCATTTTGCTGCTGTGCTATTTCCAGTCTAGAGCAACCTAGCACACATTTAGATCTGTGTTTTCCCTGGGTCAGGCCTAGATGAGGCTCCTCTCTTCCAAACTGAGCCAAGTGCTAGGAAATAGGGCTACTTTCCACCAGCTTTTCTGGCATAAGACTCCAATATTAACACAACTATTTTAGAGTTATTTTATCTGCCCAGGCTTTGAACTTGTATCAAATAGTGCAAATGGAAGAAAAGGAGTAGGAGCCCTAGAAATTTCGAGAGGAAGGTCGAGTTAGTAGCCCTCAAAAGAGAACCAAGTATGTATTATCAATAGTATGACAATAAATTTATTCCAGACAGAAATACCTCTGAGAGAGAAAAGGGGAGTTACTAGTGATTATCCGAGGGAGTTGGGAGTATAGTGCAGTGGTGGTGTATGTGGTTAGCAAGCACAAGGCCCTTGGTATATGAATAAATAAATAAATATATTTAGAATCACTGCTGATCTTTGAGGGCCTCTGTGTGGCAGAATTACTCTTTTGCTTTGTGTGTGTGTGTGTGTGTGTGTGTGTGTGTGCATGTTAGAGAGAGAGAGAGAGTATGTGTGTTTTGGAGGAGTGCCAAGAATATTGAAAAAAATTTCATTTCAAAGTGCCATCAAATTATGAAACAAGCATATAAATCAAAATCTGTTTAAAAGTATACTTAAAGGATCCATATCCACTTGGAATTGTCACAGGTTGTCTTTAGTTGGAGTGAGGTCCCCAAGCTCCTGCCTGGCTTCTATTTGGTGACAGATATTAACATAAGCACTAGTATTCTCTGAGTTTAAGATAGAGACAGTCCTATAGGATAGGATTTTCCATCCAGAGCCATCAGAAAGGGATGTGCATTGACACCAACTTCTCAGTCATACGGACTCAGAGATGTGTTACAGCCCTAGGATCAACCCTGTAAACAATCACAATGAAAATAATCATGTTGCTCCATGCCTCCCTGATTTGGCTTGGTGGACTTTTCTCACATGCTAGAAATTCAGTGATGTCATCATCACAGTTCAAAGATCCCACTAACCAGACTCAACTCCCAGCTGGTTCTGCCTGCAGTCTGTTCTATCATTAAAAACTAGAGTCATTCCTTGGTATCCTTAGAGGATTGGTTCCAGAATCCTGGTGGATACAAAAATCTGGGGACTGCCAAGTCCTTTATATAAAATAGCTTAGTATTTGCATATAATCTGTACACATCCTCCACATACTTATATCATCTCTAGATTACTTTTAAGACTGAACACTATATAAATGCTATATAAATAGTTGTCATACTATATTGTTTAGGGATTAATGACCAAGGAAAAAGTCTGTCCATGCTCAGTTCACTACACATGCAATATATTTTTTTTCAGATATTTCAATCTCTTGTTAGTTAGTTGAATCCACAGCCCTCAGATACATAAGGATGATTTGCATTCACTTATTCTCACTGAGGGGTTATCGCTAATCACATTCTATGGGCCATTGAGGTCCAAAGACCAGTATACTTAAGGAGTGAATTCAGACTCTGAGTTAAAGACCACAACTTCACACAACAAAAATTAACCCAGTACCTATGATGTGCCATGCACCTCTTGTGGGCATTAGGATGGAGTCAGGGATAATAGTGAGTACCTTGTCATCACAGAGTTTATATGTAGTGGGGGAGACAGACAACAAGCAAATGATTGAACAAAGATCATTTCAGATGGTGATAACTGCTGAGGAAATGAGTTGACACACAGGTGGCCACAGTGGGAAGAGTCAGCATCAGAGGGCATTGTCAGTGGGAGATTGTGGAGGGGCCAAGGGGCCTGAAGGTTGAAAAGGAATTCAGCAGGCTAACATTGAAGAGAGCTCTGCATTTTCAAAGGCAACCTGAGACAAAGTCTGGGAACCTGGCTCTGGTGAGCAAGAGAAGTGAGCAGAAAAGATGAGGTGAAGAAGTGGACAGAGGGTGATCATGCAAAGGTTTAGGGGGCGCCGTATGAGGCCTTTAGACTTTAGGTGCAATGGCATTCAAGATTTAAGAAAACCATACAATCTGATTTACATTTGTAAGCTGACTGGATGCAACATGCAGAATGGATTAGAGGAGTGGTCCTCAAAGTTGGGTTTCTAGGCCAGCAGTAGCAGCATTACCTGAGAACTTGATAGAAATGCCGATTCTCAGGCCCTGCCCCAAATCTCCTGAATCAAGCTCTGGGTGTGCGATCTAGTAATCTATGTGTCAATAGACTCTTCAGGAGAAGCAGACACAAACTTATGTATGAAGCCTGCTAGATTAGGAGCTGGTGGACTTCCCAGCACCAGGGGCAAGGGTGTCAAGACACATAGTCATTCCTTAAGGACTTGAGATTGCCACTTCACTTTCATCGTGGACCCTCAAGGAAGTCACAGGACAATGATCTTGCACAAAAATGAGATACCGGATGTAAGATCAGGCTGGGGTAAGCTGATCGGAGGATGGTAACAGGAGAACAGAAAGGCCACATGTAAGTCAAAAAGAAACTTTATTGGGGGACGCTCTTGGGCGAGGTTCTCCAGTCCAGCAGGGTGCTGGGCCGGAGAAGTCGCACGTGGCCTCTACAAGGCTGGCTGGGTTTTTCTAACCCGGGGGTGGGGTAGGGGAAGCTCGAGAAGTCCTTGTCCTCCTGGGATTGGCTGGAGTTGTTTGTCAGCACCTGATTGGTTACTTCTTTGGGCATGCGCAGGTTACATTGTTTCTCTGCGCATGCTAAGGGTGCTTGATGCCCTGCCCCCCCTTCAGTCACCTGAAGCCAGGGAATAGCTCCTTCTTTCTCACGAAGGATACATTGTTTCTCCGCATGTGCAGGTTGCTTGATGCCTACCCCCATCCAGTCGCCTTGCACCGCCCTAACACCGGAAGCTTAATAATTTTACTTTTAGAAAAAACAAAATAAAACATCGCTCTTTCTCTTTTTAAGTGTGATACTTTCTTCCTCTTCCCCAACCCATACCCTGGGGTGGATGAAAATACCAAAGAGGAAGGAAATCAACTGTATTCACTAATCTCTGTGTTCTGAGCACTATTCCACAAAATTTTTAGGACAAGATTTTATTTAATTCATGCAAGATGTCTTCAAAGTAGCTCTAATTTTGATCCCCACCACCTAAGTAAACTGAGGTGTGTAGCATTAATATGACTTTCTCAGTATCACACAACTGGTGGCAGATTAGAACCATGTCTGTGTCCAACCTTGACCTTTGCATTTTACTCCAGTACTTTCCTAAGTGTTCCTCCACAGTTACTGCCGTCCTATTCCTGGTGTAGCAGGAATAGTCTCAGCTCCTAGTGTGCTGGAAATCAAGATTCCTTCTCCTTCCACCTACATCTAGAAGGATCAGAACAGGCCCGCATTCCCACTGCTTTTACAACTTGTGTAAGCATTTAGAAAGATATGGAAGCATTCAAACTTTATGACTTACAGGCCTAAGTGGTAAGAGCCAACGTCCTTAAAGAATGTTCACTGTCTCCACTAATGGAACAGATTTTGCGGAGTTCTGAAAAGGACCTACCCAAAGTCCAAATTAAACAGATTAAAACAAACAAACTAAAAAGAAACAAACGTTGCTGTGACTTAACCAAGGTCGTATAACAAATTGGGGTAGCATCACTGACCTTATCAAGTCAACATCAAGCCTATGCTCTTCTCAAAGGGCAGAACCCGTCCAGCCCAGCTCAGAGCACACAATGTTCCTCTTCAAACAATTTGAACTTGGAAAGTGAGACTATCTTTAGAAAGTCTCAGTGTTCTCTAGAGACCAAACAATGCAACACTGATTTGAAAATGCTTACATTTTAGAAACAACTGCAAAATAGATTCATTCATTATCCACAAAGTAGCAAAGACCATCCCGCCTCACCACACTCGCAATTGATATTTTATTTGTGGGGAGGTATTCTTGTTCCCGTTGCTAGTCAACATTATTTGTAGCCTAATAATTTATTCACAAAATAATTCCACTTATTTGTGTTTCTGATATTTCTTTCCTAGGAGACTCAATATATTTAATGATAGCACCACAAATATGCCCAGTAAGACAGTGCAATTTGCAACCTAATAGAAAAGGGTATGTTAACAATACAGCATGTTTTCTGTATGAATAACAAAAGAATTTCCTCTGAGTGTGTCAGCCCTCAGATACACACACGAGGGACAGCAGCAAGACACAGCTGCTCACGTGGCCTCCAAGAGTAATTTCCCAGCAAAAGCTGAGAGCATAGGTCATAACCCATGTCCAGCACTAGTGGAAGGCAAGTAATAACTGGAAAGAAGTCTGATCTCTGTCTGCCAGACAGGTCATTTTTTAATTTGTTGCCTTTTATGAAAAATAAAAAGAATACAGAGCAACAGCAATAACAATGACAACAAAAACTTCAACTATGGGGCAAGAAAAAAAAATCACATAAATACTACTGCAGACCCACTAGGGAAAACAAATTGCTCTATACTTAGAAGATACAATTGACATCACATGTTCTTTGTTTTCCGCAGATAAGTCTGTCTTGATCCCCAGTGCCAAATTATTAGAATGTCTGGTATCCTCCTTGTTATGGTTTGAATATGTGGTGTCCCCAAAAAGCTCATGTGCAAAACAATGCAAGAACTGTTCAGCAGTGGAATGGTTGGATTATGAGTTGTGAAATCTAATCAGTTGATTAAACCTCTGACGTGGATTAAACCACTGGCTTGGATTAACTGGGTGATAATTGTGGGCAGGTAAGGTGTGGCTGGAGGAAGTAGATCACTGGGGGAGTGCCTTTGGGGTTTATATATTTTGTCCCTGGTTAATGAAGCTCTCTCTTTCTCTGATTCCTTTTGCCATGTCCACCAAGCCCTTCTGCCATGATGCTCTGCCTCATCTGGGCCCAGAGCAATGGAACCAGCCCACCATGGACTGAACCTCTGAAACCAGGAACCAAAATAAATATCGTTCCTCCTCTAAGTTGTTCTTGTTAGATTTTTTGGTCACAGCAACAACAACAACAACAACAACAACAACAAAACTGACTAAAACACCCCTTGCTACTCCCTTTAAAATATTCAAAAGGCCTAGGAGTTTAGAGGTACAAAAGAAGAGAGAGGTGGAGTGATTCTCACATCTGCATCCAAAGAAGAGCTTGGCATCTGCTCACTCTGCTACTTCACTTCTCACTGTCATGTGTGTTGACACCCAGACATGATGCCCACCTAAGTCCCTACCTGCTCCCTCAAGAGTGCATTTAATCCACAATGTCTTTAGTTCCCAGAATCAGAACTCAGTGTTCTTTTCCCTTTGCCGTCATCCCTGCAAAGATCACACCCACTTCCCAACCCGTCCTGGTGGTTCAAGTTTCAGCCCACAGTGGACAGAGTCACTGTCTTGGTTTCTTCTGTGGGAACCTATTTCTTTCCTATTACCACTATTAACACCTGAAATGAAAAGGGTCTCATAGCACACTCTGAGAGGGCAAGAAGCCCATCCATCCACCATCTAAGTGGGATGCCCAGATTGCCTCTGGAGGCCCACTAGACACAAAGCGCTAAAGATATGATGTTAAGTTTTGACAGTCACCTCCTGAGGTGTATAACCCTGATGATCTGTGATCATCATGAAGTGTGAAGGAAACTCCCTCTCTCCATCTTCAAGGAAAAGCCAACACAAGCATGCCAAAGATGATTCAATTTCAGAATGAGGAAGATGACTCTGTCACTTCTTTCACTAGAATAGAAAAATAAGGAACCATGTTCCATCAAGAGTGGAACATCCTGCTATGATGAGGCTAAGAGCTCAAGTATCCACACAAACATACACAATTAGTAAATTATTCATGTGTCCTTGCAAATACTTACTCCTCCAATGTGCATTTTACTACTTGCTCAGTAACTTTTGGGTAAATGAGAACCAGTAGGAATGATAATATTGCAAACTAACATACACATTGAAATGTGCTATGTATCCATTAAAGTAGTGCTTGACCTTTCACAGACATCTATATCTTTTATTTGAAGCTTTGCAACAACCTTGTAAGATACGTATCATTAAATTTATTTTATAGATGAAAGAACTGAGGTTCACAGAGATGAAAAATATCAATAGCAAATAGTCAATTTTGAAGCCAGAATTTGAATTCTCGTATTTTTTTTCCACTTTTCCATTTGATGCTGGTGAAAGAGAAAGCAAGAAGCAGCTAAATTTTCTAGCTTCTAAAATAGGAGGCCCAGGCCGAGTTGGAAGAAAAAGATCAAAAAATAACTGTTTATTCTAAAATTGTTTTGGAATAATTTTATTTATGAGAGCTGACTTTACCCCAGGATCCCTGGGGAAAATATAGACTGCCTCACTAGAATACCACGTGAAAGTCCCAGGCTTTCTGGAGGGCAGCTTGTGTGGGGAGAAGGGGCATTGTGTTAGCAATGTTAGTGTCTGTCCTGGAAATGAATAATTCTCCACTATCCAGGAGTCTACTTTTACTATGCCTATTACTATCCCAATATCCCAACTCAGTTGCTCAGACTATAGAAAATTATTAGGAAATCCTAAGGGCATTGCTCAGAGTCTTGGCTTCCTTTGCTTTTCAAAGACCAACTTGCATCTCAATTAATTGGATGTGCTCTGTTCATCTTGCAAAAGAGAAAACTAATATAGAATCAGAGAGGCTAGTCGAAGATACTGGGGAGTTTTCATATTTCAACACTAGATCTCAAATTTCCTAATGCTCAGTACTATGATCTTGTTAGACACATGAAGACAGTAAGGAACTACCTTTTCCAGACCTTTTTTGTTTGTTTGTTTGTTTTATTCTCTCACCCTTTGCTCTTTCTTTACATCACACACACATACACACATGCATATGCAAGATATATATAGGTGTGTATATATATATATATATATATACACATATATATATATGATATATATATATATAGGTATATATATATCACATACCTAAGACAATGGCCCCATAATAAGAACTGTTGGGATCAAGGCAGGGAATGTCTTGCACTGAGAATGTGGTAAATTGGTTCACTGATGTCTGTTTGTGTTTTTTGAACTCTTGATCATCTTTTATACCATAGAAGAGATGAAAGAGAAATTGGGTCTTCTCACACCTAGGTCAATTTAAAAAATGAGGAGAATGTAACAGGAACTCTCTTCTGAAATTGGTTTACTTGTAGAGCATGGGGTGATAGATACCATCTCTCTGGTACGACCTGTGTAATAAGAGGATAGTGTGATGGTATCTGGAACTTGCTCACAGTCATCATTTTGTGTGTGTGTATCTACCTCATATTCAGATATGGTATAATTTTCTGTGTGGCTTCTCTACTCATTGGTAAAAGGGCAATATTTCTTAGGAAGAAAATTCCTGAGGTCTAGACTACTGGGGCCCCTATCTTGAGCTCCTGAACTTCAGAGGGCCCCACTCAACTTGCTGAAGGTCAAGGGCAAGGACTCCACAGGGTCAACAGTACATACCCACTTGAAATCCATTTCTCCTGGAGCCCATGCTCCTAAGACCATGCCTTTATAACCAAGACCCTGGAATTACTAACCCAAAGAGCCTGGAATATACTTCAGGACCTGCACAGCCTCCTACAAAGGAGCGGCCTCAATCTGCACAGAATACAACCAGTATGCAGATCCTCAAGTCTGTGTGTGACCCAGGGGTAGGTATTTGTGGGGTGGAGAAAGGGCAGACAGGCAGAGGTTAGACATGTGGATGCAGGTGGGTGAGTGCCATGAACAAGAGATGGGGAAAAGAGAGAGTAAACCTTGGAAGGGTGGAAGCTTGGAGGAGCTTAGTGTGGAGAGAGAGTCTCCATGTGCAGTCTTGCCCCAGGTCCTGCAATGAAATGAATGTCCTGCAGAGACTGTTTCTCTCACTGCCCAGGAAGCAGAGCCTTGTAACCAGACTCACTTCCTCCTTCTGCTCTACTTACCTTCCACACTGTAACCACCCCCATCCTTTAAAAGCAGACTCAATCTTACCACCTCTGGTTAAAAATAGTCCATGGCATTTGTTGCTTACAACATAATAAACACACTCTGGGTTTTCCCTGCTTATCTTTCCTTACAGAAACTCCCCTTCCTCACCACCACCTGCCAAACTTACATATTGACCACCTGGCATGATCTCTTGGTTTTCTGAATACAACCAGTTCAAGATCACATACTTTTAATCATGATGTTCTAATTGTCTGGCTAGTAGATAGAAGGTGTGAAATAAGTTGGTGTCAAACTGAGCTGCAATCATCATTTATTGACATGACAGAACAATTTTTAAGATGTTTCATTTGTGTTTTCTTTGTATTTCCCTGTTCCACCATTTTAAGCAGGCTGCCAACCCTTTCATATTCATTGCTATGGGAAATTTTTTTCAGTGTAGAAGAATATGCTTATTCTTGGATTCAAAAAATGTTTTCTCGTGTACTAAAAAAGCCTAAACTTTCTCCAGAGATAGTGCTCAGGAGGGGAAGATGATTTTGAGAGGAAAGACATAGAGACAGAGAAAGAGAAAGAGAATGTCCAGATATCAAAAGGGGACAGAGATTGGCAAAGACCTGAACTTCATGTCAGTGTCTTGGAGGGTCCACATCCTCAGAGGGATTGAGAAGCTGCAGGGTTAAAGCTACAGGGAAAATATTGAGTCAATCTCCACAAAATAAGTTGGACACGCTATCAGAACATCAGACTGTGGTCTTCTATGATGTTAGTCAACTGAAGTGCCATACATTCACACTGCACTTTAGTCAACAGATATATGAGAGAATAATTAGATAAGCATCCATTTTTTCTGCCCAGAGAATGGGTATATGATTCACCCAACAAGGGACAGGATTAGTTCCACCTATGGCCACTGTCACCAAGTTGACATGCTCATTGGTTTTCAGGTTATCAGATTAAGTTTGAATAGGATTTCCTCAGACCATGGAGATAAAAGGAAAAGTTTTCTAGCCACTTATTAGTTGGTCCTTTTATGCCATAGTATTTTTTCCTGCACAACTGTCAGCCGAAGAGATAATGTAAGGTTGATAATGAAAATGAGTTGAGTCCAAAAATTTCCCAGGAGGTATTTCTGTTGGATTAATGGAAAACATTTCCCAAAAGACACAAGCAAGAGTTGCCTTCTTGAAGGGCCCATAAACCTGAACGCCTCAATCTTAGAAGTTACAGAAGGTTATATCTAATTAGGATGAGAGAGAAATGATGTAGATCATTGTATTACAAGTTTTCCAATAAATAGGAGTAGATCCTTAGAAATCAATTCTAAAGAAGACCAACTATACCAAATGTAACATTTCCTATCTACTACCAGTTTGCATTAAGTCTCCTAGGTATTGTTACTGTATTCTTATTGTCAAAAGCACCTTAAAGGTGTTTTACAATGGACCTGCCAGTAAGCAACACAGACCATTTGCCTTTCCTCTAAAACCCATCCTGTCATATCAAGCATTTTGCCTTGAACTCATCCCATGAGTCAACCTAGAGTGAGCATGGTGAACTGCAACTTGAGATTCACCTTCTTTTCTTCTATGCCTAGATTCTTTTGGGTTGAACAATTATAACCTACCTAACCAACTGAGTCTATTTTGATTTTCTACCAAATCTAATTCAGGCAAAAAAAGAAAAAAAAAAACTGAAATGAAACAAAGTAACTTTCTATAATCCGTTGTAATATTCTGGGAAACAAAATTTTTCAAGAAATAAGGGCGTAGAAAAGGTTAGGAGAGTCGAGTCTGAACATTAAGGCTGATTTATTATTCATGGGTCTGTTACTTGCCAAATTGTCCCATAAAAAAAAAATCTATATTAGAAGAAAGTCAATAATCTCTATATTCAGTCTTGGGAAGAAAGACAACCAATGATAAGCTAACAAAGTTTGGGGCACAAAATTGAAAAGCACTTAGCTATTTGTACTTACTGGTTGAATTTATATATCCCACCGGGAAAGAGACCTGAATCAAAATTTCTCCCAGCTTCCTCACCACATAGCAATGGTGAAGACAAGCATGCCACCTTGGGGCATTATACTGCCTTTCCTCCTGGGATGCCAGAACATCTCACTTAACACCAGCATTTATCCCTGTTGAGATGAGAAGATAGGACAGAGATAATCAGCTACTTGGTAGGCCCTCCAATCCCTTCTCTCTGTTTGGGATCCCTCCTCAGGCAGGTCTGCATTGTATAATGGCCATGACCGGAGGTACAGATTCTCTCAAGTCCTCCATCTGCAGGGAGCCTTATTTAAATAGAAATCAAAATCAAAACACTTCCAGATTTGAAATGCTCACAGTTCAGCCAGACCTTGTCCTATTGTGGCAAAGTTGAAAACACTCTTTTCAACTCAGTGAGTTCAGAAAACTGTTAAAAGTGGAAGTACTGGAGAGAAATTAACATTTTAATATCCTTTTAAAATTTTGCCTCTGTTTCATTTCAGCTCCAGTAATACTGTTTTAGGCAAGAGCTTTGTGCAGAATTCTCCATGCTCAGCACCAAACACTCAAATGTTTTTAACTTTTAAGACGGTTGGACATTTCAAGAACTTGTTGTTTCTCCTGTGTCTGAGAAATTAACTCCTGAGAGTCTCACTCTTGGGAGCCCTGCAAAGTTGTAAAAACAGTCTCCTAATGACTGAGTAATCCACATTCCTGAATCATGTCTATCTGATGTTTTCCCAGCATTTGCTCCAAAGTGGCACAGGGACAAACTCTTTCACCATTTTCTGTAGTGGAGGAAGACTTGCCATTTGCAAGTTAAACAACAACCACCCCGCCCCCCAAAAAAGAAAACAACCACTAATGCAACACACTGAACCTTCCATACGTATTTACTAGACTGTGTTGAGGTTTGGAAGTTAACTTGGAGAGCCAGGTATTAGAATAATTTTCATTTATACAAGGAATTAATTAGCTCAATTATACTGGAAAGGAGGGAGACTGCAGAGACTTTGGGAGAGCCTGTGAGGACTTAAATGTTGTCCTTACCTGCCCCTGTGCTTGGTACTGTTGCTGTGGAGTCCATGGAGTACACAGGGAACAGAAATGTGGAGATAAAGAATTCTCTCTAGATGTCTGCCTCAGTGCCACTTGGTGGAGCTGCCTTAGGAAGTCAGTTCCTGTGTCCACCAGGCCCCTAGTATGTCCCCCACCTTTCTCCCAGGTTAGAAGAACAGCCTGTGCAATATCACCCTACGTTGTCCCATCTCTACAGCCTTCCTTACTCCGTCCTCGCTGCCTAGAAAATTCTCCATGTTACAAAACGTCCTCCATTACTTACAAAATTCTACACATCCTCACCGGCCCTCTCCTTCTTGAAGCAGATCTCCTCACCAGATGGGATTGCCTTTGCTTCTGAATTGCCAACCACGTGATGGCCTTCACATTCCTCAGACATTGCAGGGTTAATTAATTAAGCACATGGATTGTTTGTTCTCCCTTTCTGATCATAAATACCTTCAGGGCAAAATCACATAATTTCTTACCCTTTTCTCCCCACTCCTCCACCAGGCAGCATAGCGCCGTGTATGCAACAACAATTCAATATATTGACAGAGTAAATGAATAAATGCAGATTTAAAGAGTCCCCAAAAGCCAGGGCTGATATCAGAGAGAACTAATGAATGGCTTCAAGGAGGATTTAGTAGTAAAAGAGTCAAATTCAGCCATAATTTCAGATATGCTTTAGTTGGAAGGTTAACTTACAGTGAGTATGTAAAATTGTGGAATTTGTCAATAATAGACTGCTTCCTCAGCCATTTCCTTTCAGTATGCATCTATCTGACTAGTAAGAGGGAAAACTTCCTATGCTACTAGTTCTTAAGACTAAAGGGAAAAATTGGATAATGCAGATTTTAGAACATGAATTGTTCATGCCTCAGGATTTAGTCACAATGTAGGATAAAACATTTGGAGATCCTGAATATTGGGTTCATGAGTATTTTGAAACTTTGTGTATCTTTTCTACTTTATTTTATTTTTATTTTTTAAAAATCAAAATATCCTTAGAAAATGCAGAGGATAGATAGATGATAGATGATAGATAGATATAGATAGATAGATGATAGATGATATGGATAGATAGATGATTGATAGATGATAGATAGATAGATGATAGATAGATAGATAGATAGATAGATAGATAGATAGATATAGATATAATATATGGGAGAAGAAGGCTGTGAGGACATCTCCTAAGAATTAATAGACTTTCCCCAGTATCCATTCTACTCTTTGTCTGTAGTTTTTCTGGATGCATAATTACATAGCTAGAGATGAACTTCACCAGCCTCCTCTGTGGCGTACTGTAGTCAGACAACATGGTTCTGAACCATGGGTGTGAGAAAACATAACTTCTGCATCTTCTAGGTCACATTCTTGAAAGGAAACTGTGTCCTCCACTTTCTCTTTCCCCTCTTCCTCTCATCACCCCCAAGGATAAGGGCAACATCCTAAGAGATGGCAGAGTCACACAACAGAAAGAACCCTTAGGCCTTGCATGCCCCCATGAACCAAAACTGACCTTGATCCAGACTCCCTACCAGCCTGGAGTTTTATATACCTAAAAAGTTAACTTCTATCTGGTTCAAACCACTGCAATTATGGTTTTGGCTAAAGCAGCCAAACCAGTATCCTAACATAGTATGTCAACAAGGTGCTGTGTAGATCCTTATTTTTAGAAAATTCAAGTGAATTTAAATGTGTGTACATATGTATAGTGACAACCCATGTTTTGAAAAAACAGCATTGAGAATTAGCCATCAACCATTTATTAAAATGGTCTCTTAAATTTCTAAACTGTGAGGGAATTTTTATATGAAGTCTGAGTTTTATGTAACTAAAATTTAAATCCAAATGCTAACAAATAAGAAGCTAACAACACAGTCAAGGATCTTTTTTGTAATGCTTAGCACCTAGAAAAGTAGTTTATTGAATACATAGATGGGTAAATGCATAATCACACCAAGAGTACCTCCAATGCATCACATATAATTTTTTAAGTTTAAATTCAGATTGAATAAAATAAGAGACTTTCCTGATCCATTATTTAAAATAAATGATGGCTGATTAACATCCTTTTTCACTTGGAAATAAAAGATGAGGTTTCTCCATTATACCAAAGCTATATAATATTTCAGATCAGAATCAAGTAAGATGATCACATAAAATCCACTGTGAAATCCAGAGTCAAAGATGTCACTAATAAACCTTGTACCTGAAGCTTTGCTAATACCCTCTGAGCTAAAATCATGCACAGCAAATGCAATGAGACAGACTATAATGGATGTTTTATAAGTTTTGCTTAAATTGTGTGATGAATTAAGAATTTCAGAATTAAATGGGTATAAGAAAGGAATCATTAGCATTATAAAAGAATTCATACAGGTTTATAAATTAGCATATAATTTACAAAAGGAAAGGAAAATTAAGGAAGATATGAAATGATGTGTGATAAAGTAAGTACTGAATGTTTATGCAGTATGCAAAATCGTGAGCATCTAAGAAATTTAAAAATTTATGTAACATCTGCTGTCAATCAGTTAGGACTCATGTGCTAGGAAATTTCCCAAAATATAAGCAACCTAAAAATAAACATATTATAAATGTTTTATGATTGTTTTGTTTGGTGTGACTTTTCTCTTAAATATTGGAATTTAAAGGATGAACAAGAAATTCCAGACCACTGCATTCATTTGCCAATGATCTCTTAGCTATCATTTGTCTCTTCTTTTTCTGTTTCCCTTTCCTAGTCTGCTTTCAGATATCATTTTGTATTTAATAATGACAACAAGGTACATTTGCATAAATTCTCTATGATCTCAATATACTAATATGATTCTCTCATTTGATGCAATGAGACAGACTATAATGGATGTTTTATAAGTTTTGCTTAAAATTCTTTTGGGAGTAAAAAGGAGAATATTAAGATTTGTGGGATTTCCTCAATTTACCAATGATAAAACTGGGTTCAGAGAAGTTTAGAAACTTCCCTAAAATCTGATGGGTTTGGAATCCAGGATTCCAATAGATTCCATACAGTTCCCTCTGAACTCTTGATGACTGGCTCAATGGAAAATCCCTGAGTCTCACTAGCATCTTGAACATACTGTTACTACCTATAGAAATATGAATATTCATTTACTTATCAAGATTTCCTAAACAGCCACTGTGTGCTAGGCACTTTAGTAGATATTAAGTACTTATTAGTGACCAAAACAAACATGATCCCTATTCCCTTGGATATTACTATTCACTAAGGAAGAATACTATTAAATAAGTGCATTGCTATATTCAGAACATTTATTTCACCTGACAGTTCATATGTTGAAATCTTTACCCCCAAGGTAATGGTATTTGGAGGTGGGTCTTTTTTGACAAAGTCCTTATGAATGGTTTTAGGCATAGGTACACAGCAAGAAGGTGCCCTCTATGGATAAGGAAATGGGTCTTTACCAGACACTGAATTTGTTTGTTTGAATTTGTTTGTTTGTACTACCAGTCTCCATAACTATAAGAAGGGAATTTCTATTGCTTATAAACTTCTTAATTGATGATATTTTATGGTAGCAGCCAAATAGACTAAGACATACATTAACAATTATAGATGTACTTGTATATTCTAATATAAGGGTAATGAATGAAAAACCCAGGGTGCTCTAACAGAAAATAAAGGAGAAGACCTTATTTGATGCACTTGAGTCAGGTTTTTGTCACTATGACCAAAATACCCAACAAGACAATTTAGAGGAGGAAAAGTTCATTTGGGCTCATGGTTTCAGAGGGTCAGTCCATTATGGGTCGTCACCATAGCTCTGGGCCCTAGGTAAAACAGAACATCATGGGGGATAGCATGGCAGAGAAAAGCAGCTGAGGACATGGCAACCAGGAGCAGAAAGAGAGCTCCACTCACCAGAGACAAAATATAAACCCCAAAGTCACACCCTACCTGCCTATGTTTACCACCCAGTTAATCCATATAGGTGGATTAATCCACTGATTAGGTTAAAGTTCTCAAAAACTAATCCTTTCACCTATGAACCTTCCTGTATTATCTCACACATGAGTTTCTGGAGACACCTCATGTCTAAACCATAACAAATGTGTATGTGTGTGTTTGTGTATATTTAGATGAAAGTGTAATGTGTGTGCGAGTACATGTTAAAGTGTTTAAGCTGGGAGCAGAGGAGGGAAAGGAAAGGGGGAAGGATATAAAAAGGCCCTGTGATCAGCATATGAAAATGTTCTGAGTGCCTGATACTTTTATGAACTAAAGAAGGAACAACAAAGCCAAAGTAGCTGCATCCTCCTGCCACAAAATGGGGACAATTTTGTGAATTCTTGCAGACTATTGTAGCCATGTTGATGAGTTGGGGTTTTATTCCAAGTGCAATAAGAGACTGTTGGAGCTGGGAAGAGATCTGGTAATTATTGCAATTTATATTTTAAAAGCTCACTCTAACTTCTTGGTAGAGAATTGAGTGGAGTGGAGCAAAGTAGAAAGACAAGGCAGAGGCTCATGTGAGAGGTGATGATGCTCAGGAAAGAACAGCTGTGAGGGTAACAGAAAGAAAGCACTGAATGGTTTTAAGATATATCAAAAGCGGAAATGAAAAGGCTGGATGTGGAGAGTGAGAGAGAGATGGGAATCAAGGCTGGCTCTCAGGTTTCTGGAGTTGTCATTTACAGAGTTATAGCCACTTGAATATTTTCCCTTCTGCCACATTTATGGTCAAGTTCTCATGTGCACATCACTTGAAATAATCAGATTCATGTTCCCCAAGCTCAATGACTTACCATTTCTTATTCTAGGCAATAGCAACCTGGTGGTATTTTTAACAGAAATTTATTCTTCTCATATTCATATTGAGACTGTGTTAGAGCACATAAAGATGTATTCATACATCTTAAAGTGCGAGGGGGAAAAACAGAGCTTTAACAAATTTCTGTGCAAAGGCACAGATGTGATTTTTGGTAGTTACTGCAAAGCAAAGAAAAGACATCCCTCCCTCTTAAGACACAGAAGACAAATCCAATTCTTCTAACACTTGTAAAGCCTTTCAAAAATAAAGATGTTAAAGACGTGGAAGAAGAACCAGTTAAATTGAAAGTCCTCCTGCCTCACTTTTCACTGTTAAATACACCTCATTTCTTTCCGTTCTCTAATAAATATGTGTCTGGTTGGATGAGAAGGATATCATGCTACAAAATATCATGGGCGGTAGATGTAATAAGGTATGATATAACTATCATGGTAGGTGGCAATGACAGTGTGATAATATCATGGTATGTATATCTATCATGATACAGTAGATATAGCTAATAATCATAATGATTCATATAAGTACATGATTTATAGCTTGCATATGACTTAGACATCTTTGGCTCACCAATGTCCTTTTGATTGGGTGATTATGACCATTTCAGAGCTAAAACTATCTGGCACTGTCCCTGGCTATTTTCATTTTACTAATACATTTAGTCTTCACAATAACCTAATATTCTAAGGGTTTGAGATAACTACTGGAAGCATCACTTGGTAAAGCTTGAACCCAGGACAACAGACATGCAGAGTCTGATATCTCAACATTCTGTAGAGGGCCCTGTTTGGGCCCATGTGGAATTGGGAGCCTTTTGTGCTAATCAAATGACTGTTCCAGCAAACTGCTCTACATCTCCCTCCCTGTTTTCTTTCTTGGAGTAAACATAAGCCCCATCTGGCACAAACAACTGCTTGTTTGCCAGTAGTCTGAGCTTAGTTGACACTTGTTCACATCAATAGCTAGGAAAACCAGCTGTCCAGTGTGTTAAAGTTTCATCAATGCATGGGAGCTTGTAACATTACCCATGCATTGCTGGGAGGAGGAAGCCACAAACCTCATGAGATTTCGAGACTGGAGACAACTGCTCCCAGTTGAGGTGTAAGCAGTGGCTCCCAATTTCAGTTAGCTTGCACCAGTCAGCCCAGGATATTCATTCAAGGTCATTTTTGGACAATCCTGCTTATGGTTCCACATACCCCTTACTCTTCATCTGTATTATCCCCATATACAGATGAAGAAACTAAGGCAGAGCAAAAAGAGATAGTTTACCCATGTTGGCTTCATAGCTGAGGGCAGTTTCATCAATTTAATAGCTGTCCCCTTCCCAAGCAATGCATGGCCCCCTGTCTCAACTGGGCATGGCCAGTGATACTGGAGCATGATAACACCCACAAGTAGTCATGCAGTCTGAAGAGTTTAAAAGCCAGAATATGAGGACCTAATTTGAAGTTAAGATCTGCAGCCCCTCACCAACATGAAGACCAGCTGGATAAGAACTGAATATGATACAAACCAGTTTGGTGCCCCAAAGTTTACCTGCAGACTTATAAGTCTACATGTCCTTAGGATCTGACCCCCCACACAGGAAAAATTGCTTCTGTCCTTGCAGTGATACACAGATTAGTTGTAAGATTCTAAGATAGAATGATACTAGATCTATGTGTACTTATTACTGATTAGAAAAAAAACTTAGAACACTCTCACTTTGGAAGCTACTCTATTATGAAGCCTCAATAAAAGTGGAGGACTTATAGGGAAGTTTCCAAGATGTGGTTATATTGTGTGTTAAAAATTTTGAAAATAACTAGACATGTGAATTCCTGTTTTAGCTAATAGTTACTTAGCTTGGCCAAGTAACTACCTCTCTTTACCTCAGTTTCTCACCATAAAATAAAGATATTGGATTGGCTGATCAGACTTGGTGTTCTATAACTCTTTGCTAGACAAAAGACGTTATATCCTACTCCTCCAATAAATACATGGGAAAAAACAGACCTGAAATGATGTTTCAACCTACAAACGTCCACTCTCCAGATGCAAACAGGTCCTTCAGATGTTCAGTCCCAATTTGGTAGTTATTTATGTTGTGCATAATGAATCACTGGATGCATTAGCAGACACAAAGACCAGAGGAAGGTTTAATATTATCCCCGAATGAAGGAGCTTGCTCCCTGCAGGCAAAGCCTCCAGAAAAAGTTATCTTAATCAAAAATGAAAATATTTGATCAGAAGTAAATATCGCCAAGTTGAAGACCACACGAGACAGATGAGAATGACTCCATTCTTATCTTTAGTCAGTGGACAAAATAATTAATAGCCAGCTAGTTCATACTTTCCTAGACATCTCAGTGAGGATGCTCTCTTAGTGTCAAAAGTGATCACACCTTCCTTTAATCAATCCTGTTCCTCTCTGTGCCCCCCTGTGTGTGTGTGTGTGTGTGTGAGTGTATACACAATTCAAACAACATCAGGAACTCAGGAAGGTTTAAATAAAGAGGTGTTTCTCAGATTCTTTCCACCTCATTTGGGAAGCTATTCCCAAATTTAAATGATTTCCTTAGTGATCAATGCATATCCAGATAAGCAAACAGACTAGTGTTCTTATTTCTGGGAGTGATTTTTTGAAGAAACTCAGATGTCTCTAAAGTCTTTCCAAGTTAATAAGGCTGTATCTCAAGATGAGTTCAGAAGAATCTATTCAGAAATTCATTAACGCAATCTTCTTATATACATAATAGATCAAAATTGATAGCAGTAGTGAAATTTTAACTAGGAAAATTCCTAATGATAAACCTCACAGTCTCTTTTAAATACCATCTATATGCATTCATCTGTGTATTCAATAAGTATTTCTGAACACTAAATATATGACATGCTCCATGTTAAGGATGAGGGATTCAAACAAAATATGTTTCTAAAAATATACCTATGACCTGTCTAATTTATTCACAAGACAAAATGCAGTTACTAAGAAAATGTTGATAGAATTTACTGTTCAGAAAATTTCTCTTGCCATTTGGGGTATTCTTTCCTACTTTCCAAAGACTAGGACCTGGAAAATAATACCCAAGTTTGATCTCAATCTCATGGGCTGAGCAAATACATTTCCTATCCAGAAAAATGGGTTTGACTTCCAAGAGTCTGTGTGACTTGGAAGATTTTGAGTTGATTAGTAGAAACAGTTATTTTGAGGCTGAAACCATTTCTATTTCAAATAGCATAAAGTTGTATCCCAGGAATGACAAAAATGCCAAAAGTAATTTCCAACATTCCGGAAGATTAAGAAATTGAAAACCAAACATTTGGGGTAATATCAAGTGAATAATAAGTGTTTATCCAAATTTTATGTAAGAATATTATTACTTGTACATGCCAACCCAAGATGTCTGGATTTCATACCTATTCTTCCTTTTTCCATGTAATTAAATGGCACATAAAATTCCCAAAGCAAAATACACAAAAAGTTATTTACTTATGAGCCTTTTTATTATGAACATACATTCCTTGGTCTATCTTTCTAGATGCTTAAAACCACAGAATGGTCAAAAATCTCAGTGGTCATTTACTTTCTGCTCCTTTATATAAGGGGAAAATTCGGGATCTAATAGGAGGTCAGCATACCTGCCATCATCAAATTAGTGGCAGAGAAGTGAATAGGCTAGACCTGTAAGTTCTACGTACTCTACAATTCTCCTTATCATCCACATCAGCCTCCCTGTAGCATGAATAAGAACAACAGTGAAATATAGAATCCCAGAACCATTGCTTATAAATTTCCTTAAGTTTTGCCTCTTCCTTCAGAAGTTTTAATTCTCTTCATTCTTAATTCTCTTCACTTCTTAGCTTTCTAGGTTGTAAAACAATATATCTTTAATCACCACCACCCCCTTTAGGATTTCAAAGAAGTAGCCCACCATTCGTCTTAGAGATGCACACATTTCCCTGACTTGCTCATTTATCTCAAGTCACATGTAGAAAGTTCTTTGGCAGCTGCTCAGGGGAACAAAGGTGAAATCTCCAATTAAAAATGACTTATGTAATCATCCAGCCAAGAGTCACCCAGTCTTGTTAACCTTCTTTGCTCTGATTTAAGAGGTGAGAGCATAAGCACTCAAAATTCATTTATTCCTGTTAAGGGTAATTATTTCAATTTTTGATTATGCCTACAGCTATTGAAGAATGATAATGTGTCAGTAAGATGTTTCTCTCCATTTGGGAAGAAGATATGATTGAATATGTAACACTAGGTCTCAGTCCATAAATACGGCAATTTAATAAGTCTCTTTAAAGCATAGGGATTCACATTTAAGCTTCCCAACAGGCTCTGCTTTTTATATCTTGACTGTGTTCTTAAATCTAAATGACAGCAGGAACACAGAGAACTATCAAGGCAAATTTTGTGATATCAAGTTATAATCCTTATTGGAAGAGATGATAACACTACTCTGATTGAATGAGCAGCCTCTAAGATAAGGTTCCATCTCACCAAAATGGAAGATGCTCAAACTTCTCCCACCCTTATCTTGTTCCTTTCTCTTCTCTTTCTTTCCTTCTCTTTCTCTCTATCCCTGACTGCCCCCCAATTCTCACAGCCCATCCACTCACTTCTAAATAAACACAATGGGAGATTCAAGATGGTAGATTAAAGTTGCTATATGGCTCAGCATTCTAGCAATAAGAGCACTGCTTCTCAGAAAGGTGAGTGAAAGAGGAATTTCACTAAAATTCAATACTGGGCAGCTGGAGTGTCTTAGAAACTCAGCAAATTGGGTGCATTGAACAAAGAACAAAAAAGAGTGTATTGGAGCCAAGATAGTTATGGCAGTGGCAGCAAAAATAGCACTGGTCCACCATAGAGAGATAACACAGACAGAAATCAATCGACAGATCTGGCATAGAAAAACTTATGTTGATCAGAAAAACAGCTTGAACTCAGCTGATCCACAGAGGCTGCAGAAACTGGTGTTTGAAATGAGCTCTGTATTTCTTAACTGGAAGAGAACTGAGATGGGAACCATCTTGAGGGGCCCATGCTGCAGCTTGCTGTGGCCGGAGCCTGGGCAATCATAGAATATATTGCCTTACGTCCCCAAGGAGCACCTGCTGTGGCCTAATATGAGTGAAATAAGCATAAAAACGATTGTACCCAGGGGAATTCGAGTCAAAAAAATGAAGGGAAGCCCAACTTGCTTTCCTTTGGAGCCTGGTGGCTCACATGACCAACTAAAGAGGGTTGGGCATCTGAACAGGTGGTTGTGAACCCATTCAGGGACTAAATATAGGAAGGCTGTGTTCATGGGAAGCAGAGTGTGTGGAGAATTGACTCCCCTGCCCTCCAAATAAATTCTTAGAAGACTCCTGAGATCCAGATTCTTGGCAGAGATCTATAAGTAACTGGCCCTAGGGTGTTTTGATTTAATCTCTCCAGAGGAGATTTTATCCAAGAAAGCCCACAGGTCTTAATTAGACCTAATCCCTAACCACCTGGACTCCTCTTTTAGAACTCTGCAGCATCCCTACCCCAGAAGTGTATCCATCTGGGCTATCCAGCTAAAACTCCAATTGATGGTACTTACTTACCATTCTATCTTATCTTACACTTGTGAAAAGGGAAGCTGAGAAATATTTAAACCAGCTTTATTTTAGGGCACTCCAACTGGCAGCTTGGTGAACAAAAGATAAAGACTAAAGGGTTAAGAAGCCCCAGTTTTGTGCACTCTCTCTCCCTACACAGGTCAAGCCAAGATGAAAGGGATGAAGGACTGATGGACAGTTGCACATAGAGAGTGACTGTCCATTCTTGTTGACAGTTTTGACCACCTCAATGGAGATCATTTTTTTCATTTTTCATTAAGAATATGTACTTACTTTGGTGTTCTTGCTGTGCTCATTGATTTATTGAGTATAGTTTGTTTCACTTTTCCCTAATTTCTGGCATTTTTAATATAGTTATTTTTTCCTTTCCTTGTTTTTGTGGGTTAGGGTTTTGGGTTTGATTTTTTTTTTTTTTTTTTTTTTTTGTTTGTTTTTTTTTTTGGTCTTGTTTCTCTTTCTCTCCTTTTTTCTCCTAACAACCAAGTTCTTTTGTTCTCTTTCGCTCTCTCTTTACTTTGTTTTTACTATTTCTTCTTTTTTTTAGACATCACCTGCTACATCTTATCTGCATTCTCACCTGTCACATTTTGAACATTATGAACTCTCTTCTACCTTCCTTTCACATTTTCTTTTCTCTTAATAAGTTGTATTTTTATCATCTTTTGTAATTATTTGATTTATATAGCTCCTGCCCCCATCATTCATGCTGTTGCAGTTGTTACCACTATCGATGACATAGTTGACATCTGCTGTTCATTTTAATGACTGATCTAGTTTATGGTTATTTGTTGTTTTGTTGTTGGCAATTGCTGACCCTACCATTGAGGTTTTTGTGGTAATTAGTATCGTTGGTGTCATAATAGACACCAGGGGGGCTGGGGATATAGCTCAGTTGGTTGAGTGCCTGCCTCGCATGCACAAGGCCCTGGGTTCAATCCCCAGCACTGCAAAAAAAAAAAAAACCAAAACAATAATAGACACCAGGTATCTATTTTAATGCTGCATATTGTTTGCATTGGTTGTTGCCATTGTTTGCCCCTTATGTGTAGTATTCTGGGATTCTACAAGAACAGTACAAGTTTACATGGTAGAGACTCTGCTGCTGAATTAAACTCAGCCAAAAGATAGCACACTTTTCTCCACGCACAAATTAATGGCACTCAAACTCTAGCTATACTTTAATACAAAGAAAGAATAGATAAAAAAAATTAATGACCAGGTCCTGAGTAGGATCAAATAGGAGTGGGTCCTTAGGTCCCACTCATGGACATCCCTCCCACAGCAAAAACAGTGAGAATGAACACAACAGCTATGGCTACCCCACCTATGAGGTGATCTCAATATATATCATTTTAGGATGCTTTGGCAAGAGAAGGTCATGCCCTAAAAAGGTCTACCCATAAGAATAGAAGAGAAATTCATCCTAAGAAATGCATAAAACCCAACACATGAATACAAGAAATATAGAAAAGTAGGTAACACAGTGCTCCCTAGAGTTTATAATTCACCAGTAACTGACTCCCAAGATAAAGAAGTGGGTGAAATATCAAATAAAGAATTTAAAGGAAAGATTATAAAAATGATCAATGAATTCAAAGAGAGCACAGAAAAACAACTGAAGGAATTAAGAAAGTCAGTAAGGATATGAATAAGAAATTCAGCAAGGAGATAGAGATACTGAAAAAGACCAAACAGAAAGTTTGTAATAAAAGACACAATAAATGAAATAAAATGTCCACTTGAAGGTCTTTCTAATAGGACACCATGCTGAAAATAGAATCTCAGAACAGGAAGACAAACTGCCAGACTTGAACATTCAGACAGTACTGAAGAAAAGTAAACAAGTAATCATGATCAGAATATACAAGAACCCTGGGACAACATTAAGAGACCAAAGTTAAGAATCATTGAAATTGAAGAAGGTCATGAGATGCAAATTAATGCAAGAGATAATCTCTTCAGGAAAATAATATCAAAATTTTTCAAACCTTGATAATGAGATGAACATCTGGATACAAGGGGCATTAAGAATCCCAAATAGATTAGATCAAAAAACAACTACTCCATGGAACATTATAATTAAAATGCATAACATACAGAAGAGAGAGAGAATTTTTAAAGTCTCAAGAGAAAACCATCAGGTCACATTTAGAGACAAACCAATAAGAAAATAACTATACACCAAGATTGCTAAAGTGCAGCAAAGCTATCCTTCAAAATCAAAAGAGAATTAAAAACTTTCTAAGAAAAGCAAAACCTAAAAGAATTCCTCCCTACTAAGTTGGCACAACAGAACTTAAGGAAATACTTCACACAGAAGAAATCAGAAAAAAACCCAAGACTCACTAATGGACAAATCTCATTTGTAGAGTAGCTAAGAAAAATGAGAAACAAGACCAAATTAACATTAGAAATAAATCAAAATTGCAGGAATTAATAAGTATCTCTCTATAATAACACTGGATGCAGATAGTCTCAATTTTATTAGAAAATAAGACCCAACCATATGTTATTCACAAGAGACTCACTTTCAGGACAAGAGAGCCCTGGGCAAAAAGATAAAGGAAGGAAAATGATATCCCAGGATAATGGAGCCTGAAAACAAGCCATACTAGTTACTCTCATCCAACAAAGGAGAATTCAAGCAAAAATTAATCAGAAGAGACAAAGAAGGTCACTTTATAATGGCTAAGGGAACAATCCAACAAGAAGATATAATGATGGTAAATATTTATTCTCCAAATGTTGGTATATCTAATTACATAATAGAGACACTACATGAATTAAGGCCTCAGAACACCTCTCTCAGTGGCTCATAGTACCAAAAAACAAACAAACAAACAAAAAACCTGATGACGTATCCCAGGGCACTTGAAGAAAAACAAACCAACTCCAAAATCAGTAGAAGGGTGGATATAATTAAGATCAAAGCTGAAATCAATGAAATTGAAAAAAATACAAAGAATCAATGAAATGACGAGTTGGATCTTTGAAAAGATAAACAAAATTGATAAGCCCTTTGCCAAACAAACCAAAAGAAAAAGAGAGAAGTCACAAACTGATAAAGTTAGAGATGAAAAAGGAAAAATCTCCACAGAAATCCAGAGGAATATTATAGACTATTTTGAAGATTTATACTCCAATAAATTGGAAAATCTAGAATAAATGGATACATTGCTAGACACCTTCAACCTGTCAAAATTAAATCAAGTGAATATAGAAAACCTAAACATACCAATAACTATCAATGAGATAGAAGCAGTAATAAAAAGCCTTCCAACAACAGCAACAACAAAAAGTCCAAGACCAGATAGATTTCCATCAGATCTTCAAAGAAGAATCAATGATAATGTTCCTCAAATTATTTCATGAAACAGAAAGGGATGAAACATTTCCAATTTTATTCTGTGAAGCCAATATCACTATACCAAACTAGATAAGGACATATCAAGGGAAAAAAATTGCAAACTGATATCATTGATAAAATTAGATGCAAATATTCTCAACAAAATATTAGCAAATTATATTCAACAGCATATTAAGAATATTGTACATCATGACCAAGTTGGTTTTATCCCAGAGATGCAAGGATGGTTTAACATAAGCAAATCAGTAAGTGGAATTCAACATATAAATAGAATCAAGGCAAAAGTCTCACCTCAATAGATCCAGAGAAAGCCTTCCAAATTTTAGCACTCATTCATGATAAAAACACTAAAGAAACTAGAGATAGAGGAACCTAACTCAACAGAAGAAAATGTAAACAACAGCACTCTGACATATTTGCATAGGCAGCAACTTTCTTAATAGGACACTTAAAGCTCAGGAAATAATACCAAGAGCTACTTAATGGAATGGCATCAAATTAAAAAGCTTCTGTATAGCAAAGGAAACAATTAAGAATGTGAAGGAAGAAACAACAGAATGGAAGCAAATCTTTGCTAGCTACTTTTCTGGCAGAGGATACATAAAGAACTCAAAAAACTTAAAACAAAAGAATGTCAATTAATAAATGGGCAAATGAATTAAACAGACACTTCTCAAAAAAAGAAATACAAATGGCCAATAAATACATGAAAAAACTGTTCAACATCATTAGCAATTAGGGAAATGTAAATCAAAACTACACAGAGATTTCATCTCACTCCAATCAGAATGGTAGCCATCAAGAATACAAACAATAATAAATGCTAGAGAGGATATGAAGAAAAAGGAACACTTTTACACTCTTTGTGAGTTTGTGCATTAGTACAACCACTACAGATGTCAGTGTGGAGGTTCCTCAAAAGACTAGGAAAAGAACCACCACATGACCTAGCTATACCACTCCTTGGTATTTATCCCAAAGAATTAAAGTCATTATACTATAGCAATACTTACATACTGATGTTTATAGCAGCACAATTCACAATAGCCAAACTATGGAACCAGCTTTGTTGTCTGTCAATGGATGAATGGATAAAGAAAATGTGATATATATACACAATGATGCTTTATACAGCCATAAAGAAAAATCAATTATGTCATTTGCAGGAAAATGGATGGAATTAGCGCCCATTATATTAAGTGAAATAAGCCAAAATCAGAAGGCCAAGGGTCATACGATTTCTCTGATATGTGGAAGCTAGAGTAGAAAAAGGAAGAGAGAGCAGAGTTGAGAGATCTTATGAATATCAAAGAGAAATCCATGGAGTAGAGGAAAGGAACCAGTGGAGAGAGGATTGTGGGAAAGGTGAAATACTGGGGAATGATATTGGCCAAATTATATTGTTATGTTGTGTGCATGTACAAATAAGTAACAACAAAACCCACTATTATGTACAGCTATAATGACCAATAAAAATTGTGGGAAAAAATTTTTAAATAGATACAATGTCTTTTGGCTCTGTGCATATTTTATAAAAACTGCTCTCTCCAGCATTAGTAGCACCACCCTTGTGGCTACATCGCATAAACAATTTTCAATTCTTCTTTTAGAACATGAAAGCATCATTCGGGAATTTCCCTTGATCTTGTCCCCTAAGGGAAATTGCCTCAATTCTTTTCCACTGCAAATCCACGACTTATGAAAGCCTGTTGCCCTTTCCACATAGCTTTGTGAAATACCTATTAAGAGCTACTGCATGCCACGAACATGTAGAAAGCATCCTATGAAGTAGGATAAAGAATTGTGGCTTAGGATATTTCCACAGCTAAGTGCAGGAGGACTAGACTTAAACCCAGACAGCCTTTCCCCATCTCCACCTGACTCTGCTTTCTCCAACTCCCATGGATTGCATTTGGTAACCCTATTATATGCATTTTTGTTGCAGTTGAAAGAAGATCCCTCTTCAACTGATGTTAAAAGAGAGATAGAAATAGAATTTATTGAATCATATGACTGAAATCTATAGGTCTAACTTCAAGCCTGGCTGAACTCCAATCATGAAATGTTCTCATTAAAAATGTGTCTTCCTTCATCACTTAATTCCTTTTCCTCTATTTTTTTACTTCGTGTGCATATAATTTCTCCATTCGTCATAGCAAAATGGCTACCAACAACTCCAGGATTAATCTCTATTGATTTAGCAATCCCAAAGAGAATCTTCCTGGTAATTCTGACCAAAGTTCTAGGAATTCCCTTCTTTGGTCAGAATTGAATCTCATGTCCTCCCTTGAAGCATCAGTCTCCTTCAACCACATGAGCTGACAGGGAAAGAGTGTGGATACCCCACCCCCCAAAATCAGGGCACTTTTTCCAGGGTAGAGGAAGTGAGATTAGAGTCTACGAAGACCAAAAGTGTATGTATATATGTATGTATTCATGGATGGATGGATAGATAGACAGTAGATAGAACTAGCTGAGGATGAGGATGATGGTAGATAAACATATAATGGAGTGGATATAATAAGTAGGTAAGTAGGTGAGTAGGTAGATTAGTAGGTAGATGATGAAGATAGAAAAGAAAGATGATAAGAAAGAAAGAAAGTATTTCTTTCTTTAAATCACCCTTTAGAGTACTTAGATTTGTGGCATATAATAATACCACTGGGAAACACACAGCATAAACAGGCAAAGAAAGAGAACAGGAAAACAGTGCCAGACTCTCAGCTCCCTCATAGGATCTGAGACCTTTCACTCTGTATTCTCCCCAGCTTAAAACCTTCATAAGAACTTATGAAGTAAATACATGGGTGGGTTAACTTGGTGGTGGGTGAGTTAACTTCCACTGTGGGGTCCTCCTGAACATCCTATCTCTGTTTTTCATCTCAAGGTCACAGATCTCACATCTCTTGAGAGAAAGACATGGCAGAACAAGGCATTCACTTCTGATGGGACAGCACCAACTTTCAGGCAAAGGCTGTGGCCTATTAATACCAAGTGAAATAGCTCAGGGTTCCAGAGGAATTAAATATGTGGATGTCTTCAGAGATTTTGAAAGAAAAATATATTTAAAGAAAATTTGGTTTTAGAAGGTGAGAAGGACGTGAAACCAAAATTTGTTTTAGAAAAGCATTTCTGAATTAGTTTTTGGATTTTTATTTACTTGTTTGTTAGTTCCTAAGGTGTATAAATTTAAACTAAGTGAGCTAAACTTTCCACAGTTCATTTTCTATATATGATGGATAAATCCCAGAACAATCATGGAAAAAGCTTCAAAAATGACCATGAGAAATTGTGGTATTTTAAAATCTCAGAGAATCACAGCATAATAGAGAGTGGAAAGGTTTGAACTCTTCAGTCTTTGAACCCTGATGCACATATAACTCTTTGGTTAGATTTTTGGAAGGAGTTTTTACAAATTATGCTCATGGCATGCTCAGCATCTCATATGTAAATCAAACTGACACAGTCCTCTTGTGGGGAAGGAAAACTGACCTTTCATTAAGTACAAAATTCTGCTGTTATCATTCCATTGTGGATGCCATCAAGATTTTTTTGTGTACCAGAAACTGTGTCAGGAACTAAGAATGTAAAAATTCTTAAGGCATATACCTGCCTGTAAGAATTCTCAGTATAAGGCAAGAAAGAGATGTTTAAATACCTCACTGCATTGGGGGAGCATCCTGAGCCAGTGGAAAGGTGTGATCAATTTCACTTCTACATTAATTTTAACAAGAAATTAACTCCATTTTTTAATGGAAATAATTTCTTAGTTTATCACAATGTTTCCTATTGGATTTTCACAAAAAGAATCTATCATATTTAAATAGTTTCCTTTATTTCTAACTTACTTGGGATTTTTATTAGGAAGGGTTTTGAATTTTATGATGCCTTTCAGGCATCTATTGATATAATCATTGGCTTTCTTCATTTAATTTGTTGATGTAATAAATTACATTGATAGGTTTTCTAATATTGAACCATCCTTATGGTCTTAGAATAAACTCTACTAGGCCATGTTATACTGTTCTTTTAATACACAGCCAGAATCAATTGTTATATGCTGTACAGAATTTGGATATCTGTATTAATATAGGAAATTATAGTTTTTTTCATTTTTAAATATATTGATCAACTTTTAGTATTAAAGTTATACTAACATTATAAAATAAATCAGGAAGCTTTTGTTCCTTTGTGTGGTCTTTAGTAATTCAAATATCATTTTTTAATTTTAAAGGACTAAATTTTTTAAAAATGCATATGTATTTTTTCTTTTGCCATCTACCCCTCAATTTGGAATAAAAGGAAATTTGGTCCTACGGAATGCATACATTCTCTGGGAAATTGTTCAGTCAATCTACACATACATGTTCATAGGCTGGATTCCCTATGAAACAAACCAAAATGGAAATGTGTGCAGGGAGTTTATTGTACTCTTGAGAGTACAAACTTACAGAGAAGTGGAGGAAGTAGGAATGAGCACACTGAGAGAAGCTGAATGGGGTAGAGGTTGAGGATGAAATCAACAGCTTTTTGTACCAGGAGTCCTAGATTTAGGAAAGATAAAACAATCTTGAGAACAAGGGATCTCTGAAATAAAAGAGGTTATTGAGCCTTTACAGATATTAACCAGAAAAGGAGTGGGTCCTTTGACAAATATCCACACCTACCAGCAACAGGAGGAGAGAGCCGCTGGAAGGAAATACTTTCACCAGACCTATTAACCAAGAACAGTTTTGACAATGAAAATTTGGAGAAGGAAAACAAGTTATTTACATTGAACCTACATTGGCTATAGACAGGAGGAGTGGGAGAACATGAAGTGGGGAAAGTTTGGAAATGGATGATATTTCACAGGGAGAGGTGGTACTTATTGCTTCCAGATTGGTTGGGGTTGAGGCTGGATGTGATGGAGCCTCATGGTCCAGCCACTAGAGGTTTGGATCAGATTTTAACATACTTCAGGAATTTGAGAAACCATTTAGTTTGCTCTGCAGCTGTTAAGTGATTAATTTCCCTTATCTCTCTTCCCCTTCATCCTCTGGTCCTTGTTTTTAGGAAATCTTGGAATTTTTCTCTTATTATACATGCATACACACACACTTATGTAGGGAAAGAGAGGTCATTTTATTGCAAGGAATTGACTTACATGACAAGGTTGAGAAGTCCTACAATCTGTCCTCTACAAGCTGAAGACTCAGGAAAACTGATGTATTTTCCAATACTAGTCTAAAGCCTAAGAACTGAAACTGGTAATGGGGTTAAGTCCTACTCTGAGGGCAGGAGAATACTAGTGTCCCAGCTGAAGGTGAGAGAGAGAGAGAGAGAGAGAGAGAGAGAGAGAGAGAGAATTCTTCTCCCCACCTTTATGTTTATCAACAAATGGATGGCGTCCAACCACATTAGTAAGAACCATCTTCTTTTACTCCATCTACCAATTCAAATGCATATCTCATCCAGAAGCATCTTCCCAGACATGCCAGAAATAGTGTTTAATCCAATATTAATCACCTTGTAACTCAGTCAAAATAACCCATAAAATTTTTACAGTGTTGGGGTGTGTGTCCTGGCAATAATCAATCATACTTGCCCAGGGGTAACCAAAGTATGGGTGAGACAGCTCTCTCCTGCCAAGGACAAAGATGAGTCCTTAAGAGAGCCTTCCTGGTGAGCCATCTGCAAATATTAGTCCTGAGTGGGGATATCTGGGTCATGTCATTGCATCCACTATATGTTTTACTTGGGCTAAAATTTGAACTTCATCCTCTTGGAGTAAATATTAACACAGATCAATAACTTCCAGATTTCCCAAAACTTCCTTATACCTTCCTTATACCTTGTAACTAATTATTATTTCACAATTTTGTCTAGAAATGTATGTGATAAACAGATTTTAACATGCTAATTTTCAAATGGAGCCACCAAAAGTAAGTGAACAGTTCTTCTATTTGGCAAATATATGGTTTCAGAATTCAGAAAAAAACTTTTTAAATCTCTCATATGGGATATTCTCCCCTCACAACTTTATGCTAACATAAACATAGTGATTGCAAAATAGCCGTACTTTGTGACACTATTGTTTTAACATTTTGTCTTCATTGATTAAATAATGTTCCCTGGGATTATAGAATTCCACATAATACTTTTACCACTGATATGTCCGTTTTGAAGGTAAATCTTATAAAAAAATTATTGGTAAATATAGCACTTCACTTATTTATCTCCCTATGATATTTTCATTATTTTCTCAAAAAGATCACATTTCTCAGACTTCTGTGAGTGCTGTATTGATTAGTTGGAGGTACAAGCCTCTTCAAGATCTGTTCTCAATCTAATTTTATAACCTGATGTCCTAACTCATGCCTTCCCACCTGCCCACCTCCAATTGAGTTAAGTGCAATGCACTCCAGCACTCTAATATAATATTTCACAAGTGTAGTCTTGACCTAGTTTTGAAGTTATAGCTTGAAACTCTGAATTCCCCTTTGAGGGTAGTTTGCTAGATCCACCCCACAGACACTCAAGAAATCACTTCCCTTATCAGGCTCCCACTCTCTGGGGTCACAAAGCATATTCCTACCATCCCAGTCATGGGCTCTCACACTCCCAGGTGAAGTGTTAAACATCTAGGACAGCCACTAGGTCCAGAGTTTTGTAAGAATTCAAATTAACCAATTCCTAAGAAACCCCACACTGCTTTCCACACACAAGGTGCTGTCTACAGCTACCACATGCTGTTACCCTAACCCCATGTGTGTCAGCCTTCTCTAACTGGGAGCTGTAAGAAACTAAGAATTCTGCCCTTCATTTTCAATGATCAGTAGTCTGTCCTTTTTATTCAGAGATCAACCTGAAATTCTTTACCTCCTGAGACCTTGTTCCATAGCTCTCCTCTTCATCCATGCTCCTGCCATTATTCAGGTCACTGCCAAGGTCTGCATCCTTTGTGGATATATGGTACTTTGTGGGTGGACCTGTTTTCTCACAAAATGGAGAGCATGTGATCCACTCCTTGAAAGATCTGGTGTTTTAGTTTCTTTGAACTCCTTGCAGTCTCTGAAATGAGGTCTATTACAAGGTAGCCCCCTCACAGATGTTTCCTGAATCCAATTCACTGAAGCACTGCCATGCAACATCAACCCTGCCTGACATTCCTGCCATATTGAATGCTTCTTTTGTCTGCTTTTGTATGCAGAATAGAAGGGTTGAAGGATGATAAGGAGGTTGAAGAAAAAGTAAACAGTGGAAACAGGTCAACAGGAGCAAAGTAACAGGAACACTAAATTTCCAAAATACATGGTGGGAATTTAGGGTGAGGGCAGATAGAAGATGGTCAGCAAACCTTTGGTAGATGCAATGACCAGATTTCAGATCCTTAAACTGAGTGTTCTAGGATCATGCTACATTCAACTAGAGTTTCAGGAATATAGAGGAATACACTGGACAAAATTTTTTCATAATGCAGTTAATGTACCTCTTTGAAGAATTCCCGTGGTAATTAAATTCTCTTGGTTCATAAACGTATAATATACTGTTTTAGAGACAAAATCCTTTTTTCCTTGTTCATGTGATGTGGTTATTTTCCCCCCTACAAGACTCTTTGAAGTCTTATCCTAAAATACTTTCTTGAGTTTAAGAAAAAACAAAAAGACAACGAAAACATCTAATAAAATTTTCTCTCTTGAACCACAATTAGTTGAAGATACAGAATGTTCAACAGATATCTCTAAGGAAAAGGCAGTTACATTTTGTTTTTAATGCAAAATGCTCTTTGAACTGGCAAATTTGTGTGACTTAACTATGTTAAGGCTAACTAAATGAATTTAATGATAAAAAATTTGTATACCCAAAGAAATACAAGGATTTGAACTGGAACTGGAATAAAAAGCTGTAGTGAAAGTGGGTAGCTCTCTGCCTGGCTCTCCTTTTTGTTCTTGTTCTTTCTCAATCTTTTTCTCTCTTCTTCCTCTCTCTAACTCTACCTCCACTTCCTGTTCACCTTCTAATTGGCATCTCTATTGCATTCCTTATTTGCTTCCCATTATCCACTCTTCTACCCAACCCACAGTCTAATTCTGGAGACAGCCAATAGGCAGCGAATAGGCTTTACTTCATGACCAGCTACCCTACTGGATCCTGACTATTTTCCAGGTTACCTCCTAGGTTTGGGCTGTCTTAAGTTCTGAGGCACATTCTTGATCTTATCAAGGCCTTCCCTGAACAAAGAATAATCCAGGCTGCTCTTCTGAAATATGGATTGATGAAGAAGCAGTTGAAACTAGAATGGAATATAGAAAGGGAAGCTAGGAAGGGATATCAACACAATCTTTTTTATCTTTCCTTTTTCCATCATTGGAAATAGGAGTTGATAACCTACAACTATTATAGGCTTCCAAACTCCCTAATCAAATGGCAAAAGTCCTCATCTTTGTTCATTTAAGCAGGTCTTCAGGACAAGTCAACCCAAATAATAATTATTAATCAGCATTTTTTTAATATTCTAAGACATTCAGAAATGTGACAAAACTGCAGAAATAGGCAAAAGATTAGGAACTCTGACATGGTACAGAGAAGAAAATGGAAACCTGGAAAGTTTAGATTTAAATGGAATATCTGTCTTCTACTTTGGAGAACTCTAATCCAGTTAATAAGATAAAACATAGGTGGCAGAAACACAGACTTGGGGAAAGGAGTCCCCTGTGTTTCTCCTTTGCTAGCAAAGCAATAAACCCTCTTTTTCCTTTCTCTCAAAACTATATCATCATTGGATTGGCACTGGGGAAAAGGACAGAGCTTTGGTAACAAATTTGGCACTCCAGATGGGATTCAAAAGCAGAACCCACTCCAGCTTTCTTGGACAGGTCTGGCTCTCCAAGGAATCCCACTTCCATGCTGAGTATTCATGGTGCTGGCAAACTTGTTGAGGGCCAGCTGCAGGAGAGTTAGGAGATGGTTGAGTTTGCCTCAGGTGGAACCAGAGGAGCTGTTCTTGTGAGTAAAGGGAGGGACTGATGGACCATTCCAGCAGCTAGAGAAGCACCCACCTTTTGCTTTCGGGAACTCCCACCTTCTCTCCCTGAACAGTACAGTTTGCTCCATCATGGTTCACTTTGAGAAAAAGAAAACTGAACTCAGGAAAGTCACAACAACTTTAGCCATTTGGTAAGTCCCCTGGTGTGTTCCCTAGGACCCTTGATTCCACATACCTCGTTCCTCTTTGTGGGAACATCTGGTCACTCTTTCTGGGAACATCTGTGACACCTCTGGTGTAGGAGTCATGGTTAAACAGGACTTGAGAATGTAGGGGTAGGTACTCACTTCTGATCTGTGCTAGGTTCTCATCTGTTTGTTGGCCTTGGACTTGGAAATTCCCTCTGGTTGTCTGTTTTGTTTGCATCTGATACTGCCCCTTTTAAGACACAGCCAGTATTGCATTGATTCTATAGGTAGTCTCTTGGGAAAGATCTTGGTTGGTCAATTTGAAGGTTCCCATCCGTTGGCCCTGGTTTTAGGGCTCCTCTCTGGTTGTCTCTCTCTGTTTCTTTTTTGTACAATCTTGCAATTAGAGTCAGTCTGTCAGAAATGAAATGAGTTAAAGAAAGGGTCACCTATAAGTCTGTCTAAGATAATGTTTTACTGTAATGATCTGACTTTTAAATAGCTTTCTAGATTATTTTATAATCTTGCTCTTGAAGTTGGTCTGTCAAAGACAAAGTAAGTGGAAGAAATTTGTACATGCAGGTCTATCTGTTTTAAAGGTTCCCATCTGTTAGCTCTGGTTTTGGTGATCCTCTCTTGTTTTTTGTTTATTACTGGCCCTTTAAGACATGGGTCATGCTGCATTGATCTTACCAGTAGTCTCTTGAACAGAGAGATCTTGACTGTATGGGCCACCAATAGGGATAAGCCTGTCTAAGAGAAAGAGGGTTTACTGTAACACAATCTGGCTTTTAAATGTTTTTTCTGAATTATTATACAATCTTGACTTTGAAGTTGTTCTGTTAGGGCTAAGGTATATGAAAGAGATTCTGTATGTACTGGCATTTATGCAGTAGCATGATAAGGGGTCTGAACAGTTAGGAACTAAGTTGAATGTGCCCAAAGGCACTGCCTCTGGTGTTCAAGGGACAGCAGGATACCAGAAGAAAGGGTTAAAAGGATTTAAATGTTTTAAATCCAAGTGCACTCCCAGCACTGTTTCTTAGCCTAACCCCAGGCAGCCACAGATCAGCTCACTATGGTCAAGGACACTAGCCCTAAACTCAGTGAAGGGGTGAGGGGGGGGATGGAAATCCCAGAAAAGCTGCCTGGGTTGTAGGAAAATGGCCAAAGAGAACTGGGCCTCTGCCCTGACTTCTAGCCCTTTATGCCCATGGAGGGTGGAGGGTTCTGGCCACAAAGGATGTAGCAGAAGGTTCCACCACTGCCAGTTTATGACCTGGGGACAGGAATAGTGTCCACTTTTAAGATCTGACAGGAGACCCCATTTGGCCCAGGGATATTCATCACTAGCACAAAGCAATTCTTGGTATAATAATATTCCATCAAACTAAATGCCTGGGGAGATTGGCAGTATAAATAACTGTACCCAGAAAAAAAAAAGATAGAAACTAAGGCCAACCTAAGTTTTTAGGCAGCCTCTGCAAAGGAATCTCAAAAAAGCAAGAGAAAATGATGAAAAGGGCTTCCTCCATTGCATATCAATATGCCTAGTATAAGAAAAAGGCCCAAAAGGAGCTTCTGGGTAAAATTGACACTGAGGAACTCACTTAAAGTTGATGGCATTGTGATAATGATAAGGGAGACAGGTCAGGCTCAAGAATATCCTGTGCTCTGACCCCTTGAATTCAAGCTGGGAGAAAAAAGGTTAACACACAGTTTTTGTATATACTGGATCATCTGACCTTCTCCTGGAATAAAATTCTTGAGTAAATTAAATGCACAAATAACATTCATAAGGATTGTTTTAGAATATGAATTTAAGAATTGGTCTGAAACTATGAAAGATAAAAGAAAGTTAAAGGTATGTAAATATTTTAGCATGGAAAATTTGAAGGTAAAATAAATGTTTCTAGATGAGAAAGTATTTTGTCTGGTCAAGTAATATTCTTGGACCAAGAATGAAAGAAGACAAAACTAAGGATATAAAGTTGTGAATGTTTAATTAAGTTGCAGAAGGTTTGTGGAAGGTAAATCTCAAAAGGTTTGTGTTTGTGATTAAATTGGCTGTTATTAGCACAAAGTTATTTGAACTTTAATACACTGATATGAAGCAAAGTCTGAGACACTGACCTGCTCTTATCTATCGAGATAGTTTTCTTGTATTTGTTAGGTTTTATAGCTTGGGGAAACTAAGTCTTAAAGGAATTAGGGTTTGTACCTGTTTTAAAGTCTTAAATGATTACTTTGTAACTGTTTAAACAAACAACTATTATTTAGGTTATAACTATATCATTGACACTCAAAATGTGTAAGAATAGGTATAAGTATGCATCCGTCTAAACCTTGTCTAAGTGTTATGTAAAGTTTATAAAAGTTTATGTAAGTTTCAGGGCAAGAAAACCAATAAGTGCTCTCTTTTATACATTGTATCTGACATAGAAGGGCCACACTGTCATTTGAAGACCTGTCTTATAGCTGTTTGCTTCAACTAAGTAAATTTAAGATCATGAACACTGTTTCCAAAATGTATAAGAGATTTAAGGCTATCCTTTGAATTTTGTTAACCCATGCAGACCTGTGATTATTGTTACTTACACTCTGGATTCTAAATTGTACTTTAAATGTTAAACATAGTTAAATGTAAAGCTTAGGAGAGCACTTTGCCAAGTCAGTGTTATCCAAACTAAAAGTATCTGTAGCAAAAGTCTTGGATTTGTATAGAGAAACAAAATTGGTTGGTATTTATTCCTGTCATTCGATGTTTTATAGCTAGATAAGGTTACCTGTTGTCAATAAGTTGTATATACAATTTTGTGTTATTCTTCACACTGGAATTGGAATTTAAATGCATTTTTGGAAGATAATAAGGAGATCCTGTTTAAAGGTGACACTGTAAAACATGGAAGCATTCTGCCACTTTTTCTGCAAAAAGAAAGTTAAAAGCTCTATTAGCCTTTCTTTGATTCATGTATCAAATGTAATGTTGTATTGTGTTATTTGTGAAGAGCCCACCTTACCTGAAATAAGGCTCTGCATCACACCTTACTCCATATTAAAATGGCTCCAAAACAGGATAGATTTCAGCTCATTTACAGTTGTGCTCAAAAGATTGATTTTTTTGTAGCGATTACTGTGATCTCAAACAGGGAATATAAGATATAACCAAGTAAAGGCTTAAGATTATAAAAGTCTTTTTTTTTTGGTTCATAGCTATTACACAAACTATGTTTTTGCTCTGCTAATTTCATTTTGTATTTTCCTTGTAAATTTTGTACCTGTTGCCTGTTATTGTTTTGCAGAGATACTGTTTCTTAAAAAATCCCAACCTGTGCTAATTTGAGATCTAAACCATCACCTATAGGACAAATACAATATAATGTTGACTTTCAGTATTAATACTAACTCCAACTAAATGAATGTGGTATTTGTAAAATTATAGATATTGGAGTTATAACCTGTTATTCCCTCATGAAACTGGCTTGCTGGGTGTTTAAGCCCAAAAACTTGGAGACCAAAGTCAAGGAAGTAAAAGGGCCAAGGAAAAAGCAGCCAGCATTTTGGTCCTTGCCCTCAAAGATCATCCAGGACCCAGAGAATGATGGGAGCCTTCTCTGGGTCCTGCAACTCTGGTGAGTCACCCAGTCTGCTGCTCAGAGAGATTTAGAGGACAAGAAGCCAACCAGTACACATTTTGCAAAGAGGAGGGTCATTGGAAATAGAAATGTCCCTGATGCTTCCAAGAGAATCCACATATGATCAGCCAGACCCCAACCCATCCTGGCAAGTGGCACCACTGGTAGAGGAAAGCTAAAGGAGCCAGGAGGCTTTGCACACATCCCCAAGAGTGATCTCTGAGGAATCTCAGCTAACTCTTAAGAGTAGATAGGAACAAGGTCAGTTTTGACCAACTTGGTCTTAAACACCTGGCAGGAGAGTATGGCCTAAAAGCACAGTCCTACATGGGAAAAACAATGCTTTTTCTTTTAAATGTGACTTAAGGTATACACTTGTGTCAGTCCTACCAAAAGTAAGTAAAGCTGGAGGCTATAAAGGAAGGGTTCTTGTGAAAGAGTACCTAATAATAATGACTACGAGCATCACAAATTTGTTGTGAGTTAATTTGAGTCTGATCTCATAGACCCATAAACCTTTCTTCCCCATCCTAATCAGAGTTATCTGTCCTTAAGTACACACTCACCATAGGAACAAATTAATCCAGACATTGGGATGGTACCAGAAGATCTCAGAAGTGACTATCTCCCAAATTAACAAGTGAATTACAACTCCAACAGAGAACATGTGGAGCATAGCCTTTGAGTTACCTCAAAGCCCCCTGTTTCTGCTGATGGGCAGAATCACAGCCTTTGGGACAGTAGTTCCTTGTGTTTCTCATTTGCTAACAAAGCAAAAACAAAACAAAACAAAAACAAACCAAAAAACCCACTTTTTTTCCTTTTCCTCAAAAAAAAAAGAAAAGAAAAGAAAAGACATAGGGGGAAGCTTTGTGTGGCAGTGCATGCCTATAATCTCAGCAACTCAGGAAGCTGAAGCAGGAGGATCACAAATGGGAGATCAGCCTTAGTAACTTAGTGAAAGAACTGAGGATAAAACCCAGTGGTTCAGCACCCATGGATTCAATCCCCGATACCAAAACAAACAAATAAACATAGGGGAAGGGAAACAAGAGCACACTGTAATCAATTATTACATTGACTAACTCAGACTTCAAAATCTATAGGAACTCAGAGAAGAGGAAAATTAGTATATAGTGGCTCAGTTACACCTTGTAAGAAGTAGAAAACAGAATGGTTATGCAGGCACAGCTCCCGACATCAAGGGGGCCCTGTGTGAGGGGACTGGTGGGCCATAGGTGAGGGACTTCCTGAGGAGCAGTGAAAGCAGGCCCTGAGAGCAGGGATCACTTGACCAAGTTTGCAATCATCCTAAAAGTTAATCCATTCATCCTCAAACAAGTGTTCATAGGTTTTGAAGCAAGAAAGAAATGTCATGAAAACAACATTTCATGGGGTCAAGAGCATGATCTTAGGAGCCCTGCAGATTAGTTTGGAATCCTGGCTCCACCGCTTTCTTACTCTGTGACTTTGGGCAAGTCACTTAACCTCTGTGTCCTCATTCGTAAAATGGGAATAATGATAACAATAGTCCCCAACTCACTGGGGTATGTGGAAGATTGAATGAATTAATATGTGCAGCACATGCAGAGCCATACTCGCTCTCATTAGCAGTGTTGTGAGCCCAGATAGCATTTGGGGTGAACTCACTGGGGTGGAAACAGAGTGAAGAGTTAAAGGTGAATCCACAAAGCTGACAATACATTGGGTTCACCAGAATTGGCAATTTTAGAAAAATAAATGTTAGGCATGAAAAAAATGTATGTTTTTACAACTTTGGAGTGAAATTATTCTTAACCATCAATTATAATTGGTAGATCCATGCCCTTCTCATTCCTTCCCACAGTCTCCCATTCCTAGGGCATGGCACTGCTCTGTCCTTTGCATTCCCCTTTTATTCCTAACTGCCCCCTCCTCAAAACTTCCCTAGGTATGTTTCACTTCCCAGCTCACCTTACTCATTCACTTTCCTTGAAGTTTTCACTAGTTCCCATTACATCTTTACCACAAGCATTGGAATTGTCACACGCAGTATCAGGACTCTTGACAGCACAGGACCCAGAAGAGAAATGTGAAGTCTCATCTCATGTTCCCCTGAGACTACACGCGTGGGACTCTGCATGTACATGAGCAGGATGTAAAGGAGGACATGTTACTCCAAACAGGAGCAGAAGCCACTATCTCCCCCCTGCTTTCTGCTTACTTGATGCATCTCTTTTGAAGTTCTCCTTAAAAAAATAAAATAAAATAAAATAAAATAAAATAAAATAAAATAAAATAA
>JAJEJO010003337.1:0-39178 GCA_020662805.1 Glaucomys volans | reverse complement strand
AATAAAATAAAATAAAATAAAATAAAATAAAATAAAATAAAATAAAAACAAAAATCACTGGGAGATGGGAGCACAACCATGATTCTAAAGAGATTAAAGGAGTGTACAAAAAGGAATTCACCAACCACCCTCTTCCTATTTAAAGCACTAGCATCCATAGTCCCTTCAAATTTTTCTATCCTTTTGGTCTACTTACTGAATTTATTCCTATATACTTAGAAATAAACACACAAATCTAAAACAAAATGAAAACAATAGAAATATCTACTCTAAACCTCTTCTTGGAAAATTAGACCCAAAGATGTTTAAAAATGACTTTTTTAAAGGCTCCAAGGAGCCTTTAAAAATTTCAAAACAGCTTGTTATCCACTTTCTATCACTCAGAGTCTAGTGAATATTGGGCACCATAAATTTAGGAGAGTCATACATCACTTAACAACCTGGGTACAGTCTAATAAATGTGTTATTAGGCAATTTCATCTTGTGTGAACATTATGGAGGTTACTTACACAAACTGAGATGATGCAGGCAATCACTCAGGGGCCTCTTGATGCAATCAGTAACCACGATAAATACTACATGGTAAATACTCCTGCTGGCATAATGTGACATACTATTTTACAGAAAAATTTGTTTCATAGTTCTACTATGAAAAAGAAGCATACTCTAAAATAATGGTAAAAAGTAGAGTATAGTAGATATTTAAACCAGCCACATAGACACCTATTATCATTATCAAGTCTTACATATTGCACATGATTGTATGTGTTACACTTTTACATGATTGGCAGCACAGTGGGTTTGTTACACCAGCATCAACACAAATACTTAACTAATGTGTTAATTAGTTACTTAACTAATACTTAACTACAACATTCTAGCAGCAACTCTGTCATTGGGTGATAGGGACTTTTCAGCTATATTACAGTCTTATTGGGTCAATGTCATGTATGTGGTCCATTGGTGACCAAAATATGACTATGTGGTATATAACTGTCTATGCCACCTGAAATTTCAACAACCCCTTGAAGAAATTATTATTGTTCATTTTTTACAAATCAGGAAGCTGGAACTTGAAAAGCTAATGTATCTACCAATACTCACTCAACTGGTAGGTACTGGAGACAAGTTTTAAACCTAGGTCTTCCATTTCGTCTTGTTGCTATTTTGAACTTCTACTAGTTCTACCATCTGTACTTGGCTGGAATTGATTTCAAAGTCTATATATTATTTTCTCTTCTATTTGTACATCATTCAGAACCCTTATTTGTGTAATGTTTCATTTCAATGTCATTATCAGCAAACACTATAAGACTACATAGACACTGGCCATCCCCTTCATTGACTCTTATCTCCTTTTTAATCCACCCACCTTTGTTGGAATTACTGTTGGCATCCATTAGGAATGCTTTTGGCTGTAAGTAGCAAACAAATCAGCTCTAGGAAGCATCAACATGAGGATATTTGAATTAACCAAGTTCCCCAAACCAATATGAGTTCAAAAATTGATGAGAACAATTCAGAATTAGCTAAAATCATTTATTTACACTGCCAAATGGACAAAAGAAAATGTGCCATAACTCAGGGAAGCAGGTGAGTGAATCTCTAATATCTTCCTTTTTTCTCAAAAATGTGCTTACATTTGGTATCAGAGGATGGTTCAACATGAATCCACTACAGGGGGCTCCGAACTGCATGCTCACTGCCTTTGATAGTGTCACACGCAGTATCATGCTTCGTTGGGAGAAAGGGTAATGTTGACATCAGATGGTCAGCCTTACTACCAGATAAGGAGATTTTTACCTCCCTGATTAATTTCCATGCTCTGCTCCTCATTCATCATCAAACTTACAGCACTGTGTTCATGGTCTCCTCCTGCCCCACCATGCAGTGATTTCATAACTGAATAATATCTTCAAACAAACCAGGCTCAAAAATTTTGTAAGAAATCAGACATTTTCCCTAATTAACATTCCATCAACCTTCCTGTATAAGATTTTTATCTTCCTATATGTCACCTCAAGTTTACAAATGGATCAATACAGAGCTCTTCAGCATGTCATCACACTAGCATTCCAAGCAGAGCAAACTGGACAAGGAGAAACAATTTTTTTTCTCTTACAGAGCTTTACATTTTTATTAGAGAAGGAAAATCTTTCACAGATGCTCCCTAGAAGACTTCCAGTTGATGACTCATTGGCCAGAACTGAGTCACATGACCACTCCTGGCTGCAAAGGTGGATGGGAAAGTGAAAATCCCACAAATGAGAAAGGAAGTTCCATGCCTGACTTATACCAAGACTGATCCAGTCTCTGGTGCCTCTCTGACTAAAACATGGATTTGATTTGATTAAGAGGAAAGTAAGAAGAAGTTCAGTAGATTAGACAGAGGGGAATGAAGGGAAGGGGGATAGGAAAAGGAAAGACAGTGGAATGAATCTGACATAATTTTCCTATGTACATATATGAATATACCACAGTGAATCTCACCTTCTGTACATCCACAAGAATGGAGTCTTAATTAGAATAAGATATATTTCATGCTTACATAATTATGTCAAAATGGATTCTATGGTCATGTGTAACTAAAAACTAAAAAAATATAAGAGGAAAGTAAAGAAGAATGGCTATTGGTTAGACACTAACAATGTCTGCTATAAAAACATTTACATAGGATGTGCAACATTTTCGTGTGTGTGATTCATGACTTGGGAAGGAAACTTACATGTTTATATAATCTGAAATTCAGCAAAACACTCCAACATGTCAAATGGTTTCGCTTGATCCACTTTCATAAGGCAACCAACCAGACTCTGTCCTTTTTGTGTGTTTTGTTATTTCTTTTTCAAATCTCTAAGAGGTCTATGATTTTATTGCCCAATTTTGAACTTCATTGTGAGTCATTCTGCTGGTCACCATGAGAAAAGTCTTTGCAATCAAATTCCCAGCACACATGCACAAAAAGTTCAGAAATTTCTGCTCCAGATGTCAGTTCTTACCCCTCATTTTTAAGCTAAATGATTGATTACTCTTATACCAAGCGTGCAGGTGACAAGTCTTAGAAGCTTTTCCTTATCAGCAGGCAAATGCCTAATCCAAATCAGCATCAGCCTGACTGTGGCTAGAATTCCATCCTTACCTTAAGGATATGTTTTTTTTATTGATATGTTTGTTTGTTTGTTTGTTTGTTTATAAATAAAATACTCTACCACTGAGCTACACCTCCAGCCCATAAAGGCTTATGTTTGAACTTACCTTTTGACACGTATTTTGACTGTTAGAACTTTATTTCACTTGCTAATCAATATCAACCTTAAATTCTGAAATCCTTCCTTTCTTCTTCTTTCTTTTCTAAATGAATCTAAAGAATAAATTGTTTCTATCATTTCTTACTTTTATCAAATCTTACTTTTCCTCAGTTTTACCTTTCTTCCAGCTGTCTCCTGATTATTCCAATATTCAGTGGTCCTTCCCTAACTGAGAAGCCCTCTTATTCAAAATTCAATCAAACACATATTGTCAATCATAAATTCAAAATAAGTGTCCATCTGTTATAATTATCATGTTTTATAGCAAATATTATACATACAAAGTGCCGTTACTTTTTTGGTCTGCACTTCTATGCAATTATTTAGTGCAATTCATTACAATTATGGTGATGGATAGAAAAGAAGGGCATAGGATGAAACTCTGGAAAACATATGGGAAGGTAGCCTGATAAATGTAAACTAATTATACACACTGATTAATAATTTAAGATGTAATGAAAATGGAACTTGTATTGGTTACTGTTAGGTTCATCTTGTGTAACAGAGACCTACAAACTACAATAGCTTAGTGTAGACACTTATTTCTCTCTCACTGCTTACAAGGCATCAGCCATAACTTGGTCAAGTAGTCGAAGGGGGTCTGCAGAGGATGCTAAGAAATTCAGCCATTCAACTCAGTCAGCTGAAAGGAACATGTCCAGAAGTTTGGAAAATAAAGTTCTTCAGTTGATGTTGAGATGTTTAGCTAAATATTTGCAACTTGTTACTTAAGAAGGGGAGAATGAGAAAGGGGAGAGAATAGGCAATTTCTGGTGCATCACTAGATCTATATTAAATGAACACAAAACTCATTTTACATGCTTTCATAGTGTGACTTGTGACATGCACCCTTCCAATCCAGGCATTCTTGTTAGGGCGATACCACTGTCAAGGGGCAAAACTGGTTCATGGGAGGAGGCAAAAAATATCTTCCTCTTATTATATGTAAAACATAGAAATACATAACATATTTATAGTATGATTGTGGAATTAAATTATCATGGGGGAAATTTTTAGGGGAAAAATTACCTCACAAGGCTCTTTGAGTGGCAGTGGAAGGGATACTGAAAAAAGATTGGAAGACATCGTTCCAACCTTACTTGGAAGTTTTCAGAAACATATCTCAAAGTCAGGAAAGGAAACATGTGACCCCTTAGCAAAGTTCATTTTAATATTCTACAGACTATATAAAGCAATAAAGGACAGGTAATTTTCAATTGGGTCAACCATTCATTCATTCATTCAACAATTATTTCTGAGCACCTATTATGAGAAAAAATATGGTGGGTGATAGGCAGGCATTTGAAAAGGGCAGGCTTAACTCATGTTTAGGATTGCAATCATGGAGCCTGGATGAAAAAAATCTACACAGAGTTCCCAGCAAGGCTTTTGGCTCTCTCATCCATCACTCCCAAAGTTTGTGACCTTCTCCTATGTAGTCTTTGACCTATGATTTACAAAATACATGAGAAACCCTGAAACTCCCATGGTGCTATAAGAATTGAAAGTGAACTTGGCTTATTTCTAACTTTCCTATAAATTCACTTCCTGCTTCAGAGTATGACTACTGTGATTCTATCCTGCAAACTCCTGAGGTTGGAATTTTATGTATATTTTACCACATTTTTTTAAAGAATGAAAAAAGAAGGTGAAGAGAGGACAAGGAGGAGGAATAAGCCACAGCTACAGCCTCCTCTATTACTACCTGTTTCCTTCATCCTGAGCACTCTTCCTGTGTTTATTTGCATTGGTTTGTGATCCTGGTACTTATGCTAAGAAAATTAATTTGGAAGGATATTGGTGTCAAAGTCCCCATGATAAAATGATTAATGAAGATGATATTAATATTTTCTCTCTTGACTCTCTCACTCTTTCTCTCCCATCTCACTTTGTTCTCCTGTCCAGCCCCCAACACACACACACACATGACCACACTCACACTTGATATTGCTCAGATAGGTGGATAGTTTTGCTTACTTTTGATCAAACTAATAATACAAGCTTCCAAAAAGCCCAAGATAAATGGGATTAATCATATAAGTATTATAAACTGCTGCTAGCAGGATCAATTCAGTTACACTATGAATGCTCAAACTTCATATATGCATAGAAATTTTATAAAAGAAAACCATGGAAATGGCCACTTTTTGTGAGGAAAGATGCTGTTGGGAGAGAAATACAAAGTTATCAGGGTAATGACCTCTCCATTCAATCCCTTTGCCTTTGAAAATTCTAAGTGTGGTTTATTTTCAGACTGTTTCAGAAAAAAAAATGGCTAATAAACAAACAATGTGAGTAAAACTTGGGTCCAATTATTTCTGTGGCCTCACATTGGTTATCACATTCTCCAATCCACTTACTATTTTATGCAACAGACTATTGGCTGGATCTTCAGGGTTTTCCAGACTATGTTCCCTATGTGCTTCGTGCTTCCATTCAGGTCACAAGGATGCCGGAGTTTCTTTGGTCCCTCTAGACCCAGCCATACCAACCTACACTGAAATCATACCACTTGTCTCAAGTCCTTGCTGTAAATGAGCCAAGAGGCCAGATTCCATCCTGACCTGTACCTCATTGTAGCCACTCAGGAGCCATTGTGGCTGGTCACATCCTATTGCATGCCTCACCAGATCACACTGAACCCTCGTTTTGTCATGCAGCCAAAAAAGGTGAAATAAGGACCATTCACTCTTAGTTTAAGTGTCCGGTTACCACCCACCTTCTGAGATCTGTTTTTAGATCATGCCTCCATTATTCTGGGAAGCAGAAGAAAAAGAGAGAGACATTTCTTCATCCAGCTCTTTCCACAAAACAGCATCAAATAGAGGAAAAGTGATGTTTCTAGACTCACTTTACAGATGAGAAGTTTAAGAATCAGAGTGAGGAAGAGGAATGACAGGGACCTGCCTGAGAACATGGATTCTGGAGTTACCATGACCAAGATCAGATTCTAGCTGTCACTGATGAACTGTGTGACCTTCAACAAGTCCCTCAAACTCTATGCTTCATTATTGTTTATAATATATATATATAAAATATTAATTAATACACATCTCATCAAAGGACCATGAGGAAGAAATGATGTGATATATATAAACTACTGAGCTCAATGCCTGTAGCATAGAAAGCTCCAACTAAGGGAGGCACATATTATAATTATTTTGATTATCATGATCATTAGGAGACTTGCACCACCTCTTAGCTATTGCAAAGCTAGTGTATTGCTGTAGCAATCAGGATGCTTTCAGTCATGCCACAATAACAAACAACCTCCAAAATCTCAGTGGCTTGCTACAAAGAGCATTTCCTCACTCTGGTTACAGTGTTTATCTCATGCCATATAATCATCAGTGGAATGGAGAATGGAACCCTCAAGTTCATCTAACTCATGAATGCCACTCTCAAGTACATCTAACTCAAATCAACATGTGATAGAGAAACCCTTCCTCTACATCGCCCATTGGCTTTGAATGCTCGAGAACTTTTTAGCAATCTAGTCCCAACTTGAATGATTTAAGCAATGAAAGTAACCACCTCAGAGGCAAGTAATTCTACTTTTAGAGAATCAGAATGCTTAGCCTTGTGGTGAGCTAAACTCTGGATAGGCACAAATTCCAACCCTTTGTCCTAACTCTGAATGCTCTGAATGCTACTGGGACATGGGAAAACGATAGTAATATTCCAAGAAATAGCTTCCAATACTTAAAGAAAGCCCATAGAGATTTCTTTTGGTCTTTTCTCCCAATCCTCTGATTATCTTTCATGGGTCAAGTATTCCAAAGCCCTCCATACTAACTCTGCCAAGCTATTTATAAGGTACATAGTGAAAAAATTTTTAATCAGAGACAAATATATCACTAAGCCACAGACAGTGTTGAAATAAGAAGGTAAAAGAACCCATAAAGTTTAGGAATGTCCTTTATTATTCTGTTTGTATTCAGTGAATAAAGAGTAATGAGATCCTTTCAGAAATACTTAGTGGAAGAGGAAAAAGACTGAATTTTATATTATATATGAACAATTTATTCTAACATATGAAAAAAATGATGCAGTGCTTTTTGAGATTATCTCATTCCTAATACTATCCGGAGAGGGAGGCTGCCTTCTAGAAGTAATAGGAAATAAATATGAATAAAACAAAGCACTTTTCTCCAAGATCCTCTGGAGACCAACAACCTTCAAAAGTGAAGAGCTTCAGATCTTTGGACACAGAAAAGTGGCTTTTCACCCTGAGCAGTGTAACAAACTGACTCTCACAGTGATTAACACTGGAATTTTCATTTGGAACATCCACTGTTCTTGTAAGCTGAAAGTCACAAAACAAGGGACAAGAACAAAGAGATTTAATTAGTTTAAGTGTTTCCTACCCAGGGTCTGTGTTAAAGGTCACTCTACATATAGAGCTCTGTCCTCCTGGAAAAAGTAGTTCACTCATCCTCATTGGTGATCATAATGTGGGTCACCAAAGTCCTTTTTGTACTTTGGAACTTCATCTCTTGGGCAATCTGCATGCCCAACTCCTTTTTGTCATTACAGACTCTCCACAAGATACAACACTTCTTAAATCTGGGTTTCCCTGGACACGTGTGAACATACATAGACACACACACACACACACACACACGCACACACATACACTCACACTCCAAGAGTCTCAAAATCAAATACATTATCTTGTTTTATGTCCTTTATAGCATTTATTACTATCCAAAGCTTTCTTTTGTAATATTTATGAATGTAAACTCTGTGAGCCCCCATGAATGCAAGCTCTGCAATAGAAAGGACGTTTTCTATTTTATTCACCACAGTATCCCCAGTATGAAGAACTGCATTCAGGATATGATAGATGCTCCGAATTATTTGATAAATATCTTAAGTCACTGTTCCTGGGAACCAGACCCTGAAGCAGAGATCTGTGTTCAGTAAGTTTATAAGGGGTGATTTTAGAGAAATACATGTAATCAAGTAAGAGAAGTCAAATTGATAGAGATGAGTCGAACTGAGTTAAAGGCAGATGAGCTAAAATGATCCTTCAGAGAAGCTCCCAATGGGCACAGCAGCCAGCCTGGCCTTGTATTTCCACATGGACTAATCAGGCAAGTGAGCTGCCCTGGGGAATGGGCAATTAGGAGTGAGGCAGCTCCCTTCAGTCAGGGAAAGCTCTCTTAAGAAAGCACTGGGCAGTGAACTATTAGCAGTCAACCCTCAGGGTAGGTGAGGTATTAAGGGACTCAGTCCAGGAGGGAGGAATCAGAGCAGCACATCACAGCACCCACTGAAGTAAATGAATGAACAATGGGCAAACGTATTCCTCCTTCCTAAACTTATGTTAAAACATCTCTACTCTGGTGAACCATGTCCAATATAAACTCTTAAATTTTTTTTTATTTTTTATTTGTTCTTTTTAGATATACATGACAATAGAGGAAATTTTGACATATTATACATACATGGAGTTTAATTTCCCATTCTTGTGGTTGTACATGATACAGAGTTTCAATGGCCATATATGAACATAGGAAAGTTATGTCCAATTCATTCTACAGTCTTTCCTGTTCCCATTCCCCCTCCCTTTCCTTCATTCCCATTTGTCTAATCCAATGAACTTCTATATTTCCTTCCTAACCCCATGATTGTGTTAGTATCCGCATATCAGAGAAATATTCAGCCTTTGGTTTGGGGGACTAGTGTATTTCACTTAGCACTATAGTCTCCATTTCCATCTATTTACCTGCAAATGCAATACTTTCATTCTTCTTTATAGCTGAGTAATATTCTATTGTATATATATACCACGTTTTCTTTATCCATTCATCTGTTGAAGGGCACCTAGATTGGTTCCATAGCTTAGCTATTGTGAATTGAGCTGCTATGATTTTAAGTTTTGGGGTATATGCTGAGGAGTGGGATAACTGGGTCAAATGATGGTTCCATTCCAAGTTTTCTCAGGAATCTCTGTATGGCTTTTGAGAGTGGTTGCACCAATTTGCAGCAATCCAATATAGCTTTTACCTTATCATGTGACACCCTTTCAACAGCATTATTTATAAAATGTATACACATCTATATAACCCTAAAATTATTTCAGTATTAGATTTTTAAAACTGCTTATACCACAATTGGTTCTAGCTCATTTCTGTGGACTTATGTCATTGCAACTCTTTAAAAAGAAAGAATCTTTTTTTAAAAATTTATTTATTTTGATTCATTGTTCACAAATGGAGTACAGCTGTTGTTTCTCTGGTTGTACACAGAGTAGAGTCACACCATCTGTGCATTCATACATGTACACAGGGCAATGATGTCTGTCTCATTCTGTTATTATTCTTCCCTCCCACCCCAACCCCACCCCTCCCTTCCCTCTATGCAATCTATCCTTCCTCCATTCTTGCCTCCCTTCCACCCCACATTATGCATCATCATTCACTTATCTGAGAGATCATTCGGCCTTTGGATTTTTGGGATTGGCTAATCTCACTTAGCATAACAGTCTCCAAGATCATCCATTTATCTGCAAATGCCATAATTTTATTCTTCTTTATGGCTGAATAATATTCCATTGTGTATATATACCACAGTGTCTTTATCCATTCATCTATTGAAGGGCATCTAGGTTGGTTCCACAATCTAGCTATTGTGAATTGAGCAGCTATGAACATTGATGTGGCTGCATCACTGTAGCATGCTGATTTTAAGTCCTTTGGGTATAGGCCAAGGAGTGGGATAGCTGGATCAAATGGTGGATCCATTCCAAGTTTTCTAAGGAATCTCCATACCACTTTCCAGAGTGGCTGCACCAACTTGCACTCCCACTAGCAATGTATGAATGTACCCTTTTTCCCACATCCTCACCAACACCTGTTGTTGCCTGTTTTCTTAATAAAAGACATTCTAATTGGGGTAAGATGAAATCTTAAGGTGGTTTTGATTTGCATTTCTCTTATAACTAGGGATGTTGAACATTTTTTCATTTATCTGTGATTGCTTGTAGATCTTCCTCTGTAAAGTGCCTGTTCATTTCCTTAGCCCATTTATTGACTGAGTTATTAGTGCTCTTGGTGTAAAGATTTTTGAGTACTTTGGGAAAACTGGAAATCCATATGCAGCAAAGTGAAACTAAACCCATATCTCTCACCCTGTACAAAACTCAACTCAAAATGGATCAAGGACCTAGGAATTAGATCAGAGACCCTACACCTAATAGAAGAGAAAATAGATCCAATCTTCATCATGTTGGCCTAGGACCAGATTTCCTTAACATGACTCCCAAAGTGCAAGAAATAAAAGCTGGAATCAATGATTGGGAGAGAGTCAAACTAAAAAGTTTTTTCTCAACAAAGGAAACAATCAGCAATGTGAAGAGAGAGCCTTCCAAGTGGGAAAAAATCTTTGCCACACACACTTCAGATAGAGCACTAATCTCCAGAATCTACAAAAAGAAAGAATCTTTAATAGGTATGTCATGAACATTTTCATGATGATTTTGGAGTCAGGAAATGAGTGTTTAATATTTTATCTCCATCAACAGAGAAAGCCCTATAGATACTAATAAATTCTTCAGTTTTGTTTTATTTGGTGGCTCCTTATTACCTGACTTTTTTCCTGCATATAACCATAATGAAAATTCAAACCGAGTAAGTTTCCTGTCCTCCTGGAGCCTGATTTGTGAATATTTTGTTTTTCCTTCCAGTGCGTGAAATGGTTAGAAGTAATAACAGTAATATTGAACTGGGGCAAGTCACTGAAAATGTGGCACATAAAAGTGGAAGGGATAAAATAACAGTCATTTTACTAGAACTGTCCATGCTGCAAGGAGCTAGGTATAGGCAAACAGTTTCATCTCATGTTTTAGGGTTGTTTTCATGCAAAGGTTGATGTGCTAATGTAGGAATTTATGACTAAAGTGACCCAGCAGGACTCTTCTTCCTCTTTGAAAATGTCTTTAAAAAATGCCAACATTCCACAGAGTAACTAGAAAGCACAAGGAATTCTTTTCATGTCCAAGCTAGGAAGTGAGCCTTTCATTTCTACAAACATGCCTGACGCCTTCTCCCATCCCCAACAGATGATTCCAGGCATTGGGTTTCTGACTGGACAGAGACTCTGAAGGCATCCAGACATGGAACCAGGAAGACGAGAGCCTTGTCAGTGAGTCACTAGCAAATAGGAAGAGGGCAGTCCTTAGTAATTTCCTCAGATGAGGTCTATTTGCTTAAACTAGCTGGTTCATGGTGCATGGGTGGTTTGACCTGATTTAAAACATCAAGAAAACAGCAGACACTGACTGTAATGTTGCCCATCTTAAAATGACTAGGAAAGATGGAACTTATTTTGTGAATAGTAGTAATGAGTAGGAGGAAAGGAAATGATTTACTTGGAGCCACACATAAAGTTTTCCTGCCTAATCCATATTTTCTTCCATAGATTTATGAGCAGACTAGCTGACCTGAGTCTCAACACAGCTTCTTAACATCCTTAACCCCAGTTTCCACTTCAGATGTGCCTCAGTTCATCCATCATCCATCACGGTGGCTGGGGACTACCTTATCTGTATGGTTTTTTAGCTGTTTGATTAGGTAAGCAACAGATAAGTAGAAAAGAAAGAAAATGTAAAGTTGGAAGAAGGAAGAAACTTGTGGAGTTTTACTGGGATTTTTGAAACAACTTGGAAGTAGCAAACATTCCTAATTCTGACAAAAACATTGATATGGAAATTCTTCTAAGATTCCAAAGCTTCCAGATAAGCATATTTACAGAGATGGAATAGGTTATAACCAGCATAGGGTGGGTCATAACCTATACAGGTTAAGTGTGTAGGAAGCTCACTACCCTCTGGAATAGTTTTCCATTCACCAAGTAATGTTAGAACTACCACATTCTGAGTTTTGTGCCTTTAAGGCAGTGCTTAAAAAAATGAAGCCAGATAGCAGTGATGATTTTTTTTCTCCCTCACAATTTTGCCAAGGCCAGCCCTGCCTTTTTTTGGGTTGTAAGCCAATTTTATTGAAAGATGCTTCCTCCTGAAGGGAAACTTACTGATGAGCTGATAAAATTTTCACATCTTGCAGGTGAAGAATTAGGTGGAGATCAAATGAAGAGTTTAGGTTATGTAACACAGTAGACAGAGAACCGACTCTAGAATAAGGGTCTCCTGACATGCACCTTATATGTCTACTTTGATCCTCTGCAAAGTTCTAATTCCATAGGACTGACTTTTATAGCACAATAATGCATGAAAAGACAGAAGATGATAGAACCTCAAATTCATTGCAGTATTTGAATAATGCTCAGTTGGGTTAAGCATAGGATTAAGACCATAAGTGCTCAACTTGGGAGAAGTTGGATACAGTATGAAAAAAAACATAACAATGTTATATTTGAAAATTTTACAAATCTCTATTTTTGTATAACAAACTATAGGAAGAACAACTAGACTGGATTGAAACTTATTGGTTGTGGAAGTATGAATAATCTGGATTTTTTATTTTGTTTTATTTCTCAATGGAATAAGAAAAAGAAGAGAATCAACTTCCCTTCTCCTTACCCAAGGACATATTAGAATCTTCACCGGGGCATGTTTAAGGTTTTATCAAGAGTGCACATGGGTTGAAAACATCACCTGAAGCCTACTTCTGATACAGTTAATGTCATAGATGGAAAGTTGTAGAAGTTTCACTTCATTAAACAAATGTCTAATCTATTGAGCTGATGGAGAGAAAGAGAACAATATAGAATAATTTCCAGTCTCAGAGAATAACCAAAGCACTCCGCATTCTCAAGGAAGCTACACAGTGTCATTTCTGTACATAAAGTCCACAGTAATTTTCTTAGTGCCATGATGGAATAAAGCCTGAAATTCTTGCCATAGCCTCAAGGTCATCTATACTCTGGCTGTCTGACTTTTTCCTTACCAATCTCCTTCTTGTTATTCTGCCCCAGACACATTCACTTTCTTTCTACCACTTTCCAAATTCCTACTTGTCTGAAGACTTTGCAATTTGGTGTTCCCTCTCCATCTTCCCCAGATCCTTGGATGACCTCCTTGTCATCTAATTCCAGTATTGGCTTAAATAACCTTTTCTCAGAGAGGCCATTTCTAACCTGCTCATCTAAAGTGGAATGCGCCAACCTCTTCTCTTCTTTATTTTTTTCAAACCTTTTAGCACCATGTGAAATTGCTTATTTTTTAAATGTGTTTATTGATTGTCCTCTCAGTAAGCTTTGTGGAGGTATGAATCTTATTTCTATTTTCATCACTATATCCCAAGTCCTAGCACAGTACCAGCCCCACAGTAGTCACTCATTAAAAATGGGTTGAATAACTGATTCAACAGGTCATTTAACATGTCAGAAATGCCCACTCCTTTTTCATTGTTTTTCAGGGTTTTTTTTTGTTTTTGTTTTTGTTTTTTGTTTTTTGTTTTTTGTTTTTTGTTTTGCCACTGTGACCAAAATACCTGACAAGAACAATTAGAGGAGGGAAAGTATTTGGTGCTCATGGTTTCAGAGGTCTCAGTCCATAGACGGATGGCTGTGTTGCTCTGGGCCCCAGGGAATGCAGAACATCATGGTGGAAGAGTGTGGTGGAGGAAAGCAGCTCAGGACAAAGCACCAAGAAGCAGAGGGGACTCTGCTCACCAGGGACAAAATATATACCCAAAAGGCACGCCCCCCCCCCAATGACCTACCTCCTCCAACCACACCTACCTGCCTAGAGTTAACACCCAGTTAATCCATATCAGCAGATTAATGTACCAATTAGCTTAATGTTCTCATAACCCAATAATTGTACCTCCAAATATTCTTGCATTGTTGCACACATGAGCTTTTGGGGATCACCACATATTTAACCATAGCATTCACCCATCCAGGAACACAAAATATAAGGAATAAACCAGAGAGAACATAGACCCAGGTATTGGTAGGAATCAGGAACATTTGATAATGAAAATAATAAAAGTCTCTCTGTTGGGCTATACCCATATTCTCTGAGCCCCACTAAAACCTTGTGGGATGGATATTTTCATTGTTCAGTCAATTTTACAAATGAGAGAACTGAGCTGGGGGAAGTTAAGAAACTTGCTTGAAGTTGCATAGTTAGTACTTGGTGAACCCAGATTTGAACCCAGGTAGTTTGATTGTACTTGAGAACTATTTTTACTCTTATTTGCAATTCAGTTTCAGTACTCCAACAACCTCTCCTAATTCTAAAGGAAAAAAAAATGAATCTGAGTTTATTTTTTTCTGAAGTGATTTTAGAAAATATACTAACCCATTCAAAGAGCTTCATTTGGGCTGGGGATATAGCTCAGATGGTAGAGTGCTTGCCTTGTAGGCACAAGACCCTGGGTTCAATCCCTAGCACTGCAAATAAATAAATAAAGAGCAACATTCTATCATTTATTTATTTGTTTATTTTGGTGGTATTGGGGATTGAATCCAGGGCCCCCCATATGAGCATACTACCAGGCCTTTTAGAGTTGCCCAGGCTGACTTCAAATTTGCAATCCTCCTGCTTCATCTTCCAGAGTAGCTAGGATTACAGGCATGTGCCACCAGGCCAGATTTCTTTTCTACTTCATGGTGTCATAAAAACAAATATTTTATCTCACCTACCTGAAGTTCAGGATCATCTGGGTTTTACTATGGAAAGTGAACATTCTTACTTATTGTTTTTTGTTTGTTGTTGGTGGTACTGAAGGTGGAACCCAGAGGAGGCAAGTGCTCTCCCACTATGCCACACCCCAAGCCCATGGCCAACATCTTGAGTTGTGTTGGTCCCTCTGCTACCCTTACCTCATTTTACAGTAATTTGCATCCGTCTGTAAACAAACTCCATTTGATAAAAGAAAGAAAATTTGCAGTAAAGGGACTAAGGGAGAAAGAAAAACAAAGCCTAACTCTTATTTCTGAAGAGCAGGGTCCTCCATTGGTAACACAAGCCAAGCCAGCAATTTCCAAGCCTTCTGGAAAATCCTTGTTAGTGAAGGGTATCTACTCTTCAGGCTTCTGGATTGACTTCAAGACTGTTTTTCCTCTTCATGGTAGATAAGTTATTTTCAGAGTGGAGAAAGGACTCAAAGCATAAGTTATACATTTCTTTTTCTTATTTTAAAGACTGCTGGATTGCTTGTGGTTCTGAAACCTTTCCCAGTGGGAATCTTCAGGGAAGCTAACTGAAACACCAAGTTGTACCTGGGTGGCGTATGCTCAAAACCCCATTGGAGAAAACTACTCCTCTAAGGGCTGAGAATTGAAGGCCTGGAAGATTGGATTTTCTGTTATCAGAGCAAATAAAATTAAATTTAAGTTTCCCAATACATTTAAAGAAAATTCTTCAACCACATATTGCTCCTTTTTAAACAAACAATCCATATGAAATGTTTTATTATTGGAAAATAAATCAATAAATAGCTTGAGGCAACCAAAGCAGTATATATATATGCTTACAGAATCCCCCAGCTTTGAAACCTTTTTCTATATAAATATAATTGTTTTTAAAAATCAAATTAAAACAATCTCTAGTGTACTATTAAACACATGAACAAATCCAAAATAAATAACTGGAAGGGTGGCCTAATTTTATTTGATAGTCCATAGAATGAGATACTGGCTAGAATTCATTTCTAACCAGCAAAGCTTTTATTAACCCCCAAATGCTGGCTAACCTCAACAGGAATTCCTTTTTAAGATGACCAGGCTAACATAGACTAAGTTCAGATTGAAGATAGTTACGGACTTTTTGGATATAGAGTTTTCTATGTAAGTATTACTGGCACATCTACCCCACAGTGATGGAGTGTTCAAGCAAAGGTGGACTGCAGCTGTGGTCCAGTTGTGGAGGAAATGGGTGGGAGGGAAAAGAAGGAAGATAAAAGGAAAGAAGGAAGATGAGAAAAGAGAAGCACATAAGGCTTTGTGAGATGGCTTAATTTTGTTTGGATTTTTTTTTTTTTTAATCAACAGAAGGTAAATGGCCTTTGGATTTGGAATATTTCTGAAAGTCTGTGCAAACGTTTTGGACTTACAGGTGTAAGGAAATATATACCATACACTTTAGAAAACTATAGATCCAACCTTGTGGATTCGACCTTTCTTTCACATTTAAAATATCTTTGCCATCTTCCAAACAGTATTTAAATATTCCTCAAGTGTTTGAGATTGTCCTTGGGTTTGCTAATAGGTCATAGCCTTGGCCATAGCAAGTGACTGGAAACCTTTATAACTGATCCTGTCCTCATGCCTGAGGTTAACAAAATTTCTGAATCTAGATCCAAGAAAAAACTACTACCATTAATACCTAAAGCAAGTGTCTGTAAATTGTGGGCTACAGAATATCAGACTCATGGGATGTTAATCAGTTTTTGAGGGGCAGGGAAAGCATGATCCATTACATTTGAGAAAATTAGGTTTCAACAAAATGCTAATCCAATCTCGTGCCCCTCCATGAAGCATATATTTTATGCCAAGTTCCCCAACCACTTTTTGTTCAAAGGAAAAAAAAAAGGTCCAGAGGCCAGTGTTAGAAATACCAAGGTGCTGCAAGAAATGAATCACGTGCTGGAATGTGGGTGGACAAGGCAAACTTCACTTCTGTCGGAAAGTAAGCAGAACCTGGTTGAGGGGACGGGCCAGTCTGCGTGCTTTGCAGCACTGCCCTTTGCTCTAATTGGAGGAGCTCAGGGTTACCCTTGACCGACTGGCTAATTTTAATATTGGGGCGGGCAAAGGGAAAGGCTATAATTAAAATGGCTACAACTGGACCCAATCATGGCTGAATACTATATTCTGAAAATGTACCATGGACTTTCTATTTCTCACAACCGTCCCATGAAATATACTCCAAGACACTTTAGCCTGGGTCAATTCCTACTTCGCCTCCCTCACGCTTCTCTTTCATGACTACCAGCCATGGCTACAAAAGTTTTACTTAAAGTTACACAATTTTAGGAGAAGCAAAAACACACTTTTAAATTATTTGAACATTTGTGTAACTTCCAGAGTTCCAAGGGGAGCTAACAGAAAAAAAAAAAAAATCCTGAGAAGACAGCATGATATAATGTCAAAATACACGAGGCTGAGCAATAACTTACTGCATGGCCTTGGGTAGGGTCTGCCCAGATGTGAACCTCTAACTGCCCTGTTTAACCTGAGGGTGAAAATGCAAACTTCTTAACCCTGGATGAGGTTTAAATAAACAGTATATAGAAAAGCACCTTTCTGGGTTGGCCTCAGAGTTGATACTGCATTAGAGTAAGTTCTTTTCCCCTTCTCTTTCCTTCGTTCTCCTCCCTCCACCCACTCCTGAAGCCCAAAGCAACATTTCAGGAAAACTGATAAATAAACATCATCCTTTAGGTCCAAAAAAAAAAACACTTGGGAAACTCTTTGGCATGCAGTCTGGGTGGAGAAGATACACAGGTTTAATTCCCCTCACAGATGATGAAACTTCTAGCTGTCCCTCCCCAGCCTCTCTTCTGGAAAGGTCTTCTGTCAAAAAACACAGAAATCAATCTCATCCCAAAGGTCAATGTGTTTGTCACCTCCTGTCTAGACTATTGCAATGCTCCCAACCTGGACCTCCCACAGGGAACGGTCCACTGACAGCAGATGACCCAGACGTGACAGCATACCTGCTGGTTAGTCAGCCTGCAGCAAGAACAGCACACCCAGGCGGATTCTCAGCCTTGGCTGCTGTTTGACATCAAGTCCAATTTACAGTCTGGGCTTTTGAATTAAATCACTAGGCATTGATGAGCCCGGATGCTGGAAGACCTTTTCATTCCACACAGCCCACTGATAACTTGTTGGACATGGAAGTATTGAGACACACTATGGATATCTCTTCATTCACGGCTGTTTTCAATTCAAATAACTGAACCCCTGTGTGCTTCCAGTGAGCCACATAGGTATGCCAGGACCAGGAGGGGTTTGCCTGCAGCCTCACCTCCCAAGGTCAGAGACTGGGGTTCAGGACCCCCTAAAGGACTTAAAAAGCATATTGAAAACAAAGAAGTTTTGCATCTATTTTTTCTTAAGGGCAGAGGTAATTAAAATTAACATTCTTGTCTGAATTCCAGTCCCTTTTCCAGGTTATTATCCTTGAATCACTTAGAATTCAAAATATATTCCTGTCAACAAATCTAGAAGGTTTTTTCACTAGGGATCATATTATTGACATCCTCTATTGGCTTTTCTGATGGATGATGCATCACTGGTCCCTGATGACCAATACTTTCAGTCTGTTCATTAAAAACTCACTTCAAGAAGCTGTGAGAAAGTACAATTATGTAACACTACAGGAAGCGCTGGACTTAGGCAGACAGCTTCAGTCAGTGGGACAACGTAGGTTTCTTTGAAAAGGTAGTTGATCCTCCTCTGCTCCCACCTTGACCAAGAATTAAACTAATCGATTTACCATTGTATGATATTTTGAAAGCAGAAAACTGAACTTCTTATCCTTCAAAAAATGTGTTTAATTTTATTTAAAATGTTTCCATCAACAGAAGAGAATGTATGAGGAAAGTAAGAAAGCCCTGTAGAATCAGGAAGAGAAGACTAAAGAAGGGCAGAATACCTTCTCCCAGAAAACCAGAAGTGTGTGTGTGTGTGTGTGTGTGTGTGTGTGTGTGTGTGTGAGACAGAGATAGAGAGAGAGAGAGAGAGAGAGAGAGAGACATAGACAGAGGCAGAGATTATGCCTGTATGCCTCTATCTATATTGGATTTCTCTGCCAGTCACCTTCTTCATAGGCATGGACAACTGTAGTCACAAACCAGACCCTTTTCTCCCTCCACCCACAAATCGCACAAGCTTGCAGTATGCAGAGGTAATTGCAGTGGAAATTTTAAAGAGCATTTCATAAATAAATCGCACCCATTTCTCTCTAAGTTAATCACTGCAGCTCCTTTGATTCGACACAGCTTTGGGTAGTTCTTTCCTTTGCATTTCTCCTCTTCTCATGAAATACCCTCCCTCAACTCAGGACAAGATGGAGCACTCCATATAAGCATCTTTGAGACTAAGATTCTATCTGAGTGCATGCAGTCCCCATGGAATCTGACAAATTTACTTGTAAGTATTCCGGGCACATAGCTCGTTCTGTATCAGGATAACAGGAACTTGCACATTAGTGCTTAGATTTTCTTTCATTCTCTTGTTTCTTCCCCAGGAAAACTCAAGGGGGTTAGGGTTTCTCGTAGGTCTTTTTCCAAGCAGTCTGTCATTCTTCATGCATCACCCAACCCTTTCCGAAAATGGCATAAACTCCAGCCAGACTCTTACAAGAAGGAGATTATGTCACTTCTTAATCCTATGCTGCCTCCTAAAAAACCCAAACAAGTTTTCTTCCCATTGAGAAGTCACCTCCATTTCTCTCTGCAGGACACAGATAGGATCTGGGTTTCTTAGTTTAATTCTTCATTGGCACAATCACAAGAGCAAACAATAGTGATCTCTTTTTTCTAGATGAACATTTCATACTAAGTGGCACCATCTCATTGGAGTTCACGTTCTCTAAAATGCTCTGTGTTCAATATTTCTGTATTTTTCAACATTCCTTTCCCCTGTGGGGAAGAAATTCTTGATTTCTGGATAATTCCAAGTAGGGTGCTTGCAACATTGACAATGGAAGAGAGAAAGAAAGAGTAACAGTTCAGTTGGTCAATCATCTTAATTGACCAAAAAGCAGATTAAGCTGTACAAGCAAGGGCAAATTGCATAAATGCCATAAATAGTCCTAGATCTCCACCCTCTGGTTTCTTACAGTTGGTTGAGCCTTCAGAGCAAAAAGAAAAATCAGTTCTTTTATAAGAAATTGAATTTGCAAAAATCTTTTCCTTCTTCTCTTTATTTTTTTGAGTATGTGTGTGTTCATGAATACACATGTGGGTGTGGGTGTGTGTTGGCTTTGCTTGAGATTAAAAAATTTTGAGATATGAATTGCTGAAGTTATGGTACTATAAAATCATAATATCAAGCACTTAGCACTTATTTCCATATTCAAATAAGAAAATAAATTTATCAAAAGACTCAAGACAAAACTGATAGAAGTTTCAGATGAACTAGAGTATAAACATTGAGGAGAATACTACATAAACATAAAATAGTATGATTTTGTAGCATTAAGATTGAAGAATGGAACCATATCAAGAGGAAATCTCAAGTAGAGAATGATTGCATTGAATAGATCATTGTTTATGTGGGATATAAACAAGATAATTTTTGGCATTTCCTTTTCAATGCAATTTATTATGTTAAAATATTAAGCTTTCAACAAACATGTTTGAGTACCTGCTATACATAAAACGCTAAATAAAGTATTGTGAGGAACACATACTCAAAACATGAATGAACCATGCTTCTTACATACAGGGAATTTGATATACAGATCAAATGTAAATTAATATAAACTGATATTACAAACTTTTAAAATTTTAAATCTTATTTAAAATTTAAAATGACCCTATGATTTTTGTGGAAGTGTTTGCTCTTATTTAATGTAAAAAAAATTTGAGAGAAAAAGAGAGGCTAAATAATTGCCCCTGTGTGTACCAAAACCACACAGAAGTAATAAAAGGCAGAACTCAAACTCAACCCTTAGTTATCTGACACCAAATCTGCTACAACTCATGTACTCTACAAGTTGAAGTAAAATGGTGCACATACCAAAGACCAGGGTGAGAGATATGTACACAATGTATTGGAATTCCTTCTTGCTGAGGAGAATAGAAAAGATTTCATAAAAGTATTTGATCTGATCTTGAAGGAGGGCAGATTTTGACAGGCAGTAGTGAGCATAAAGGAAATTAAAAAGTGAAAGAAATCATCCAAAAAAAGCAAAAGGTAAAGAGGTAGGAAGTTAGTGCACATTGAAGAAACAGTAAACAATGCAGTTTGGCTGGAGTACTGGTGATATAAAGGGTACCAGTGAGAGACAAGGCTGGAAAATGGGTTGGAATAAGTCACAGAGTTCCTCAAATGCTTTGCAAAGGAATATGGAACTCTTTTGGCCAACAATGGAGAATTGTTGAAGGTTTCTGAATAGAAAATTGATACAATACAAATAGAGCTTTATAAAGATTAATATGGTAGCAGAATGGAGAAGAGTCTGGAAGAGGCTGAGGAGTAATGAGGACAGGGCAATAAAACAATAAAAATAATATGAGTTTGACTATGATAGAGATATCAGAAATGGAAAGAAAATGAAATAAATGGGAAAAGGATTGGAAATATAGAATCTAAAGGACTTCTTGACTAAGTATTAGAGGAAAATATAAGTAAAAGGAGGATATTGGCATAAGTGATTATAAAGGTAATGCTAATTACTGAGTTAAAAAATAAATAAGGAGAATTTGTAGAAAAATAGAAGTAGTAGATATGACTACGTGCAGTGTCTGTCAGAGATATTTGTCATGAAAACATATATTTTCATGGCATACCCTCCCTGGCACATCTCTGCCCTTATATACACATATTACAAAGTCCCAGTGATTTAGTTAATAACCTAATCAGGCTTTATAAGCAGTGCGATGTTTGTGTAATGAATGAAGCAGTCATTAAGAAATGTGTGGTCAAAGGCAGGGTTATTATTTATTTCAAGTCAAGGCATGTGTCAGGACAGTATTAACTACTATTAACAGAAAACCCTTCAAATCTCAAAACCTAATATCATGGAATTTATTTTTTCATTCATTTGAGTCTAGCCAGCACTGGCAAGGGAAGAGGAACTCCACCTAGTCATTCAGGGACCCAGAACTATAGAAGTTCTTTCATCTTGGATTTCAATATCATCTTAGTATTGATGCTAACTGGCAGTTGGGGAGCAAGAGAAAGGATGGAGACTTTAATGGAAGGGTTCTAGGAATCAAACTAAAGAATTGTGTACATCATTTTTGCCCACAATTCTTTGGCCAGAATTCAATCATATGACCATAATTTAACTGTAAGAGAGGCTTGAAAACATGGAAATGATTTAGTCCAAAAGGATAAGGAAATAATTTTGTTGAACAAATAGCCTTGGCCTCTATCACAAATTTCAAAGGCCAGGTGCAGGTCAAAGGATAAATAAAAGGAAATATAGTTCTCTGTAAAAATGCAAACTACTGTGGCCATTATGGAAAGAAATCATTAATAAATTACAGAACAACTGACAAAATTAATCTCCTCTTCTCCTTTTCAGGACCATAGTGCACCTGAAAATCTTTCCTCTTAAAATTTGAGGGTGTGTGTATGTGTGTGTAGCATTCAGTGTTGGACTATCCTGCTAAAGCTTTTTCCAATTATTTATTCTATGGTGAGCGTTACTCCAATCTCTAAAATCCAGACTTAGGAAGTCACCATAAGGAAGAATTGCATCTTAGAGTCTGATGGTGTAAGAAGGTGGGAACCTAGTAAAGATGAAACAAAGTCCCAATGGAAAACAAATTGGGTTTCCCAAAAGAAGACTGGAAATATATACCTTACAGGAGAAATTCCTAGGCAGACAAGGACCTGGACACAAAAGAGAAGCTTAGGGATGTACTTATGAATTAACTTCTTGGGTGATTTTTTTCTTAAATATGAAAAAAGTCATATTTAATAAAATGCCATTTAAAGCCTTTTGTATAAACCCTATGTTTTCCCAACCCTTTCGTAAAGTCTTCAAACCACCCAAGGTATAAAGACAAATCAAAAAAATAAATAAATAAATAAAATAAAGACAAATCAGAAAAGCTATCACAAAGAGACAAATGCTCTGCCCAGTGTATGACCCACTCTATATCCATCTGTCTTCAGAGTCCTTCAAATGGAGGCAATCTCCCCACCACCCTGATCCATGACATCCTTCCCTAAAGTGAGGAATGATCCTCAGTTGAGCGGACAGTAGTGAGGGCAGCCATTAGAGGACAGCAGTCAATCAGAGGACTCAAAGTCAGCCACAGGACACTGTTCCCACCTCTGCCTGCATAGATGATTCTTAATCAGGAGAGAAATGTTGACACTGGGTCAACTTTTAATATAAAGGGAGTTACAAATTTTAGTAAGAAATCAAACTTAGAGATCAAGATTTAGAAATCTCCAACTTTGCTAAGGAATGACCATGGAATATATTAAATGGACAAAGTTCAGAGTGTAAAGGAGATACTGATGGAGACCAGTGGACACTGCTGGTGCTCTGCCCAGGGTTCCTCAGATCCCAGTCACAAAAAGCCTACAGCTTTGACTTTCTTCAGACATCTGACCCAAGGTTATTGGAACTACTTTCTCCTTATGCTTTAAGATCTGAAAGTACCTAGGAGGTTATGATACCTGCCCTCCCTGCCCAGAGTGGTACATAGTCAATGACTGACTATGTGGGAGCATGGAAGGTGTTTTGGCAGTTTTTGTGCAAAGTCAACTTGAAGCTGAGGATCAAACTGATATTCCACCCCTACTTGGTTTGCTCCTTCCCCATCCGGCTCCCCCAACTTGCTGTCTGGTTTTTATTGGGCATGCTCCCTTAACAGACCCCAAGTATCTGAATTCTCATATCCAGTTTTGCTTCTAAAGAACACAACTTAATACACTCACATCAAGGGTACCACCATTGCCACCTCCCAAAATGGTAGTAGGCATAAATTTAAGGTTTTACACTTAACAAGAAATATAAGCACTAAAAGAAGGTGACTTCTTCTTTTTGATTCTCACTTCTCCATTTGTCATACAACATCAGAAGGGAACAGGGAGTAACCTATGCAAATGACTGTGTCCTGGGGACTGTCACTGTCATCAACTGGTAACCATCCTTCCCCAGAAATCACATGTCTCCACATTGCTGTTGAAGCCACAAACAAAAAGAGAGGTTGAAGAGATGTTTAAAGTCTTATAAGAAGACAGGGTAAATTCTGTGGCTTCAAAGAAATTTAAATCAAAAACATACTATCTCCATCTTAGATGGCACCAGGACTAACTAACTTCATGGGTCAGAGGGTACATAGGATTTTTTTTTTTTTTTTTTTTTTTTTTGGTACTGGGGATTGAACCCAGGGTCACTTAACCACTGGGCCACATCCCCAGCCCTTTTTTTATATTTTATTTAGAAACAGGTCTCACTGAGTTGCTTAGGGCCTTGCTGAGTTGCTGAGGCTGACTTTGAACACACGATCCTCCTGCCTCAGCCTCCAGAGTTGCTGGGATTACAGGTGTGCACCACCATGCCTAGCTTACATGAGATTTTCATTTATCCCATACATAGCACTATAGACAGATTCAAATAGAATAATTGAAGGCGTAGAACTGAAAGTGATCTTAAAAAAGCCCCATTTTATATCCAAAGTTTATTACAAAATTGCATAACAATAAATGCCTGGGCAAAAGCTGAATTACCACTCAAGTTCAAGTTCATTGACTCTCTGGCTGATGATCATTCTGTATATCTTACTTCCTCATTATTATTGCTGGTAAGAATGTTAGCATTGCCATGTGTCAGGCATCCAGCTAAGTTCTTTACCTTCCGAGACTTGTTTAATATTCCCAATGAACTTTAAGATGGATGCCTTTATTTTCATTTTACAGAAGAATAAAGGAAATTAGAGGAGATGAGCTTAATCAATGTTGCATCATTCACCGTCACACATTGAGAACCCCAAAGATCAAACTAGAATCCAAAGAAAGTCCATGCTTTTCTCACCAGGGAAACAACCTGCTCCCTTTCATTGATTGACAGGCTGAAAAATCTAAGTCCTCTGACTTGGACTCTAATTACCAGATCATGTCCTACAATAATTATAGAACTGCATAGTTCTGTCATCCTCCATTGTACCCTTGTCTCTCCAAGAGCTGGATGATAAGTTCAATCTAAATTTGAGTCACTTTTTTTAAGCAGAAGAAAATGTAAGAATTTTACTTGTATTATGCAGCTTTGGGGTCAATTCTTTTCTTCTATTTTGTGAAGACAATCTATAGCTGCTTGATCACTTTATTGTAGGCAACTTCTACCAAAAAGGGTCATCTTACAGCATTTTTTCTATACACACAGAGATCACTGCAGCACCAGGACAGAGGGAGAGATCATTGGAGAAAAGGCTAAGAAACCTAGACTTGCACCCCTGCAAAGGAAGAGGCCAATTGTGGAAATAGGGACTTCTGCACTCCCGAGAGATGCCTCCTGTAGGAGTACTGCCTCCAGGAATGTCAACCATCAAACAAAACAACTGCTCATTATTGAAAATCCTGCTTTGAAATGCCTTCAAAGATGTATGCAGTTTTGAGTGGTGTGTTATTTTCCAGAAGAAAGTCTGGTTCCTCTCTAAAATAAAATAGTCCTAGTTTTTGTTCTTTGATGTGAGACTATAAGCAAGGAAATGCATCCCTCTCCCAGACTGAATTTTACCATCTATTTGAGGGAATCAACAATGCCTGGAGGTAGGAGGATAAAATGAGATAATGCTTACAAATGTGATTTTGAAACTGTAAAATTGTTTATTCAGATAAGACAGAAATGGAGAATCAATCTTGGCCATTTTAAATGAGGCAAAGTATCCTTCTTCATTCATTTTAGCTGGAGGAAATAGAGGTTACGGTGACATTGACCATTTCTGTTTTTTTCTTCCCAGAAATATAAGCATCTCATTGAAATGTTGCTCAATACACCCATCATTATAAAAGATACCACCAACAGAAAACACTAGTGACATTGGGTGGTTTTCCTTAATTTCATATTATTTTTTAGGGACAAAGATCATTTTGAGCCTTTGATCCTCAGACAAAAATAATAAAACCTCCAAGTATGAAAACCCATAGACTTCAGTTTTCTGTAAATATGCACAGTAACAAATTTAGGGCCAAGGATGAGAGTCTACCCCTTTGATAAGAGACCTAAATATAATTTGCAAACATGTGGTTCTGACCTCCCTGAGCCAATTGGTGGAAGCTTGAAGCATCGTGTGTGGGCCAGCTGTGGAATCTGGCTTAGCTCCGACTTGAAGCCACCTCCCCTCTCTAAAAATTCTTCAAATACTAGAAGAGCTGTGTGGACGTAGAGTGTGCAGGGGGAGGAGGTGTGGGAAGCTGTTAACAAAAGACAACAGATGAGCTCAAGAAACTTTAACAAGCTGTTGGGGAACATTCCACGTGTGAGGTTCGAAGGCTGTTCCGCAGTCCTCTGCTGACAATAATAGCTTATTGGAAAGAATGAGGTTTTCAAATAAATTTCATTTTTGAAGAAAGAAGTGTGTATGTTCCATAGGAAAAGGCCTTGCAATTCAGATCACTTGAAGGTCTCTATGTGAAAGCATTTAAGCTGGCTGCCTGGACTACACCATCCATTCGAGCATGAGCAATGTAAACATGCTTACAACTTACTGTAAAATCCATGGGCTTCCTGAGAACCTGCAGCTCATATGTGCCCACCCGTGTTGGAAATGTTTAGCTAAACTTTTCTGAAATGTCCATTTCACATTCACAATCCCAGGCCAAGGTAAAATCAACATGTAGAATTGCTGATATGGTAGATCTTTGCCAACTTCTGAGTTCATAGGTCATGGGGGTGTGACTGCATTATAGAGTTCTGTCAAAGAATTAACCCATATTATAATCTGCTCAAAATCTATGACTATTTTCCAATTAAGGAAATATTTGCCTTAAAATGAATCCTATGCTATGCAACTTCATTTTATTAATATTGTTGATTTCATGATAGAACATTAAAATTTTTGCTTATGGGGTGTATTACACATTTGTTCTGTGTTTCTGTGGATAGCATATTCCCAAAATGAAAAAGGTTTTAAATAGAAAACCGGAGGGCTAAATTTCTTGCAGAACTATGTTTGTGATCTTTTTATGTATTTGCCCTGTTGAATCTTATCTAAATTCATTAGTTGAATTGAAGTGGCAAAACATCATCTTGACTTTCCTTTCAGCATTATTCAGAGAGGATAAAATAAATTATTTTAAAATACAAACTCTCAGAATAGCCCATAATCCTTTTTAGAGTTTGATAAAATTTTCACTGTCTGAATTATCCTGTTTCTTCTTCATGCAGAAAACTCTCTTGCAGGATAATCTTAATCTGCTCATACTAGCAGATTTAACCTTGAGTAAATCACTTATCAGTCAAACCTGTTTTCTCATCTATGTATTAAAAAGTATTCTAAAATTCCCTCCTGGTCCTAAATGTTCTGGAATAATATGATCTCATCATCCCAAAACATTCAATAAAAAATGTTTCCATATCATTTGTATTTAATTCTGTGCTGTGCTATAGTAAATAATTTATTTTGTTCTAGGAGACTGGAAAAATAAATGGAGGATTTCCTACTAATCTAAATCCCAAGTCTACAAGTGTAGGGAGAAGTAATAATACCATTTTAAAAACTTAATCCCTTACCACAATTGGTTATATGTGGAAAGCAATAAAAAGAAAAAGGTAAAGATGGACAATAGTATGTCCAGTCTAGAGAATGGCAAATTGATGGATAGGTGGTTCAACAATTTGAACAAGCATACTAGCTCTAGAGGAATGAATCTAGGAGAAGGGAAGTACTGAGCATCTACTATGTTGTATTAGGTATGTTAGGGGATTTTTTTTTCCCCACACATGTTATCTTAACAAATCCCCAGGAGAGGTGTTTTCATCTCCATTTTTAAAGCTGAGATAAATAGGACTAGAAAGATAGTGGTATGTGCTGCTACAAATTATTCTAGCTGATATTTTGGTATTTTCAATTATGAAATTAAAAGATCAAAGAGCATTTTGGCTACAACAGAATATCTGATTGATAGTGAATTAATCAAATAATATTTTGTGTTTCCTAAATAATGAACACCTGGCATTAAGTAACTCAAGGATTCATTCAGCAACTCCATGCTGGGTCCACTTCTCTATAATTCTTACCACCTGACATGGTCACAAGATGGTGGCAGGTCTAGGTAAGCTGGAAGTACAATAAAAACAAAAGATTCAAAATTAGATGAGTGTGTGTATATATGTGAAAGATGTCTAAAGTTGATAGAGTGAATTGCCTAAAATTATAAAAACTTACAAGTTTCTGGAGAACAATTCACCAATTATCTGGAGAACAATATCACCAATTTTGTCCAGAAAGTCAACTCTTGTTATGGTTTAGATATTAGGTGTCCCCCCAAAGGTGATGTGTGAGACAATGTAAGAACATTCAGAATCAAAATAATTGGGTTATGAGAGCCTTAACCCAATCAGTGAATTAATCCCCTGACAGGGATTACCTGAGTGGTAACTGAAGGCAGGGAGGGTATGGCTGGAGGAGGTGGGCATTGGGCGCATACTTGTGGGGTATATATTTTGTATCTGGTGAGTGGAATCTTTCTGCTTCCTGATCATGATCTGTGCCACTTTATTCCACCACACTCTTCTGCCATGATGTTCTGCCTCAGGTGATGCCCCAAAAAATGGAGCCCACTGTCTATGGACTGAGACCTCTGAAACCATGAGCCCCCAAAGAAACTTTCCCTCCTTAAAATCATTTTTGTCAAGTCTTTTGGTCACAGTAGTGAAAAAGCTAACTAAAACAACTTTGAAAGTCAAAAGTACTTACAGGATCACTTGGAAATACAACCACTATGGGATGACCCATTTAGAGGAACAAATAAGCTACATATATTCAGTGAAGACCACCTAGGGCAAAAACAAGATACTCCTCTTCCCAAGGAAAATTCATTTGCAGAAACAAATGTATTACTGATATCATGGGTTCCCCTTCAGTGCTGAACAGATGGAATTTGCACCCATCTACATTGGTAATAAATGTTAATTCTATGAATTTCTTCTGTTCATGGTTAGAAGCAACATAAGTTTGTAACCCTGTACCTCATCACTCATGACTTGTCCTAACTCTATTAAGGCTCTGGCATTCCTCTTGCACAGGTGGTTATGAGAAACAGGGACACAAACTCCAGGATCCTGTAACTCTAAGTCCCACCCTTTCATGTCAGGACATTGTTTTCCATCAGTAGCAAACAATGGCTTTACTAGGGTACATTTTATTTTCAGAAAAAGCTGTGCATCTTTCTCCAAGATCTTCCTTCTTTTAATCTTCTTCACTATCTCTTCTCTTTCATCAGAATTTCCTCTTTACCTTCTATGTCTTGTCTGTTACTCCTCTCTTTTATTCTCAATTTTTTCTCACCAGCTTGTACTACTATAGAAGTTATATCAGATCTCTGCGGTAGATATGCTCTTTTACATTCTGCTTCAGTAGTTTTCCAGATGTCCCTGAGAATTCATACTCCCAGCAGGTTTGTGGAATTATGCTGCTGCATTTCCTCCTAGCCCTCTACCTCATGTGGCTTCAGCAGATGAGGTGGAGCTGCTCATAGCATAGAGTTAGAAAAAAAGATTTGGTGTGCAAGAGGGCAATTTCAAAAATTCAATCTTATAGAGTCATTGTCCCCTTTTAGATGGGAAAAAGAGCCATGAAAATTATATTTACATGTAATATATTTATATATATAATTATATATATGAAAAACCATCATCTATATTTTCTGCATACCTTCCAGACGTCTAAAATTTGGATAAGATTCTTCCTCTGAAACACTGAGAGAAAGAGAGAGACCTATAATACATAACCTACAGTTGATAACAGTGCCACCACTCCCAGGTCATGACCTTGAAGATAGCATATAGACATATCAATAGCATCACTTTAGTAGTGTGCACCACGGTAAACGAACAGATAGTGGTATGCAAGGACTGGAAATAGGGTAGAGATCTTTCTCAGGGATGAATATAATCCTAAATTAAAGTACAGCCTAGCAGGTTAGACTTAGGCTTTGTGCTCATTTCCCCCAGGTGTGTGATATGAGACTTCCGCCACCTGTGGTGCCTTCCCACCTTCACCAGCAGCCAGGTTCCATGGCACACACAGATTTCCTTGAGAAGCAGACAGAAAGGTAGGGAGTCTAGTCAGACTTAACACTGTTGGAGGGGTCTTCTGCAAATCACGTTCACTCTCTGGGTCTGATGCCTCCTCTGTAAAGTAAGACAATTCTAAGATTAGAACATCCCTGAGATCACTTCTAACCCCAAATACCAAACTCAGCATTATATGTTCTGAACTTGAGCCATCTACCCACAGAGGAGAGAGAGGAAAGAATGGGTTTGATCTCTCATTTTCATATATCTGTTCCTCTGACCTATTGTGATGATTTCTCTGAACCTCATTTTATCGCTTGCATAATAGTTACCTATATGTGTGCCAGCATAGGCTTTTCTTCTCCTTTCCCCCTGCTGCCTGCTTTTCTTTCTCTGATTTCCCCATCGTTCACCAATGTTCTTACCCTTCCCTCAAAATTGCCTTTGATCAGAATGAGGAAAGCAAAAGAGCATTGAGTTATGAAAATGTAAAAGGCCCCAAACCACTGGTTAAGAGAACAGAGAGAACACTTTGTTTTTCTTCTAGATGGAAGATCATGTAAGGTTTTCCATCCTTCACATGGAACCTAAGGAGCATATTATTTTTCCTCCAGCTCCAAGTTCTCAGTTCAAGACATCTTTAGTATCTCCTAAAGCCAAAATAAATACCTAACAGTTACACGTATTAAGTAATTAAATCTAAACCCTTAATAAGCAGTTCAGACCTAAAAACTTAGACCAGTTTGGAAAATACTAAGCATAAATTGAAAGAAATATTTTTAATTTCCTCTTAAGCAACCAAAATCACTTAACTAAATGGGAGTGTGTGCTTCTTGGACACTGCACAACTTCTCAACCCTTGGAATGAGATGAATTAGACTGGACACCGTCACCCTCATTTCCCTTTGCTCATTGATATATAGGAGTGTTGATTTTAAATCCCAGCAAATACCAAAAATCCAGCTTTGCTGAAATGTGACTCCATTAAAAGCAATTTAACACTCTCTGATATTAGAACCAAAATTTGCTTGAGGTCTGAGAGAGCTGTTTTCCTCAAAATTTTAAGACCTCTATTATGAGAGTTCCTTTGTGAACTTGCTCCCACAGGGCAGAGTTTGAGAATCACAGCTCTGGTTCCATTCAAGGGGAAACAGGTGGAATTTGAACCAAGCTGGTTCTGATTGTCTGGGTATCAGAAAACCAAAGGGAGGAAAAATGGGACAAAATATTGATTGGACCATAAAGGTAGCAGAGAGAGAGATACCAATATGAGAGAAATAGTTGTCTTAGTTGTCCATCCAGCATGGACTTTAGGAACGAACACACTGGACACTATGGGAAAACTGAAGTAAAATACCTGCCATTCCTACGCCTCAGACCTTTTGGACATAAATCCAAGTTTACAAGTGTAACTTCTCTCTCACTAATTAAAACACAGCAAAAGGGCTTATCATTTTAGCATTCCTCCAGACTAATTCAGTTCATATTGTTTTATTGAATTTCCTTACTCAGAACACTGAACTTAAATCTAATTGCAGTAGAATGTGCTAATTAATTTTTCCTGGTTTATTTCACACCTCTGGAGTTAGAGCCCCTCAGAATTCAATACACAGATTAATAGAGAGTCAGAGGCTTTTCCACTGCTCTGCTGTTGGGACTCTCCCTGTCCCTCTTACATGCTGATATGAGAATTGCATTTATGGCTACTTCGTGTTTCAAAATAAGGACCTAAAGGGAGAAAGTGCCTGGCAATAAGTGAAGTCTTCAAGTATCCTCCAACTGATTTTACCTCCGAAATGACATCTGTGAGAGTGTGTGTGTATAGCATATGAGAGAACTGTTATCTCACCTCTGTCAGTCTGTGATTTACTAAGGCAATCAAAATGCTGCATCTGTCTATACCATCGTTTGTCAAGAAAACATGATAAAACTATTATTGTCCAGGGAGATTAAAAGGATCTGGGGTTCTTTAAAAGAAATTGTGATAAAAAAATGCAGATTAAAGGATAAAATTATGTGATTCAAAGTGGAGTGCAATAACTGGTTTATATTCATTCCTTCTGCCACTGGAAACTTTATCGCTGTTTCAATTCACAACTTCTTAGGGAGACTGTTTGTTTTTTGTTTGGTTGGCACTTTTTTTTTTTTAATCCGGTTACATCATCTTGTTCACAGTCCCAGAACTAATGATTCTTTGCACTTATTTCTCTCACCTTTCATCAGAAAATTGCCAAACCACTGATAGACTGTGGATGGATTTTTCCCCAGTGGTTGCACACAACGTGCAAGCCGGCTCCTTAAAAAATTGAAGGGATAAAGGAGCACGGTCCATGAGAATCTGCAATCAAAAGAGCTCCATTGGGAAAGGCTCCTGACAGCGTCCTTACTTTATAGCAAGGAAGGAGCAGGATGGAATCAGGTGTCCCAGCTATCAAGGAAAATCAGCACTTAGTTTGTACCTTGATATGATGTGGAATTTAAAAGGCATCTCATTCACCCATATGTAATAGAAGGATAAACTGAGATTGCCAAAGCTGATACAACTTGTCCCTTCATCAGCTACAAGGCAAAACCAAACTCTAAACCTTGTCTGACCAGCCATCCAGTCAAAATCTCATTGCCACATGTTTTTTTCAACGTAATGCTAAGCTATTGCCATTTCAAAACAGGAGAAACAGAAACGGTCCTGGGTTTGAGGGGGAAATGCAAATGTCCTAAATCCCTTTTCAACTTGAAGCCAAGAAAGCCCCTTGAGTGTTACCCCACCTATGTCTGGATTCAATGAACCCTTAGGGGAAAGCCTATCAGCCACAGCACAGAATGACACCTTAGAGCTAGCTACAGTTAGGTCTCCTCACACAGCCCAAGTTCACTGGAAATGCATTTCAAACTGTGCATCCCTCCCTCTTTCCCTAAATTTGTTCCACCTTGTTATTTCCATTATAAGCACTCTTCTCTTCCCCTCCTCATCTTCAAGATTTATAAACTTGACTTTTTAAACTTTTCTCCATGACTAAAAATGCCACCTGATCAACTTTAGATTTTGTTCCTGTTTCCAATCGGTTGGAACCAAACATGTTAAAAGTTGGACAAAGCAGCCATGATTCTTCAAAACATGTTTTGACCCACACAGTCCTGCATATCAAGTCCAGAAATAATAAAATTTATTTATTTATTTGTTTATTTATTTCAGTACTGGGGACTGAACCCAAAGCCACTTTACCATTGACTTACATGCCCAATCCCCAATCCCTAGCCCTTTTCTTTCTTTCTTTTTTTTTTGGTGTGTGTGTGTGATACAGAGTCTCACTAAGTTGCCCAGTCTGTTACTGAATTTGCCTCCTGTTTCAGCCTCCTGAGTTGCTGGGATTATAGGCATTGCCACCACGTCCAGCTCACACATAACTTTTTTCAAGTAGTAAATGTTTAATGATAGAGAGCAATTATTAACCAGAGTATACTCAGTGAACAGCTGTCATTTGAATCTACAAGGCCCCCCAGCAGATATCTAACAATTTTAAGATATCTACAAAATCAAAATCTACATTTTACCTCTAGTCCTCAGTTAGTGTTCCCTAGAAGCAAAGACAGAGATCAGGATTTGTATACTAACGATACGTAGAGGATGTATTCCTCACAAAATACCTACAACAGAGTAAAGAAAACAGGAAAGGGAAGGAGAAATAGCATTGGCCTGATCAGTAGATGGATGGCAGGGAGAGGCTGGTGAAAAAGAAGGGACATCTCTGGGTGTATATCATACCACAGACCTGTCATTTCTCTAAATAAGGAGTCAGGCTTTGGTACGCATCTATCAGTCAATCGCTGACTGCTGGAGGTGCTGGGCAGGAGGTTACTAATCTTCCAGGAACCTCTATGCAAACAGCCTTGTCATCCAGGGACAATGTTCTGGGGAAGTTAGCAGGTATATGCTATTATCTGAAGTACTCAAAATAAAGGAAATATGTGCACCTTCTGGAAAAGAGAATCATTGGGACACCAAGAGCATGCCAATGTGTGATTTTTTTCAGGAAATTGCTAGAAATGTGAATTTCCAGTCCCCACTCCAGAACTACTCAATCGGAAACCATGCAGCCGGCACGCAAGCTGTTTCCACATACCTTTCAGGTGATTCTGATGCACTCTAAAGTTTGAGAAGCAATGGATGACAAATTTCTTCCCACCCACTATTACATATCACAAGATTATTCACTGAGACCGAAGCTAGTACAAGTCAGGTCAAAACTAGAAACTGCCTGAAAAAAGTGTTTTGATTCAGATGTACCAAAAGATAACCCATAAACTTCACTTAGCCACACATTTCCACCTTTAGTATTTTTTCCTTCTGACTTTCCCCCTAATTTTCTAGGCTCTTTCCATGACTTCATGGCTCTGAGCAATCACTTTCCTGATGTTTTTTGTTTGTTTGTTTAAGAAAGAAGGCTTAATTAGTTTCCCACATCCAAGGGTCCTTGAGTTTTCCTTCTCCAAAGGAGGATCTTGCAGTCCAATGAAGACATTGCCTTGTATCCTTCTTTCTATTCATAGGATTAAAACCTATGAATTCTAAGTTGGCATTTACAGTCCTTTTTCTCTGAGATCGAATTTCCTTAACCGGGATTTTTTTTTTTTTTTTTTTTAAATGAGGCATCTTACAGTCAAATGTCTCTTTTGAAAAAATCCTGACCTCAGACTCTTAACTAAGGTTGCCATTTCTCCATGGAGGAAAGGAAGGGAGAAGTGCTTTGGGAGATGCTTTTTTTCCCATAAACTTTATTTTTAATTTTTCCTTTTTGCCATTAAAAATATGTCCTTGGCTATTATCTTAAATACTGGAAAATATTACCACATTGTTCTATAGATAACTTTTCAAGACAACTGATGCATTTATTATTGATGCTTTAATTATGAACTATTTTGAACTCAGAGGTAATTCCAGAGAGTAACATAAACATTTTTTGTACTCACCAATTAGCTTTTTAACTTGTTATTCTGTCATTTTTTTTTCCTCAGAGTTTTTCTTCTTTAAAAAAATAAATAAATAAACAAACCAGGTGGGGTAACCCATGCCTGGAACTCCAGTGATTCAGGGGGCTGAGGCAGAAGAATCACAAGTTCAAGTTCAACCTCAGCAACTTAGCAAGATCCTATCTCAAATTAAAAAAAAAAAATTAAAGGACTGGGGATGTAGCTCAGTGGTAAACTACCCCTGTGTTCAGTCCCCACTACCAAAAAGTAAATAAAAATTAAAAAATAAACAAAACTTTGCAGATACAGTTGAAATTCCCTTGATCTCGTGAGGAAGCATAAGGTGTCAATGCATCACCACCCTATAAGGTGGTACATTTTGTATTATATTTCGAAGTAAAGTTTTTAAAGATAGAAACTTTTATCAGCATATCATACTATAAAATACAAAATATATTGAGGTAAATAAATTAAAACATTTAAATTCAAGTGAAAAGAGAAAGCTTTTCAAAATAAAAATTCAGTATAAATGTCAGGGAGTTCAAATAAAACTTTTCTGAATAAGTATAAAGTTTATTTATTTTATAAAAGAATAGAAAATTAATTTAAGATTTAAGAAAAACAACGTAGACACAAGGAGTTTAAAGTCAAATAAATTTAAGATTAGAAAATTCATGATTAAAATGGAGAAATAAAACAGAATTGTTTGGCAGCTGGGAGAAAGGAGGACTTCTTAAGAAAATCATAAAAATCAAAAAAACTAAAGAAAGATTAAAAATAAAAATGTATGTTTCACAGTCATAACATAAACCAATTTCTCAAGTAAGCAGAGAGTAGGAGATAATACTCTAACATATCAGAAAAATAATGAATAAATAAAATATGTAACAATCTCTTACAAAGTAATATAAAAAGATAAGCAATGTCCCACACTCAAAAACATCTGGGAAAAAAATAGAATGACTAAAAATTAATACAGGATTCATATGATGAAAAATCTACATAATTAATGTGACATTCTATAGCAAAGTTTTTAGACTGCATCACAAAATATTGGGATATATCTGGCACAAGTATACATACATACTTATGTCTATATATACATTACATTACTTATTAGCTTTCTTTTGCTACATAACAAATTACCCCAAAATTTAGCAACTCAAAACAACAAACATTTATTATCCCTAATAGATCTTAAGAGTCTGAAATTCAGGAGAGATTAACAGGGTGGTTCTGGCTCAGAGTTTCCCACGAGGTTACAGTTAAGATGTCAACGAAGACTGCAAACATCTCAAGATTCAGTTGGAACTGGAGAATATCATAATTCCAAGATCATTCATGTAATCCTTGGCAGATCCTTGGATCCCTGATGGCTGTTGGCCGGAGGCTTCACTTAATTGGTCTTACTATAGGACTGCTTCAAACATGGCAGCAGGTTTCCCATGGAGTAATGATGAAGGAGGGAGGGAGGGAGGGAAGGAAAGAAGGAAACCAGACTAAGTCTTCAATAACCTAATTTTGGAAGTAAGATTACTATTGTTTCTGTCAAACCAGTAGTTAGAAGCAAGTGATTAAATCCAAGCCACACTCAAGGATAGGGAATTACAAAATTATATGGCTACAAGGAGATAGGGACTCTCAGAGGTCATCTTGAAGGCTGGTAATCACAATTACATATAAAAACATGAAGCATATAAATTATGAAATGTGTCCTTCAAATATGTGACATATATTTCTTAAATTTTTTTTTAACCTAGGATTCTCTTAAATGTTCTACAGGATTTCTCAAAAAAGAATATTCATCAGGAATCTTAGCTTTGATTTGACAATTTGCTGATTATATTTAGTCAATACACTTATCTTTACTAATATTTTAATCTCATGTACATTAGCCCCTGCCATTAATTAAAAAGTTAATGATTAGCCAGAGCACAGTGGCACACACCTCTGATCCCATCTACTCCAGAGGCTGAGACAAGAGGATTGCAAGTTCAAGAACAGTCTCGGCAATTAGGTTGAAACCCTGTCTCAAAATAAAAAGTAAAATAGGGTAGGGATATAGCTCAGTGGTAGAGTACTCCTGGATTCAATCTCTAGTACTGAAAAAGAGTTCATGATGAAATATTTTTTAATAATTTAAATTATAAAGGTCAAACCTACATGTATTTCTCCCTATCCCCTACTTTCTCCTCAGAGTAGGGAGATTAATTCAAGGATTGGGCTAGAGGGCAGCAGACAAGGATTGTAGAAGAGAGAGATGAGAGATGAAAAAGTTTGAGCTTGACACACCTCTTTCCTCTTGGTCACACATATAGAATGAGTAACTAACTGTATAGTTTGAATCTTGAATATCCCCTAAGGGCCCATGTTAAAGGCTTGGACCCCAGCCTATGCCACCATTGGGAGGTAGTGGAACCTAGTGAGAAAAGGTAGGTTATTGGGGGCATGCCTTTGAAGGAGATATTGGGACCCCAGCCTCTTTATGTTTCTCTTTTTTTTTTCTCCCGGGCCACCATGAGATGAGCAGCTTTGTTCCACCATGTGCTTCTTGCCGTGACATACTGTCTCATCACAGGCCCAAAAGTCACAGAACCAACCAACCATGAACTGAAACCTCTAATATCATGAGCCCAAATAACTTCCTTATAAATTGATTATCTCAAGTATTTTGTCACAATAACAGAAAGCTTACTGCCACACTAAGCATTCTCCACTACGACTACATTCCTACTTATTGCTATAGCAAAACCTGAAAATGAACCAATGAGCATAATTAGGTCAATTTTTATAAATAATGAGACTCTAAATGTCATTAATTATCTTTTAACAAGGTACTTTGCACCTCAGCTTAAAGAATTTCTTCTTTTTACTGCTTATCAAAGCCCTCAAGATATTCAATTGTTGACCATAAATCTTTTTCTCTGTTTGGTTTTTGTTTATTTTGATATCCAGGGAATATAATTTTTAAACTTGAAGTCTATGATAATCCCCAAGCCTCTTTGTATTGAAAACTGCCTTTGTTCTCTTCATAGAATATTTCCATATGGGAAATTGAATTTTTTCTACATAATTTATAGATATTTGTTATTAAAAGCTATAATATATAGCATATATTTGGTGGAGGAAACTAAAGTCTTCACTGTAAGTGAATTCACCAACCAGGGTAGTAACTCACTCACTCCTCTACAAAAGAATTCATGAGCTTTGTAATAATTAATACTCCACTGTATAGGCTATGTTCTTTTATTAAATAGAAAATACTTTTCTTGGCCCTCACCTACAGCCACACACACACAAAAAAATTAAAGCTCTCAGATAGATCTTATCCAAAAAGAACACTGAGTTTGATTTCTTCTACAAGTTTACACAGCAGTTTAAACATATGCAGAGTTGTAACCTGTGGACAGAAACCTATTTGGAGTAAGGAATATAAATGTCATTGCTTATTTTTTCATATTGCTTCCTTTACCTAAAATGCCCTTCTCCTGACATTTCTATCCAGCAAACTCCTATCATCCATTCAAGTGTGTGTGTGTGTGTGTGTGTGTGTGTGTGTGTGTTTCTGTGAAAATTTCTCTCATTTTCTCTTGCTCTAGGAAGGACTTATTGCTCTCTTTCATGTTAACCTAGAATTTAGAATATTTTTCAAATATGCATCTACATTAGTCCATTCTCTGTTGCTATGGCAGAATACCTGAGACTGAGAACTTATAGGGGAAAGAAGTTTTGACCTATAGTTCTGGAGGCTGAGAAGTCCAAAAGCATGGCACCAACATCAGTCTAGCTTCTGGAAAGGGTCTCATTCTTCATCATAACATGGTAGAAAAGGGGAAGTACCCACAGGTACATGTGGAAAAGAAAAAACATGAGGAGTGGCCTGGCTTTATAACAACCCACTCTCACAATAAATAATCCAGGCCCTCACAGGTTAACACCCTCCCTTAAGAAAGTCATTAATCCCTTTACCAGCCTAATCACCTCTTAAAGATCCTACCATTTCTCAACAGTGTTACTCTGGGGATCAAACTTCAACATGAGTTTCATAAGG
>JAJEJO010003331.1:523729-564723 GCA_020662805.1 Glaucomys volans | reverse complement strand
CAGGAAATAACTTGCAGTTTTACCTTTGCACTTTAAGTTGGGCTTAAGTTCAGTCTCATTCGGGGTTACTGACTGCTTTGTTTACACTGTACTTTGTGTTCTTGTAGTCAGCTTTCTTTTTAAAAATATCATGTGTCCATTAACACATTTCTATCTTTTACCTTTTATATTAGTGCATAAAGTGTACCACCAATACAATGTTGCATTGATCTGAATATGTCTATACATTTGCTTTTACCAGTACAATTTATGCTTTTATATGCCTTCATGTTTATTTTTTAACCTATTTTCATTTCAACTTCAAAAACTCTTTTAAATTTTTCTTGTAAGGCTGCCTTAAGGATGATAAATTACCTCAATTTTTCTCTGTCTGGGAAGGACTTTATTGCTTCTTCATTTTAAAAGAATAATTTCCCTGGGTATAATGATCCTCCATTGGTGTTATTTTTTTCTTTCTTGTAGGATCATCTTACTCTCTCCTGGCTTGAAAGGTTTCTGTTGAAAAATCTTATAGTATTATGGGAAATTTCTTTATATGTAATGATTCACTTGTCTTTTGTTAGGTTTAAAATTCTCTTTTTGTCTTTTTCTTTTGACTATTTAATGACAATATGTCTCAGTGAAGATTGTTTGATTTCCAGACTATGTGGGTTCAGTAGGCATCATGAATCTCTCTGTTCATTTCTCTAGTTAAGTTTGGGCAGTTTTCTGGCACTATTTGTTTGAATGAACTTTATCTCCCCCCCGCCCCCGGTTCTATCCACATATAGATAAAAACAACAGAAAGAAAGCATAAAACACAAACATAAATTTTGGAAATGAAGAATGCAATACCTGATCTGAAAAACTCAACTGAGCTACCATAGCAGATTGATCAAACAGCAGAAAGCATCAGCAAGCCTGGAGAAAAAATTGAAATTATCTGGAGAAACAAAAAGTAAAAAAGATTTTAAAAGTAACAAAAGTTAATATGAGATGATAGTTTCAAGTGAAAAAAGTATTATGGTTTATTGTTTCTTTCATTTCAAGTATTTCTGTTCGTTTTTTTCAGAATCTCTATCTCTTTATTGAAGTTCTTTTTTGCTTCTTGCATTTGCTCTTATAACTCTTTATTGGAGTGATCATGCATTGCCTGCATTTGCTCTCTTATCTTTTGCTACACGGATCATTTTAATCACGTAGATTCTAAATACCCTTTCTGTCATTTATACTGCCATGCTGTCATTTGATTCTGTCAAAATAGCAAAATAGCATCTTCGTTTGCTAGGGACAATTTTCCCCCTGTTTTTTCATATTATTTCTGTATATTCCCCTCTACCAGTGAAGAACTGAGGTACTGCAACTTCCTCCCTGTAGGCTTACAGTGACCCTGCAGGATTCCAATACCTTTCCTTAGAGGGGAAGATGGTAACAGCAGCACCCAATACAAACAGTATGCAGTCTACACCAAAAACTCCCTATAAAGGCATTGACAATTTGCAGTATATAAATAGGACAAGATCAGTTGTTATCCACTGTATAGCTATTAGTTTGCAATGAGCTCATCATTAGCATTGAAAAAAGGGAGAAGGAGACTCCAAGGGAACAGGTAAACAGAAGGAAAATAGAGTAAGAAGAGGAAAAAAAAAAGTAGAAGGAAAATAGAGTGAGAAGAAAGAGAGAGAGAGAGAAAAAAAAAAGAAAATATAAAAAGTTAAAAATCAGAAAAAATATTCAATGATTCACAGTCATCCACTACTCAAACCTCCCAGTCCTCAGTGTCTCCATGCAAGTGCGGCACCTGTCAATGGGCCTCCAGTTTCCTGTAGGCCTCTCAGAAAGCAGGTCACCCCTCCCAGTGATGATGGCCACACCCTCAGAGGTAATTCAGAATGTTTGCACCAGCCTCCTAATAAGCTGGGGAGCCTCAGCAGCCGGTGGGCGGAGGTGTCTGGCGTCAAAAAAAGTATTATGGGAGTTTCAGAAGGAAGGTGAGTTTTGGCAAAGGCTAGTGCTGATTCTTGGAAAGCCTCCCTCTATATGGAAACTCTAATGTCTTAGAAATGTACTGTAGTGGTTTGGGGTATGGAGCTCCGGATTTAGTGTGGTTTTGAATCTTAACAATGCAAATTATTAGCAGTAGGATATTCTCCATTGTCGCTTTAGACCTGTTTTTCCTTTGTGAAACTGGAGCAATGATGGTACTTAATGTATGAGGTCATTGTAAATATGATACTTTATGTAAAATAGATCAATGCCTAGAATGATGCACTCACTATAAATGTTATTTTAAATTAACAACACATTTCAAGGCCCATTGTAGGGACACACCTTAAAATGGCGACCACAATAACAACACCCTCGGGGCAAAAGCCTCCCCCACTCGTGGTACCACCAAGGTGGCGGCCCAGGATTGGCTCATTCAACTTCCATGAACCTGAGCAGCTTTACATCTTAGCAGACCTCTGCCCTGCAGGCCTTGCTGTATACTGCCTGTGCTGTTGACCTTTAAGATGATTGGCCCCCGCCTGTATCTCCTCCCCTCGCTCCCTTTTCATATACCTGTTTCACTTCTCCATTAAACTGAGATCCTTCTCGACAGACTCCCGGCTGGTGTGCCTTTTTCAGCCGTCGACACTCACCATCCTGTTTGACCCCCGTGCCCCCCTTGGCTGTTCCAGGGAGGGCACCCAACCTTTGTTGTTCGGTGCGGAACAACAACTGCCCATCTAAAATGTTCCTCCTCTCCTTTCCCTAAACAGATGAGATCTAGTCCTTATTTGGACCCTTCTATTCTTTTTTTCTTGGTTCTTTTTTTTTTTTTTATTGTTACATGGCAATATAATTTACTTTGATATGATTATAAAAGCATGGAATCTAATTTGTTCTAAATCAGTTCCCAGTACATCTCTTCCCTTCTTCCTCCCTCCTGTTCCCTTGTCTCTACTCTACTGATCTTTATATTTACTTAAAGTTTTTTTTTTTAATTAGTGTCTTGTGAGTGTACCAGAGCTTCTATTTGGGCTTTGTGTGTATAGGTGTGTGTGGTGTGTCTTCCTGTATTTTGTACCATACTTTCTCGTCTCTGTGTGTTTACATGCATAAAAGAGGGAAGTAACCAAAGCAAAGCTTGGATTAAATTACAGATCATGTACATCTGAAAGACTCAGTTGATAATTAACACAGAGAATCTTCCTAGCCAGTCTGTGAGGCAGAAGCCCACAGGAACATGTAACACAGCTTTAGTTCATAATATTTATTGAGGAAAATTGATTTGAAAAGTATTCTGATCAATACAAATGCTAATTAAGAAGCCTTGACTTTTTCTCCAATAATAGGTGTAGCAGGAACACTTTTAATAGCTCTAAAATTTTTGGCTAGACTGCTAACCATGTCAGGGAACTGAAAAATAAGTAAACTGTCAAAGCATCATCTTTATGTGCTTCTAGTACTGCATCAGATGAAGTTTATGATTTTAAACTGCTTCAAATGAAGATCACTTTCTTTTTTTATTCTTTCTCCAACTCCCCCTTTCTCTTTTTCTCAATTTTTCTTTTTGGCCATGAAAGTTAACAGTTACTTTGATTATCTACTAGTCATCTACATGGACTTATTAACTCTCAACTGACTCAGAATACAATCATCCTTCAGATTAAAACATCATGTCTCTTACCAAGGGAATGTCTTAGAATATTAACTTTTAAATATACTTTAAAATCTTGCATAATAAAATTAGACTTTCTTCTGAAGCAGTCGTACACAAATATAGAATATGTCAGTTTCACTCACCAAATGCCCCTTATTTTCTTATGCTGTTCCCAACAGCACTGCTGTCTAGTGGGCCTCTGGTCAATTCTATGACAAAGTTTCAGAATATAATTTAATGAAACCTATTATCAAAGATTTTCCCCCTTGTTTCTTTCTTTTCACAATTCATACTAGTCATTAAGTTGCTCCAGCATTTGATTCCTCCTCAGAATATGCAGATATTGAAATACTTGGACTTAACAACCTTTAGCAAAGCTCTATAATTATTATTCTGGGCTCTCTTGCATGTTCTCGTTAAAGCTATCCTAGAGCACAAAGAAATCATGGAGCACACACCTTCTTCATAGTTACATGAACTTCCATGTTTTGCTGATGATGCTCTTTCAGGGTTGAAGGGTCGTTAATATTGATATGAAAGTCCTTTTGTGACAATCCTACTGAGAGACATTAATTTAAAAAGTCAACTCTTTCTCCTGTTGATGTACAAAATGGAGCAGTGCCTTGACCCAGCCAAGTCTGTGCTGGGGAGGTAGTGATGAGAAAACTGCTAAGGGTTTCCAAACTTCTTGCTGATGGTAAATGGGATTTTAAAGTCATAAATTTTTCAAGTTTGCTTCACTGTTTTTATCTCGTTTCATCCATTTCTGTGTTTAATGAATCAAAGCAAAATAGCAGAATTCCACACTTCTTTTGCTCTGAGATCAGTTTACTCCTTCCTGTGTTATAGTTCTTAAACTGTGTTTAAATCAAAATTTTAACTTAGAATTATAGACTCACATACTGTTGTATAAAATCACATAGTGAGATTGCTTGTGCTTGCCATCTGGTTTCCCTAATGACAACACTGCATGAAGCTATACTTTGATATCACAACCAGGATATTGATACAATCTACCAAACTATGTAAGAGCTCCCCAGGTTTACCTGTACTTATTTATGTATGTGCACATAATGAGTTCTATACCATTTTGTCAAGTGCATAGATTCTAGTATCCACCACTATATCAAGATTCTGAACTGTTCCAACAACAGAAAAAAACCTTCATATTGTGCTTTCATCACCACACGCAAACCCTAACCATCTCCCACCCCATCACTAACCATTGACAAGGACTCAAGTCTTTCGTTTCTATAATTTTGCCATTTAAAAATGCATGCAGTATAAATATTCAGATGGGCTTTTTCCAGTTAGTATGATTCTCAGGAGAGTCACTTAAGTTGTTGCCTAGATCAATAGTATGTTCATATTTATTGCTGAGTAGTTTTATAGTACGTCTTGTATCACAGTGTGTTAAACTGTTTACCTGTTAAAGAGCATGTGGTCTGATCCTAATAAAATAAATAGTGCCATGAACATATGTGTACAGTTTTTTGTATGAACATTAGTTTTCCTTTATTTGGGATAAAAATCCCACAATTGTAATTGCTGGATTATATGATTAATCATTAATTTTTTAAAAAACAAAATGTTCCAAGTAGCTATAGGATTTTTACATTGCCACCAGCAATACACAGGTAATCATTTTCCCCATTGTGGCACTCTTTTAATCTTAGTTATTCTGTGTGTGGAGACATATGACTCTGGTTTCAATTTGCACTTCTCTAATGGTCAATGTTATTGACCATCTTTTTGTGACTTATTTATAATCTCTATATTTTTGTAGGTAAAATGTCCAGATCTTTGCTTTGCAATATTTTCTTCCTGGCAGTGGTTTCTTTTTCATCTCTTGATAGACTTTTTTCACTTCTTGATAGAATGTAGCAATTTTATAAAAGTTTTACATCTTGTAAAACAGTTCTATTTATCAGATTTCCTTTTAGGACCAGGCTTTTATTTTGAATTCTAAGAATTCTTTATAGCCTTAAATATCAAAGATTTGGGGGGAAATGAGTATCTTGAGTACAAAATTATATTGTAATTTGTCTTGATTATCAAATACTTTTGTAAAACTCAGAATAAATACCACAGTCTATTGCATGCACCCACATCATTACACTCTTCTTGTCTAGAAATTGTTACTTTCATACTTTGTGTATGAAAAAAATTCCTTTAGCCAATCTTTAAGGATAGGCCTATTGTAACATTCTAGCATCTGAGAACCATTATTATTTTCCATTTGTTCTTGAAGGGTAGTTTCACTGGATGTAGATTTTTTTGCCATTAAAACTTGTTTTCTTTCAGAATTTCCTTCTAGTATGCATTTTTCATATAAGAAGTCCACTTTCATTTAAGCTGGTGTTTTGCTAGTTTATGTGTAGTTTCTTCCTTTTTTTATTTTTACAGGCTGGATTTTGATTCATTGTACACAAATGGGGTACAACTTTTCATTTCTATGGTTGTACACAACGTAGATTGACCCATTCACATAATCACACATGTACATAAGGTAATAATGTCTGTCTTAGTCTACCATCTTTCCTTCCCCCAACCCCTCCTGCCCCATTTTCCTCTACACCATCCAAATTTCCTCCATTCCTCTCTTGCCCCCATACTGTTATATACTGTGATATATCATCTTTCTGGCTATTTTCAATATCATTTTCTTTATCTTCTGTTTTCAAATTTTAACTATTATTCATTACTGTGTGGATTTCTTTGATTTAATCTAACTTTTAGTATTTCCAGCTTCTTGGATCTAAGATCTGAAGGTCTGTCTCTCTGGAGAAATTTGGCAAGTTTTTTAGCAGTTATTTTCTCATATTTAGTTCCACTCTCTTTGTCCTGTCTTTCTAGACCTCCAATGATACAAGTGTGGTTATTCTTCATGTTTATACTCCCTTCATTTTATATTTTAGCCTACCTTTCTCCCTTGTTCAGACTGGGTGATTTTTATTGATTTGTCTTCAAATTCAGTGATTCTATCTTCTATCAACTCTACTGTGCTAAATAAATAATTTAAGAGTATATTATTTTTTCAGTTGTATAATTTCCATGTAGAATTTATAATTTATTCCATGTCTATCACTTCTATTTCTTTGTTGAGTTAAAAATGTTTGAATAAATTTTTATTGATTTTTAAAAACTTTTATTTTTATAATAGTTGCTTTAAAAATCCTTTTCAATCATCTGACTTATCTAAGTGTTGGAGTCAGTTAATTATCTTGCATTCAGGTTGTGCTTGTCTTGGTTACTTGTATGATAAGTGAATTTTTTTATGGTCGTTATTGTTGTTTTATATTCTGAAAACTTTTGTCTATAATGGTAGGAGACTTTTGATTCTATTGATAGCTATATTTTGGCAAATAGTCACCATGTTTAGCTTTAGAACATGGGTCTTGGTATAATTTTATGGGTTGTATTTTTAATGGCAGTTTAAGTTTTAGAGCCTTTGCTGTATTATACATATCAGTCCACTTGAGTTGTTTGTGGCTTCTGGTTCTCACTGGCCCCCAATGGCCCTGCCTTATGAGGAGGAAGGAATTTTTCTGAGTTGGGCTGCTAGGTATCTCTCACTGGGGGAGTTGAGTGGTGTGTGATCTCTCTACCTAAACTCTCTGGATGTCTTTATGAGTCTGAGAAGGAGATGAGGTCTTAGGCATTTGGGGACCAAGAGCCTTCCCAAATCAAACTGTGCTACAACTGAATTCTCTTTTCGTGTTCTGCCCACCTGCCTTGGATTGTGAGTGCAGAAAACTCTCAGATCAGTAAGGACAAGGAGGTTACTGGATCAGGCTGCTTACTGTAATGAGTCTGACTTGTCAGTTTGCCCCAACTGGAGAGAAATGGAAGTCAGCTTTAGTGGAAGTGGAGAATATTTGCCTAGGTCAGTTATTTCTTATGGTCTCCCCACTGGTCTTCTAGCCAGTACTGGGGATTTCACCTGATGTAGTCAGAGGGACACTTGAATGAGTGAAGTAACCTCAGCTGCTCTTTTCTTCCTGGTTCAGGAAGTTTGTGTCCCAGGGGCTCTCTCTGTTAGGTGGGGTCACAACATGCTCTGCCAGAGTCCTACTTCTTTATTCCTGAGGTCCAGAGACAGCTGGCCTTCATCTCAGCACCTTTTTGAGTTTTCTATTGGTTCTGTCATGGACAGGGTTTATAGCTCTCCATCCTGGCAAGGCTCTTGCAAAACAGGTACCAATCCATCTCATTCAGACAGGATGTCCTTTTATATTATATTTTAATTTTCTGATAATTTGCATAGTTCCTTTCCGAGACTGGCAGTTCTTCAAAAGCTAGAATCATGTCCTCTTTTTAATGTAATTGACCCAGAGACAAAATGGGGACTCTTATTCCAATAAAGGGATCAATGAACCAAACTGAGCTGCCCTTTTCTTCCTGGTTCAGGCACCAGTAGTTTGTGCCTCAGTGCCTCCTTCTTCTGAGATCCCCTAGCATTGTCTTGTTCTGCAGATGCTCACTATCAAGTTTTGTGTGAGTGGATAAAGAAGATCAAAAGTCCCAACTCATTTTCTACCATCATTCCAGATGTGGGGCACATATAAAAACTTAAATATAGTATATAATACAAAACATATCTATATAATATTTATAATTTGATAATTTTGTGGTAATATATAAGTCCTTTTTCCTTTTTACAATATTTTTATTGGCACATTATAGTTATACATATTTGTGAAGTTCATTTTACCATATTAATAAATGCATATAGCATAATTTGCCCCATTTTAATCCCTAGTACTTTTCCCTTCCTCTCTCCCTTTCCTAATACCCTTCCTCTACACTATTGGTCTTCCTTCTAAAATTCTTTATTTGGTGCATTACAGTTATACATAAAAGTGTAATTCATTGTGGTATATTCATACATGCAAATATTATAGTTTGGTTAGTTTCATTCTGTAGTCCTTCCCCTTTCCCATCTCTCTTACCGCCTCCTCAGTCCCTTTCCTCTACTCCACTGTTTTCCTTTTTATATTCATGGGTTCCCCCATCCATCCACCTTTTAATCTCTTTATTTCTCTCAACTCTGAATACGAGAGAAAACATTGACTCTTGACTTTCTGAATCAAGCTTCTTTCATTCAACATGATGTTCTCCAGTTCCATCCATTTACCAGCAAATGACATAATTTCATTTTTTTATGGCTGAATAAAACTCTATAGTGTATATATACCACTTTCTTTATCCAGTTGCTTGTTAAGGTGCACATAGGCTGGTTCTATAACTTGGCATTATGAATAGTGCTGCTGTAAACATTGGTATGCATGTATTACTATAGTATGCTGCTTTCAGTTATTTTGGATAAATATCAAGGAGTGGGATAGCTATTTTCATTTTTGATTTTGGTTTCGATAGATGATTATGATATTCAACTTATTTTAATGCACCTGTGTCAAATTCATTGCAATAGTGGCAGAATTGACACCTTAGGACTTAGTGGATTAACTTTAAATTGCACAGTTGAAAGCAGGATGATTATTAAAAGTAGTTTGAAGAGTTTAATTAGAACTGCCAATGCACTTTGTTTGGTCAGTACAGAAATTTTTTTAAAAAGTTCAATTTGAGTATCTTCAGAAAGATCAAACCTCTTTATTCCCCACAGGGCCAGAACCCTTACACAGCGTACATAGCCCTGGAGTTGTGTTACTGGACAGTCTGATGATTGGTGAGCTTTTGAGCCCAGAATCAAAAGCACCCCTAGGGATGATCTGGTTCTGGACCAATCTCTAGCCTAAAACCAGGCCACAATGTAAAGGACCTTTACAGTAATATCTTTATCTTCTTTAGATGGAGGTTATTTTAGTCAGCTTTTTCGCTGCTGTGACTAAATGATCTGATCAGCCCAATTATAGAGGAGGAAAGGTTTATTTGAGGGCTCACAGTTTCAGAGGCCTTAGTTCATAGAAGCCAGCTCCATTCCTTGGGGCTCCAGGTGAGGCAGAACATCATGGCAGAAGAGCATGGCAGAGGGAAGCAGCTCACATCATCAGGAAGAAGAAAAAGAAGAAGAAAAGAGGAGGAGGAGGAGGAGGAGGAGGAGGACAAGGAGGAGGAGGGAGAGGAAGGGGAGGGGGAGGGAGAGAGAGAGAGAGAGAGAGAGAGAGAGAGAGAGAGACACTCCACTCTCTAGATACAAAATATACACCCCAAAGACAGGCCCCAATTCCAACCTCCTCCAGAGCACACCCTACCACTTCAATTAATCTCATCAGGGATTAATTCACTGATTGGGTTAAGACTCTTACAACCCAATCATTTTCCTCTGAAACTTCCTGCATTGTCTCACATGTGAGCTTTTGGGGACACCTCACATCTAAACCATAACAGAGTTCTTTGAAATTTTCTTCTTGTGATATCTTGCACAAAGCACTCAACTTCTTGGGCTTCCTTTACTCAAAAGTTAAAATGTGTTCTTACCACCTAGCAAAAATAAGGGAAGCATGAAGTAATGCAATTAGATGAAAGTACTTTAGAATCTAATGTACTATACAAAATGATAGCTATTATTTAACTGACAAGGAGATACTGATTTTCTCAGTTCCCTGTGTGGACGCTCATGAAGACGTATGGGCCCTAACAAAGCAATTCACATGACTTATTTTAGATGATTTTTTTACATGCAGTTTTAGATATTTCCTCATAAATTAGGTCTGTTCAAAGAGTTTGTCTAAACTGCTTTTCTTTTTGAAAACACAGTTGTTCTTTGGTATTCATGGGAGTTTGGCTCCATAACCCGTAGAGGATACTTAAATCTGTGGATGCTAAAGTCCCTTCATTAGATGGTGGAGGATGTGCATGTAATCCATGAACATCTTCCTGCATAGTTTCTTTTTTTAATTTTATTTTTTGTAGTGCTAGAGATTGAACTCAGGGTCTCACATTTACCAGACAAGCATCTAACCCTGAGCTACATCCCTAGGGCAGTGATCCTCCCATATAGTTTAAATAATCTCTATATTACTTTTAATAATTAATACAATGTAAATGCCAAGTAAATAGTTGCTATACTACATTATTTAGGGAATAATGGCTAGGAAAAATTATGTTTAGTACATCTGCTTTTTATCTGAACATTTGATTTGTGATAGATTCAGTGTGGACCCTGCAGATGCAGAGGCCCAGCTGTGACTGAAATGCATTTATATAAAAACGTGACACAGCTCGGACTTGCAGCTCTTATAGGTAAAGTAAGCCATAACTTTTAGGTTTTCTCTCCAAAATACATGAAAAAAGTTTTGACTTATGATAAGGGGAGTCCTACCACCCAACACAAGCAATTAAACAGGAGTAATAATAAAGTTAATAATAATTTTCATGATTCTAATTTGACTTTTGGGATTGTTGACTTTAGATTTTAAACTTGGGAGAAGTATCAAATCTTCCATAATAATCACTTTGTAAGACTTACTTTCTAAGCCATTCTATTTACATGTATTTTTTTTAATTTAATTTTTTGATTCATTGAACACAAATGGAGTACAGCAATTGTTTCACTGGTTGTACACAAAGCAGAGTCACCCCATCTGTGCGTTCATGCATGTACACAGGGTAATACTGTTATTATTCTTACCCCCCAACCTCAACCCCACCCCTCCCTTCCCTCTATGCTCTCTTGCCAGCCCTGCCCCATGGTCCCATACATAGTTGGAGACCCTAACCACTGCTTTCCAACAAATAGCAAAGTTACTGACACAAAGTATGAACCATCTAAATACCACTTAACTACATTAAGTGAATTAAATGCATATTCAGAAATTTAAAAAAAAAATTTCTGGGTCAATATCCTTTCACTGAGGTTTCCATTGTGTGCAACACCTAAGAATAAGTGGACTTTGAAAAAGCCCTGATCCAACTGTCCTGATCCAACTGACTGGATATCATTCTGAAATTTCTGGAATACCTTCAATAGAATGTAATTACCGCTTTTCATTTTAAGAAGGAAAAATACACATGAAAATCAAATATTATATACCAGGGCCTATTACAGCAAAAAATAAAAATAGGTATTTGTTGGCCCCCTATTTTGCATCAGGCATTGTCTTAGTGAGCGAAGTGAAGAGCTTGTGTCTAAAGAAGGTGTGTGCCTGGCGCAGGGTAAAGAGTTCTGTTGAAGTGCAGAAAGTGCAGACTTCTGAAACTACCACCCAAACAATGAGTTTTACCATAGAATGGATTTTCTTTATTTTTATGTAGATAATCTCCACCATAATGATTTTTTAAAAACAGCTTTATCGATATGCAATCCACATACCATATAATTCACTCACAGTACACAGTTCCAGGGTCTTTAGCATATTCACAGACAAATACAACCATCACTATGGGCAGTTTTAGAAATATCACATGATACCCCTTTAATATACATAATTTTTATATTTCATGTATTAGCTAAAATAAATTTAAAGAAACAAATAAGTAAAATTGCTAATGAATGCAAAACAGAAACGCCATGTTCTTTAGATATCACATCCCTATCCCTTATCCTTAAGTAACCATTGATCTATTTTTAATCTCTATTGGTTTCCTGCCTCTGGACTTTTGTGGAATGAATTATGACATTTGTGGTCTTTTGTGACTGGCCTCTTTCACTTAGAATAATGTTTTCAAAGTTCATCCATGCTGTACCATTTATTGGTATTTCATTTCTTTTCATGACCACACAATATTCCATTATGTGACTATATGATATTCTGTTTATCTGTCTGTTTATGGACATTTGAGTTGTTTCCACCTTTGGGCTATAAAAATCTGTGTCAGAGTTTTTGTGGAACCTATTTTGCCTTTCCTCTCAGGAAAAGCAACTATCTAGGAGTGGAGTTGCTGAATTACATAGTTATTCTATGCTTAATCATTTGAGGAACAGCTAGATTGTTTTTCAAAGCGACTGTACCATTTCATAGTCTCACCAACACATGAGGGTCCCAACTACTCCAAATTCTTGATAATGATCGTATTTTTTGGGGGGGGTTCTTTTTAATTATACATGACATTGGAACCCATTTTGATATAATTATACAGCAGGGAATATATCTTTTTTTCACAATGTAGATTCACATGATTCATACAATCTTACATATACATAGGGTAATTCTGTCTGTCTCAGTTTACTATCTTTCCTTCCCCCACCCCCTCCCATCCCATTTTCCTCTACACCATCCATACTTCCTCCACTCTTTTCTTGTCCTCCCATGAACACTTCCCCCCAACCTATTATGTATTGGCATCCTGTGATCAGAGAAAACATTCGACCTTTGGATTTTTGGGCTTGGCTTATTTTACTTAACATGATATTCTCCAACTCCATCCATTTACCAGCAAATGCCATAATTTTATTCTTCTTTATGGCTGAGTAATATTCCATTGTATCTATATACCACAGTTTCTTTATCCATTCATCAATTGAACGGCATCTAGGTTGGTTCCACAATCTAGCTATTGTGAATTGAGCAGCTGTGAACATAGATGTGGCTGCATCCCTACACTTTGCTGATTTTAAGATCTTTGGGCACAAACCGAGGAGAGGGATAGCTGGGTCAAATGGTGCATCCATTCCAAGTTTTCTGAGGAATCTCCATAGTGCTTTCCAGAGTGTCTGCACCAATTTGCAACTCCATCAGCAATGTATGAGTGTGCCCTTTTCCCCACATCCATGCTAACACTTATTATTGCTACTGTTCCTGATAACAGCCATTCTAATTGGAGTTAGATGAAATCTTAGGGTGGTTTTAATTTGCATTTCTCTAATTACTAGAGATGATGAGCACTTTTTCATATATTTGTTGGTCACTTGTATATCCTCTTCTGTGAAGTGTCTGCCCAGTTCCTTAGCCCATTTATTGATTGGATTCTTTGTATTTTTGGTGCTAAGTTTTTTAAGTTCTTTATGAATTTTGGAGATCAGTGCTCTCCTATCTGAAGTGTGTGAGGAAAAGATTTTTTCCCACTCCGTAGGCTCTCTTTTCACATTATTAATTATTTCTTTTGCTGATAAAAGCTTTTTAGTTTGAATCCGTCCCATTTATTGATTCTTCCTTTTATTTCTTGCTCTCTGGGGGTCATGTTAAGGAAGTCTGATTGTCATTTTCTAAGTTTCTGATTTTTGCCATCATAGTGGGTGTGAAATAGTATCTTACTGTGATTTTGATTGCATTTCTCAGATAGTTAATGATGGTGAGATTGTTTTTCATGTATTGATTGGGCATTGGTATTTTTTCCTTAGAGAAATATCTGTTCAGATTTTTGGCTTACCTTTCCCAATAGATTTTTAAATGAATGTAGCTTTAAAAATAAATACATGTAAATCCATTTTCCCCCTCTGTAGGTTATATTTCACATTCTTGATGGTGTTCTTTGCTACTAAAAAGTATTCAATTTTTGAGAAGTCCAATTTACCTATTTTTTCTTTTGATACCTGTACTTATCTCATGTCACATTCAAGAATCTTTTTGTCAAATCCTAAATCCAATATCATAAAGATTTTCCCTTCTATTTTCTCCTAGAGATTCAGAGTTTTAGCGATTTTTTCTTACATTGATGTCTTTGATTCATTTCAGGTAATTTTTGCATAGCATGTAAGTTAGGGACTTTGACTTCATTTTCTTTTCTTTCTTTTTTTCTGTCTGTAGATATCCAGATTTCCTACCCCAGCATTATTTATTGAAAGATCACTCTTATACCCTTAGAATCATTAACAAAAAACAATTGAACACAGACATTTGTGATTATTTCTGGACTGTCAGTTCTATGCACTTGATCTGCATATCTCTCTCTGTGTCAACACCACACTGGTTTTTCTTTTTTTATACTTGTTTCATAGTAAATTTTGAAATCAAAACTATTTTCTTCTTTTCCAAAATTATTTTGATTATTCATGATCTGTTAGTACTCCATATGAAAATAGAGTGAATTTGTAAATTCTACAAAATCGTAAGTTGGGAATTCTCCTGAATCTGTAGACTGGTTTAGGGTACAATGGCATCTCTTTTCTTCCCACAGTTTTTGAAATTTCTCTTTCTTAATACAGTCATTTGTACCTACAAATTTCCTCTAAGCATTGTAATAACTGCCTCCCATAAGTTTGGGTGAATTCTATATTCATTTTGTTCATCTCAAAGTATTTTCTGATATCTCTTAAATTTCCTCTTTGACCCTTTAATTATTTTAAAACATGTTGTTTAATTTGTACATACTTGTGAATTTTTTCAATTTTTTTCCCTGTTACTGATTTCTAATTTCCTTCCATTGTGGTCCTGTCACTGATCTCTAAGTTTGTATAAATTTCAATACATATTTTGTATTTTTCATTATTTTAAACTTATTGAGATTTGTTTTATGGTCTAGAAAATTGATCTTTTCTGGAAAATGTTTTATGTTCACTTGAGAAAAAGTATGTTGGTACAAAAATAGGTTGTTGGGTGGAGGGTTCTATAGGCATCTCTTAGATCTTGATGGATTGTACTATAGTACTATTCAAGTCTTGTTTGTCTTCCCTGTTTTTCAGTTTAGCTGTTCTATAATTTGTATATTATTATTATTATTATTGCCACTGGGGATTGAACCCAGGGGCACTTTACCACTGAGCTACATCCCTATTCCTTTCTTTTTTTATTTTTTTAAAAATATTTTAAGACAAGGCTTCACTAAGTTGCTGAGGCTAGCCTCAGACTTGGGCTTCTCCTTCCTCAGCCTCCTGAGTTGAAGGGGACTACGATTATAGGTGTGCACCACTGCACCCAGCTTGTTTTGTAATTTAAAATGGAGGTATTTAAGGCTGTAACTAATATTGTTAAATTGTCAATTTCTCCATTTATTTTGATCCATTTTTGTGTTGCATATTTAGTTCTATTTTATTAGGTGTATGCATGTTTATAATTATCTTATCAATTTCATTAACCCTTTCATTCATTATAAAATGCCCTTTTTATCTCTGGTACCTTTTCCTTGTACTGAAGTCCATGTTGTCTGATAATGACATGATCATTTCAGATTCCTTTGGCTGTTGTCTACCTTCCCTGTAGGTGGAGAAGGCCATGATCAGGGCACAGCAGATTTGTTGCCTGATGAGGGCATCTTCTCACAATGTCTACCCATGACAGAAAAGCCAGAAGGACTCTGTGTTCTCATATGGCAGAGGGAGAAAAGTGGCCAGGCAGTGCTCTGAAGCCTCTTTTATAAAGACATTTAATCCCTTCCCAAAGGTAGAGCCTTCATGACTTATTAGATTACCAGAAAGCCCCAGAGTCACAAGGATGATAAAATTCAAACCTGAATTTTGGAAGGACCCAGCTCGTGGACCATAGAACTACTATATAGCTTCTCAGTGATATAATTGTTATACACATCATATCATTTACTATCATGACCTGAACTACGCATTGTCGTAATTATTACTTTACCATCTGTAGTGATTGCCTTATCTAACAGAACTTTGCTCAGTCTGAACTCCTTTGTGCTATTACTGGCAAATATGGAACAACTGAATTATATTTACATTCCTACATACCAGAGGCCCAGGAATGCGTTATGTAGATATTATTTTGTATAATTGCTCTTTAAGTCTTCTAAGGGAAAGGAGGAGAAAATATATGCACATGTGCTTTTTAAAAAATTACATAATTACCTTCCTTGGTGTCTTGTGTTCCTTCTTACGGGTTCTAACTGCTAACTGGGGTCACTTTCTTTTGCCTCAGTATTTTTCTTTAAGTTCTTCTTGCAAGATGAGTTTGTGGATGCTGTATTCCTTTAATGATCTGGAAAAGTCTTTATTTTATTTTAATTTTTCAATAAATAATTTTGCTGGATAGACCATTCTTGATTGGCATTTTATAATTTTAACATTTAGAACATGTGATTTCACTGTCCTTTAACATCAGTTGTTCCTTTAACATCAGCTAACAAGTCAGCTATTAATCCAATGGGGATGTGATGGGTCACTTTCTCCTGCTGCTTTCAAATTCTCTCCTTGCCTTTGGCTTTCAGCATTTTTAAATATCTGTTTATGTGTAGATATCTGCATTTAACCTGCTGAAGAGTTTGTTGAGCTTCCTTGCTGTGTAGGTTATTGTTTCACAGTACATTTGGGAAGGTTTCAGATATTTTTTTCTTTAATATTTATCTTTTCTGTTTACTTCTATATCTGCTCCTTCTGGTAATTCAGATTTGTGTCGTCTGGTACTCATAATAATTTTCCATATTTCTTTGAGTCCCTGTTCATTTTTCATTTCCCTTTTTGTCCTCTGTAATCTCTATTCATGTATCTTCACACTCACTAATGATTACTTTTGCTAGTTTAAATCAAGCCCCTCTAGCAATTTTTTAAGCTCAGTTATTGTGTTTTTAGTTCCTTGATTTTTATTTATGTTTTCTTTACCTTTATTGATATTCTATATTTGATGAGACATTGTCATCTAGCCTTCTTTATCTTCTCTAATCAGTTTTGTCTTTTGTCTGTGTATATATTTGTAAGGGGTATTTGGAGCCTTTCAGTATTTAATTCTACTTTTGGTCACTCTCACACGTAGTTCATAACTCTCACAAGCAGTTCATATTTCTTCTCCCCCCTCTAGAACATAGGTTGTACTTTCCTATTTCGTTTTATGGTTCATTTTTTGTTGTTGCAGTCATTGTTAGAAAGTAGCAAATCAAAACAATATATTACAGAAACTCTGGTATTACCTCCCCCCCTGGAGTTAATTATTGTTTACTTGCTTAGTGACTGGCTAGATTATTTTAGTCAAGTCTGTTTACCCCCCTCCTACACACGCAGTCCTAACACACTGATATGATCCTTAGGGAAGGACAGCCTTGGGACCACTCATAGGCACCTTGGGTTAAGAGTAGTACTGATAGAACTCTCTCTTTCCCTTTTTATGTTCAGCTGTTAAATGTTACTAATTTCTGACTGATTGCTCTAGTGTTTTCAATTATTCACTGGAGAATTCACGCTCTACCTTCTAAGTTACTCTAATTGTGCTTTCTCCAAAGAAATAAGTTCTAAGGTCAGTGTTTGATTCTTTTTCTGACCCCAGGAGGACTCTCCAGGTTTTCTTATTTCTAGATTCTCTCTTGAAAACAAGCTGGATGCTATATCCCAACTTCATTAAATTCACAAATCTCCCAGTTCCCTTAGACTATAAAGTCTACTGTCCTTGTAAACATCCTAAGTCTTGCCCCTCTCCATGTTCTGAACGCTGCAAACAAAGTCAATTCCTCTGGGAAGAGATTACAAGTTCTCTGTTTTTATGGTCTCTTTCTACCTACAGGCAAAACATTTGAGTCAGAGCTCTGTAGCTGGGAATGGGGACAATGACAATATTCTTCTCAACTACTCCTTCTCTCTCTCTCTCACACACACCACACACACACACACACACACACACACACACACGACGGGAAGTGAGCCCTCAATTAGAGGGTGTGGCAGAGCCTGAGGTCCTCTCAGTTTACCTTTTCTGACAAGGATTCAACACTTCAGAGCAGGGGCAAAGCCAGTTTATAATCTTAGTGTGTCCCATTAAGCATAAATCCTCTGTTACTGGAGTGGGAAGTGGATAGAAGAACAGAGCAGAGTGTATTCACCTGGGACTTGGACTCAGTAACAGCTAGAAGCAGGATGAAATGCTGAAGAGCTGCTCTTACCTGGGAAATTGGCTTCCATCTGGGACCTGGTGGAAGACAGAGACTTGTATTCTCAGTGGTAGCCGTCTGATGTGGAATTTCTGCTTTGTTGAGATGAAAGGTGGAGAGAGAAAGCAATCTTCATTTAAATACCACAAACTCTTATTTTCTCACCTAACTTTCATAGATTAATTTAAACATTATTTTATTTTATTTATTTTTTTTTTCATTTGATATTTTCTTTTAGGATCATTCCAGAGACATTAGTAGTTGTTTTAAAGATATTTCACTATGATACCCCTTACTGTGGGGGATACAACCAAAGACCCAGTGAATGCCTGAAACTGTAGGTAATTCTGAACCCTATGTATTACTTTTCAACCATACATGTATACCCAAGTTTAATTAGATAAATTAAACATATGTAAGTTTAATTTGTAAATTAGACACAATAAGAGATTAATGATAATGACTAGTAATACAAAAATAAATCACTTTAAGTAAAATAAGTACCACGTGAACACAAGCATGGCAATACTACAATAGTCAATCTTATAACTGAGGTGGGCACTAGGTGACCGTATAGTGTGGATGTGCTAGAAAAAGGGATGATTAATGACTCAGGCAGGATGATAGAAGATTTCATTACACTATTCAGAATGGTGCACCATTTAATACTTATGAATTTTGATCTCTGGAATTTTCCATTCAATATTTTAGAACTGCAGTTGACCATGGGTAATAGAAGCTGTGTAAGGCAGAAATGCAGGTAAGGGGGGCCGCTCTGTTTTTGCTAGAGAGCAAGTTTAGTGCAGTTCCTAATGCTGTCAGTCTAGAAGCTGATTTGATCTCCATTAGCAATATTTCTCTTAAAAATATTTTATTGACCAAATATAAATACAACCTTACAATACTGGAAGAAAAGAAATTTAAAGTACAGATATACTACAAGAAGTCAGTAAAAGTCAATGCCACTTGAATTTGGAAAGAAATTTTTGTCTTGGGCATCTAAAAATATTTCCTTAACTTCTAACAGATTTTGGCACATTTGCTAGGTAAGAAACGTTCCTAGGAAGTACAGCTGGCCATTTTCTCAAATTATAAACAAGAAAACAGAAATGGCTTAGTGACTTTTCCAAGAGCATGTGGCAAGAGAGGACAAAGCTCTGGTATGATCACAATCCATTGAAATCTGCGTTCTCTACAAGTTACTCTTTCTGAAATCATAAGCCAAAGCCGTAGAGGAAGCAGGAGGTTATAACCAGATTGAAATTTATTTTCAGAGAATGGTCCAACCTTTATTATTATTGTTCATTCCCAGGGAAGGGCCCAAAGGATACACACTTTTCATGGCTCCATCCAATAAAAGTGTGAGACCAACAGGAATCCTAATGAAAGTGCTCCATAGGTGACCAGACATGAGCCAGGTGTGCTGCTGGGATAAAGTAGCCCGGAGCTGGATCCTCCCGGGGGTCTGTGTTACCGACTCTGCTTCATTTTGCTCTCCCACAGTGCAGCCGTCCTCCTGGTCATCATCCAATTCTGAGTGAGGATCAAATGAAGTTTAAAGAGCAGCCAGCTGTGGAGAATGAAGGTCATTCTAGCATATGTTCAACACAAACTATTGAAGAATATTAATTAGATACTTCTGGATATAAAAATGAGTTGTGCTTAACAATTTACTGTCTGAAAACATGTATATACATATTTATCTCTTTACACTTAGTATGTATTCTTCATGAAAGGGTTTTTTAAAAATAAACTTTATTTTAAGGTAAATGTAGATTTCCATGCAGTTGTAAGAAATAATGCAGGCAAGTCCCATGTATCCTTTATTCTCCTTCCCCTAATGCAAATTTGCAGAACAATATTACAATGAAGATAGGGACATTCACACAGAATAAGGAAGATACAGAACAGTGTTATCATTTATATGAATCCCCCATAATGACGTTTTACAGCATGTATTTGTTCCTGTACTGCAAAGTCCACACACCTCTTATTCTTGACCCCTGGAAATAGCTAATCTATTCTGCCTTTCTGTAATTTTTTCATCTGAAAAATTTGTGTACATGGAATCATGCTATTATGGTTTCATAATATGTCCCCCAAAAGCTCATGCGTAAGACAATATGAGAAAGTTTGGAGGAGGAATGATTGGGTTATGAGAGTATTACACTGATCAGGGCATTGATCCACTTGAATGGATTAACTGGGTGGTAATGGCAGGCAGGTGGAGAGAGGCAAGAAGAGGTGGGTAATTCAAGTCCTGACTGTGGGCTTTATGTTTTCTCACTCTTGAGTAACAGTAGCAGAGCTCTCTCTGCTTCCTGATAGTCATGTTCTGAGCTGCTTTCTTCCTCTGCACCTTTCTGCCATGATATTCTGTCTCATCTAGGGCCCGGATGGAGTTGGCCATCTATGGACTTGAGAACCCAAATAAACTTTTCCTCCTCTAAAATTATTCTCGTTAGATATTTCGGTCACAGGAACAAAAAGCTGACTAAGATACATACGTTATGTAATCTTTTGGGATTGACGTTTTTTTCACTCAAATTATCTTTGGGGATAAATTTTTGTGTATCAATACTAACTACTGGTTAGTATTTCATGATATGAATGCACTGCAGCTTAACTATTCACCCATTGAAGAATATCTAGGTTGTTTGCAGTTCATTGGATATTACAAATAGAGCTGCTATGAACATTTTGTGAACATGTTTTTATATCTCTGAGATAAAAGATCTGGAGTGCTATCGTTAGGCTCAAACTGCTTTCAAAAGTTGGCTGTACCTTTCTATATTCCCACCATGTATCACTGGTCCTGTTTCCTTGAATCATTCCCGGCACTTGATTCTGTCATTTGCATCCTTCCTGGTATGTATGTAGTGATATCTTACGGTTTCAATTTGCATTTCCTAAAGACTCATGAAGCTGAGTTTAATATGTGTGTTTTCTTCCTGGATATTTTCCTCAGTGAAATGTCTGCCTGTTATCTTGTGCTTTTTTTCTGATCAGATTGTTTGTTCTTTTAGTGTTAAATTAGGTACTCACACATGCTTGGCAAGTGTTCTATCACTGAGCTATAACCCCAGCCCTGAGTTTTGAAAGATACTTACATAGTCAAGACATGCTTTGCCAAATATGTGCTTAGAAAATATTTTCTCCAAGTCTGTCACTCAGTTTTTCACTCTCATAACAGGATTTTTCACAGAGCAAAGTTTTAAATTGTGATGAAGTCTGATGTATCAGTATATCCTTTCATGGATCGTACTTTTGAAGTCTAATGATTCTTTGCCTAACTCTAAATCTTGAAGAATTCCCCTATATTTTTCTGTAAGTTTTATAATTCTGTTTCATATTTAGGTTGACAATCCAATTTTGTGCAAGGTGTGAGGTACAGGCTCAAGTTCATTTTCTTCTCTGTGCCTTTGCATGGCCCTGGCAACATTGTTGAAAAAGACTATACTTCCTCCATTGAATTGCTTTCACACCTAAGTCAAAACCAGTGGGGCATGTTTCTGTGGGTCTCCTCCTGGGTTTTCTATTATTCCATTGATCTATATGTCTAACACTACACTTGGACACAACATAGTGTAAGCTGTTATATATGTCTTAAGATATAATAGACGAATTCTTTTATTTTTCAAAATAGTTTTGGTTATATTTACTTTTCCTGTCTATATAGATTTTAGAAGCATGTGCTTATTTCTAAAAATATTTTGTGGGAAATTCAATAGAAATCGTGTAAAATATATCAATTTGAGGAGACTGGTGTATTTATTGTTTTTTTAATCTTTCAATACTTGAACAATGTTTGTCTTGCTGTTTGCTGTTTTATTTTTAAAAATTTATATCATTAATTTAATTTTTATCCTACAAGCCCTATGCTACATGTCTTGTTAAACCTATACTTATTTCACTTACACGTGCAATTACAAATTACGATCTTGGGGTTCATGTGTTTGTTGCTAGTATATGTATGTATATGCTTATTTAGAATCCTACAGTATTGTTGAATATAGCACATAGTTCTTGAAGGCTTTACTTTTCAAAGATTTACTTTAGTTTTTCAATATAAATTTTCATGTCTTCTAAAAATAGTGGCGGAATTATTTAATCTTCAAAGTGTTTGAATTATTTCCTTCTTTTTTTGCTGCCTTATTGCAGTGACTACAGCTCTCAGTGCTATGCTGAATGAGTCTGGTAAGATCACCCACCCTTACTTTGTTTTTGATCTTAGGGAAATGCATTTCTCTTTCACCAGTAAGAATAAACATAAAGTAATTTCCTTATAATGTTAGGATGGTACTTTGTATTCCTATTCCTATTCCTATTTTGTCAGTTTTTAGTAGGATGGTATTAAATTTGTCATTTTCTTTCTCATCATTAAATGATTTAATTATGTGATTTTTCTTCTTCAGTTGTTAATGTCATGGATAAATTGATCGATTTTTAAATGTGGAGCCAGCCTTTTATAGCTAGTATAAACCTTGTTGATTTTGTTATGTATTGATTAATTCAATTTGTTAATATTTTATTGATATTTTGCATTTAAGCTTTTAAAATGTTGTTGTGTGGTATTCTTTTTTAAAAACCATTTGACCTTCCTTGATTGTCTGGGCAGCACAGACTTTATAATACAAATTAATAAATATTTCTTTCTCTTCTATTGTCTGCATGAAATTGCATAGAATTAACATTTATTCTTTAAAGATTTGATAGAATTCCCAGATTACATCACATAGTCTTAATTTCTAAATTTAATTTCCTAATAGATTTAAGGACAGTCAAATCATTAATTTCATACTGGGTGAGTTGTTGTGGTTTTGGTTTTATCCAGAAATTGATCTATTTCATATACGTTGCCAAATTCTTGTGTGTAGATCTGTACATTGCATTCTCTAGTTACCCTTCTGATGTATGCAGTATTGGAAGCCATATCCTCTTTTTTATTCCTAATATTGTGATTTGTCGATCCTCTCTTTTTTCTTTTGTCAGTCTTGCTAGAGGTTGGTCAGTTTTATCAAAGAAAAAGCTTTTTGTTTCATTTACTTTTTCTATTGATTTCTCTTTTAGTTTAATTGATTTCTGGTCTTATTATTATTTCATTTCCTTTTCTCTTTGGGTGTATTTGGCTCTTGGTTTTTTAGTTTCTTGAACTGTGGACTTAAATTATTGACTTGAGTTTTTCCATTTTTCTTATGTAAACTTTTAGTGCTATAAATTCTCTTTGATCCACTGTGTAAGCTGTGTTCTACAAGTTTTGATATACTGTATTTTCATTTTTTTCATTTCCACTTATTTGTGATTTTGACTAAGGTATTGCTGAATTATTTAGGAATGTACAGTTTAGTTTTCCACTCTTTAAGTACTTTCCTGATATTTTTCTCTTTTTAACTTCTTCTTTTTTTTTTTTTTTTTTGAACCAGGGATTGAACTCAGGGACACTCAACCACTGAGCCGCATCCCCAGCCCTATTTTGTATTTTATTTAGAGACAGGATCTCACTGAGTTGCTAAGGGCCTCGCTAAGTTGGTGAGGCTGGCCTTGAACTTGTGATCCTCCTGACTCAGCCTCCCAAGTCGCTTGGATTACAGGTGTGCACCACCACACCCGGCTTCTTACTAACTTCTTTTAACTCATTATGATCAGAGATACATTGTATCATTAAAATTGTTTTAAGTTTACTGAGTAGTAGTATATATACATGGATTCTTTTTTAATTGTTGAGATAGGTGGTTTTTCACTGATGTGACCAAAAGAGCTGACAAGAACGATTTTAGAGAAGTTGTTCATTTGGGGCTCCAGTTTCAGAGATCTCAGTCCATAGATGGCCAACTTTTTGCTCTGTGCCAGGGGTAAGGCAGAATGTCATGGTGGAAGGCTGTGGAGAAGGAAAGGAGCTCAGAATTCAACAATCAGGAAGTCAAGGAAGACTAAGCCAGACTTAACCATGGACAAAACCTATGCCTCAAAAACACAATCCCGGTGACCTACCTACTCCATCCACACCCTACCTGCCTACAGTCACAATCTTGTTAATATTTTTCAGTGGATTAATGTGCTGATTAGGTTAAAGCTCTCAATTCAATAATTTTACCTTGAAACTTTCATGTCTCACAGATGAACTTTTGGGGGGACACCTGATATCTAAACCCTAACAGTTGACATCACCAAATATAGTCATGCTTTTGTATATTTTCTTTTATTGGTTTTTGCTTCAAACATATTGCAGCTCTTTGGTTTGGCTTATACACATTTAGTATTATAATGTGTCCTTTGTGGATTAACTCTTTCTTTTTGTATCTTGTAATTTTTCCAGTTTTGAAGTGTGTTTTGACATACACACTTTTGCCTTTAAAAATTGATATTTTTGGATATAAATTTTTGCTTTTCTTTCAACTTATCCATATTATTATATTTAAAGTGAATTACAGATAGACTATGTATGATTTTTCATGTGTTCAAATGTGCAATGTCCATCTGTATCCTTTAGTTCACACATTTATTTACATTTAATTTATTGCTATGTATGTTTCAAGACCACTATTTTTTTTCTTTATTTTTCTCTTGATTATGTCTATTTGGGTTTTGTTTTATTTATCTTGCCTTGCTATGGATTACTTGAACATTTACTATAATTTTTGATTGGTGCATAGTATCCTGGAGTGTTTCTTTGTATAGTTTATTAGTGGTTTTTTTAATCATTAAATTTACACAACTTGTTAAAGTTGTATAATCTATTGGTGTCATCATTTTGATAGTTTCAGTAAATTGGAAAAACTTTACTTCCCTTTATATGTCTTTGTATGCTGCCACATTTAAAACGTAATTATTTTAAATCTATCCTCCAGGTTTATTTAAAACATATTGCACAGCTAATATGTGCTTTAAGGTGTCAGGCAAGAGATGGATTAGAGTGAGGGAGCATTTCTCCCAGCTTGGTTACCTAGAACTCAAGCTGCAGGAATACTGCTTCTCCCTGAAGCTTAGATTGGAAAATCGTAAGACCCCACGGCAGTCTGGCCTAGCCAAACCAGAGGCTATTTGAAACTCACCTGGAGTTTATTAATTGTCTGCAGGGAGCTGAACTAGAAGCCATCTTGGAACTATTGTGCAGTGGAGCCAAGACAAACTGGAAACCCAGATCTGTGAGTTTGTGGCTAGGTTCACTTGAACCCAGCTGAGCCTAGAAAAGACTTAACTGAGCCGAACAAACCTAGAGAAAATCAGAAACTGATAGCATTTTTCTCAGGGGAACACAAGTTGAAGAGGCTTGGGTTCTCTACAACCCTGTGAGTCCCACAGCTTACAGGGGCTTGCTCACAATGCTAGCTATAGCAGATCCAGAAATTGAAAGGGTGGGTGTAAGGGCACTTGGCTCTTGGCTTGCCCATTCTGACCTTGCCCATACTGTCCAGTCTTGGCCCACCTAGTGTCTCCACCCAGTCCTCTGATAAGTCTTCAGACCTGCCATTTTGGTGGCTTGGTAATTGGCTCCAGGAGACCAGAAAGGGCAATGTCTGAGAGCGACAGAAGCACAAAAGATAAGCTCCCCTGTCCCATGAGTGGCACCCTGGGGATATATATATATACAGTCTCCCAATGTAGATCAGCATTTACCGTGCTTTACAGGTATGTTAATTCAACACTGCCAGCAACTTGTCATGCAGTGAACCAATTGGAACCTCACTTAACTTAAGTCCCTGCAACAAGGAACTCCAACTATAAGAACTTCTCTCACAGAACCTAGTGCCAAACACTCCATGGGAATGGAATGGACAGCTCTTGCCGTCTCACCCCATACCAATCTCCTGAGAAGCTGAGAAGTCTTAAACCCCAACCAGCAACTCATTGAGCACCACAATAAAAGGAAGGACTCAAACAGCCCAGGGCCCATACTAAGAAGAAATGAAAAGAAAATCAGTTGGGCACAGACAGTAAACAATATGCTCACTCACTATTTTGTCCAGTATAAGGGAAACAACTCCTTAACTTCTTAACTTTTCACCAGGATGCTTCACTTTTTATTTATTTTTTTGTTTTATTTGAAAGTGTTCTGATTGATTCAAGGACATTTACACATAAACATATTTGTCTATCTCTCCTCATTATAGCCTTTTTGGAAAGGTATTATTTTTCCATGTTCTTATTTATTTATTTATTTATTTTTTGAGGGTTAGGGTTTTGGTATTGCTAACTGCCATATTCTGTTCTTTTACTCATCTTTTGAGATCTTCTAATTTTTCTCATTCCCCATTAAGAATGCATCCTAAGTTACTGCTACATTTGCCCTACTTACTATTTGAAATTGCAAACACATTTTTACCCTCTTATGTCCTCTTTCTTCTTACTCAACTCTATCCTTACACCACTTAAGACCAATTGGTTTATATAATGTCTTCCCCTACCACTAGTGCTACTTCAATAATTAATATGGTAGAAATTATAGACTACACCTATTGTTTGATTTTATTCCAGACATAATTTATGAATATTTACTGTTTTTACTTATGAAAATTGCTGATCCTACTATTTCTGCTTATTGTACCAATTAACACTGTAGATGCCAAAATAAGAACTAAGTACCTTAGTCTACTGCTATACATTGTCTGCATAGGTTATTGCTATTATTGGGCTCCCCCTCAATCTGTGAGGAACTAATGTACAGGTACACTATAAGCTTGTAAGGTAGAAACTCTATAGCTTCAGACCCATCCAGAAAGATAAGTAGACCTACAAACAACAAAAAAAGCAAGGAAACAAGCCATCACCCCCAAAACAGAATACCTCTACAGCTCCACTGATGCCACAGTGGAGAAAGATGTCACAGATTACATTTAGAATGTTCATGGTTAAACTAGTCTATAAGGTAAAATATGACATAAGAAATAAAATCAGAAGCCAGGTGCGATGGTAATTATGCCTGTAATCCCAGCACTTGGGAAGCTGAGGCAGGAGGATCACGAGTTCAAAGTCAGCCTCAGCAAATGAGCGAGGCCCTAAGCAACTCAGTGAGACCCTGTCTCTAAATAAAATACAAAAAAATATAGCTGGGGATGTGGCTCAGTGGTCAAGTGCCCCTGGGTTCAATCCCCAGTACCAAAAAAGAAAAAAAGAAATAAAATCAGAGAGAAAACAAGAAATGAAAGATCACTTCAATAATGAGATAGAGATTCTGAAGAAGAATCAATCAGAAATCCTTGAAATGAAGGAATAAATAAACCAAACAAAAAATCAATGGAACATCACCAACAAACTAGACCACTTAGAAAATAGATTTGCAGGCCTCAAAAACAAAGTATATAATCTTGAAACTAAAGTTGACTATAGAGAAAAGATGTAAAGAGATCATGAAACAGAAATGTCAAGAACTATGGAATAATATGAAAAAGCCAAACTTAAGATTCATTGGGATAGATGAAAGCTCTGAAATACAAATAAAGGAAAGCACAATCTTTTCAATAAAATAATATCAGAAAATTTCCCCAAACCTTATGAATGAAATGGAAAATCAAATACAGAAAGTATATAGGAATCCAAATATACAAAATTACAACAGACCCACTCCAAGACACATTATTATGAAAATGCCTACCATACATAAAATGTATAGAATTTTAAAAGCAGCAAGACAAAAATGACTGGTCACATTTAGAGGTAAGCCAATCTGGGTCTCAGTCAATTTTTCAACCCAAACCCTAAAAGCTAGGAGGGAGTGGAGTAATATATATCAACCTCTGAAAGAAAATAAATGCCAACCAAGAATACTATGTCAGCAAAAATTAAGCTTCATATTTGAAAATGAGAGAAAACTATCCACAATAAACAAAATTTAAAATAATTAACTTTAAAGCAGCACTACAAAACATACTCAAAAAAGTATTTCATGAAGAAGAAATGGAGAATAAAAATGAAAAGAAGTATAGGGAGAAACAACATTAGAAGATTACTCAATTAAAGAAGAACCTAATTCAACTTAAAAGCTATAAATAAACCAAAATGCCAGAAAATAAAAAGTATCCTTCAATAATAACATTGAATATAAATTGTCTAAGCTCATCATTCAAAATACATAATAGGCTTGCAGATTGGATCAAAAAGCAAGACCCAACGATGGGTGTTCTCCAAGAGAGTCACTTCATAGACAAAGACATCCACAGACTGAAGGTGAAAAGATGGGAAGAAATATATTATTCACATGGTCCTTGTGAACAAGCAGGGATTTCTATTCTCATATCAGACAAAGTGGACTTCAAACCAATGTTAATCCAAAGAGACAAAGAAATCTGTTTCATATTGCCTAAGGCAATAATGTAACCAGAAGAAGCAACAGTCGTAAATATTTATGCCCCAAATAATGGAGCAGCAATGTACATGAGACAAACCCACCTCAATATCAAGAATCAAACAGAACACAACACAATAATATACAAGACATTAACGCCTCTCTTAGCACTAGACAGATCATCCCAACAAAAACTAAATAAAAAGCTACAGAACTAAAAAATACAATCAAAATCCTGACTTAAGAGGCATATATAGAATATTTAATTAATCAATGACTGAATACACCTTTTTCTCAGCTGCAAATGGAACATTTTCTAAAATAGGCCACATCTTAGGTCATAAAGCTACTGTTGACAAATACAAAAAAAATAGAGATAATACCCTTCATACTATTGATTAATAATGGAATAAAATTAGAAATCAATGATAAGACAAAATGTAGAAAATACTCTAACACCTGGACATTAAATAATTCATTATTGATTGATGAATGGATAGCAGAAGAAGTCAGTGATGAAATAAAAAAATACTTAGAAGTAAATAAGAATAGTGATACAACGTATTAAAATCTCTGTGACACGATGAAGGTGGTTCTAAAAGGAAAGTTCATAGCATTGAGAATAGAAACGTAACAAATAAATAATCCATTATATCTCAAGGCCCTAGAAAAGAATTAACCAATCAATACCCAAGTCAATGGAAGCCAGAAAATTATCAAAACAGAAGCAAAACTCAAATAAATTGAAATTAAAAAATTCAAAAAAGTCAATGACCACAAATTTGATTCTTTGAAAGAATAAACAAAATTGATGAACACTTAGCCAAGATAACTGTAAGAAAGAAAAGAATGAGTTTGGAAGGGTTCCCTCATTTTCTATTTCATGGAATACTTTGAGGAGTATTGGTATTAGTTCTTTAAAGGTCTTGTAGAGGTTTTCCTGTTTGTTTGCATTTCAGCCTATTCTCCTCTGCTATCTTTGTCAGATATTTCCAACATCTTTCTCTCTCATGCCAGTGTTGTCATATGTTGAATTTTTTCTTTTGGATTAAAATTTTTCTGGTTCTTGGTATTTTCAACTGTAACTTTGATATTTTGGGTATTAAGCTATAAGACTCTGGATCTTATTTAAGTCTTTTATCTGGCTTTCTTTGTTGTATTGCTCTGGTAGTAAATGGAGGATTCCTCCTCATCACTGTGAGGTGAGTTTAGGTTCCAGGTTTCTCACGTGGTCTCCATGAACACACCATGGAAGTTATCATGTTATTACTGGGTGGTGGGAGTTTTGCCTGCCTATTAGGCCTTCACTGACTGGGAGGGGTTGAACTGCCTCATTACTGCTCTCCATATGTCTTCCACGGACACCAAAGGAAGGCCCTGTCACCACTTCACAGTGCTTGAAATCATTCCTCAAGTACAGTTCTTCTGATACCACTCTAGCCAGATGGGAGAGGGACAACTTAATCCTTTCCCCATGATGTTTGAATGAAAAAAAGTGGCTATTGTCTAAAAAATTTCTGTCTTGTGAGGCTTCCCATTTTCTGTCCTCTCTCCTTTTTCCAATTCCCATTTATTTTTGGCACATGGGGTGGTGCCATCTTTTCAATATGAGAAAAAGCAGCAAGTTCAACACAAGATAGAAATCTGAAGTGTAGGCTAAGACAAAATCAAGGGTAGGGAGGAAAAAGCAGTAACAAAAAGAGATAAGATGCTGTAAAAAAATAAAAGGCAGAAGTGCCTTATTGCCCCTCTTGGAGAGTGACTGACATTGAGGTGATGGCACATGTCTTTTCATGTGTCAGAGATATTATTCTTTTTTGGGGGTGGGGGATAAGAGCCAGGGGTGGGGAAAGCATTTCTGGAAGCTTAGTGACCAAGGCTAGCCTCCTCCTTTCTGTTCCCCTCTTCCATCTTGGGAAATAATGCCCTGTGTGAGAGAAGTATGGCAGAAAGGGGAGGAATTCACACCTGCCACAGAGTCCAGATTCCTCCAAGGGAAAAAAGAACTAGGATAGCTGAGAGGGAGACTGAAAATGAAAATAATAATGTTAACTCCTCTCCTGAAGCTGAGGGATGAAACATGGAAATGCCTGAAAATGACTTTAAAAGCATGGATTCCTGTTGAAAGGGGTGATCTGCACCATGACCGTCTGACTCTCCTGGCTGTGTTTGCGCTGGGAGTTGCTTGAGGGAAGGGACAGGTCAACATGCCCCAGTTGCTATGGAAATGCTTGCCAGGGGGCTACCTGAAAAGGCATGGAGCTCTCTGCATTGATGCCTTGAGATAGAGAGCACCTTCTCCCATGGATAGAGAAATTCTAAGTAAAATGAAATGACCCTAATATCTCGCCAGTCCTGCAACCCTCAGGTTGCCTGCTTTGCTGAAACTTCCTCACAATCACAATTTTTATGATGAAACCTCTATCATAAACTTGGTGAGCCGGCGCTGGCATCAGCCGATCCTCACCAGGGCTTGGCTGCCCACCTGGACCCAGCTTTTTCTCCCTGTTTGTCTTTTCTTCATTCCCATCGCTCTCACACATCTGTGATCTCCTTAATTAACTTCCATGGCTTGGAGGGAGATGAGATGGTCCTGGAAGATTCCTGTCTTCAAAACTCCTAGAATGGAAAATGCACCACCACAGTGACTTCTCCCTGCTGCTGCCTTCGACCTCTTTCTAACTGTGCTTCCCAAGGTTGCCAGTGTCCACGTTTTCAGCACCTGACTGGTTCTAAATGGGATCTGGATGAAACCTGTTTCTTGGGAGAATTGTTTTGGAAATAGGAAATATTAACTTGACAGATATGAGACGTGGGTGCCAGATGGAAATACGGGGTAACCCAGAAAGGAAGAAATCTAAGTTTGTCAGAATGAAGAGAGAGGGAAACAGTCTACAAATATTTATTGAGTGCCTACAATGTGTCAGGCGCTCTTCTGTACCCCTCCAAAAAGGAAAGAAGAAAAAAAGAATAGAAAAGAAAGAAAGATGCAGCAAACACAAATTCTGAAGAAAAAAAGGGACGGCTGAAGGCTGAGGGAATTGGAAAGCCTGAGGCGATGGGGGAGCTGCCTACGCCTCCTCTTCAGCCTCCTCACCAAAATCCTCTTCCTCTTCTGTGGTGGCATTCTGGCCCTGGGGCTTTGAAAAAATCTGCTTTTCTGGCTTTTTCAGCCTTTATCAGAGAACACATGAAGCAAAGAGAAAATACAGGAACTTGCTATGTGTGATTTCCCTTTCCTAGGGTTGTATGAGTAAGTAAGCTGTTTCCTTAATGCTCAGGGCATGAGAAAGATGCTTCTAGTTTTATGAAGGCTATAAGAACTACAGAGATGCTTCTCATTCAACCCACAGGTTCTTTTCCAGATGGTAGAGTCGGCTAGCCGCTCGATTTGGCCCAGTGGTCTTTTTCAGCAGATTTGTGATCAAAGCACTAAACCTTTTTGTAGACCCTGGGAACTCCCTTACAGTGGTCCTGTTGCAGGAGAGGAGCCATGCTCTGGGGAAAGCTGGGGCGCCCGACTTACTCCAGAGGCTCTCCAACCCTGTCTCTCTCTCTAGCTTTACAATGTTTCTGAACTCCCCTGTTTTCATATTGTGTACCCAGAAGCACTTTCCCACATTTCTTTCCTCTTTAATCAATCATTCATTTTTGTATTCAACAAAAGCTCAGTTGAAATGTTTACTATAAGGGAGGCAACAGGAAAAACAGTGAACCTGACATATGAAGTTTGAGAGAGCCTTTAGAAGCCCAGTGCTGTCCTCCCTTTTCTAGGGAGGGAGTGGGAGATGGGCGCAGTATAATATAGAGTTTTTTTTTAACCTCATTTGATGAAATACAGTACTAATTTCATTCCATTACATGTAACTGGTCACATTTGTGCTTTGAGTCCCCATTCCTCTGTCCAACTTAGAAATCAAAGAACACATTCAACTAGCAGAGGGTATCTCAGATGGTTAAAAAAAAGAAAACAAATCCCTTGTCCTGGAATTTTATACAACCACTTTCACAGTTGCCTATAAAGGAAACAGATTGACACACTCTCATTTAGTAACTTTCCCTAATTATTTTCAACATCTTAGATAGATAGGTTGGGTTCAAGTGGCCAAAGGTATGTTTTGGTAATGTAGTATGGCTTGTTGTCTCTGGAAAAAAAAAAAAGATCAGAAAAAGGAATCACATTTTATTTAACTTGATATTTTTATTGACATAAATGTAGGTTTGAAACTATAAGAAAATGTAGAAATATGTATCAAGTTTCCCTAATGGTAACATGTTACAGAATTATGGTATAATGTTATAAATAGGATATTGACATTGGTACAATCTACCAACTTTATTTAGATTTCCCCATTTTACTTGTGTGTGTGTGTTTGTACATGTACAAGTAGAAGGAATATGATATGATTTTATCACTTGTGTAATTTCTGTCTTCCCCACCACCATAAAGATACTGAACTGAGTCAAATAAGTTAAGTAATATTTTATAACACAAAGGCATTACCATTTTATCACCAAGAATGACAAGTATACCCTGTACTTTTATCATGAATAATATTTTATAAATGATATCATAGAGTATGCAACTTTCAAGACTTGAAGTTTTTAATCCTGTGTATTTTATCCAAGTTGTGTGTAACAAGAATTTAGTACTTTTTTTGGTAAATTGTTTTCAATGATGTGGATGCTATGACAGTGTGTTTCACCAATTGAAAGATATATTTTCATTTTTTGCCATTATAAAGTTTATATAAACAGGCATTATAGGTTTTTGCAACAATATGTTTTCATATTTCTGGAATGAATACAATTGATAGGCCATAAGAGAGTAGTATATTTAGTTTTATAAGAAGCTACCAAATGGCTTTTCACATTGAATGTGTATACATTTCCATCAGACATGTATGAGGGATCATTTCTCTAGATCCTCACCAGAATTCGATGTTGTCTTTCTCTTTAATTTAAGCTTAAATATGATATCTTATTATTTGTTTTCTCTTTTCTCTGGTCCCAATTCTTCTGCTTTTGTTTCCTTGATTTTCTGGGAGTTAGAGGTCATAATTTAAGACTATATCTTGGTTTACTGACATAGTTTCTGAGTATGTACCTCTACAGTTTTTGTAGTGGTTGCCCTGGACATTGCAATATGTATGAGACTGCCTTAGCCCCCTTATGCTGCTGGAACAGAATAACAGATAGAAATTTCTGAAGAACATACATTTATTTCCTCACAGTTGTTGAGGCTGGGAAGTTTAAGCTCAAAGTGCCACCATCTGATGGACCTTCTGGCTCTGTCCTCATGTGGTCAAAGGCAGGATAAAGGGTGTGGAAATGCAAGTCAGCACAACACAGTGAAGCCTCTTGTAGGAGCATCTTAATTCCATGCACAGAGGAGGAGCCCTCATGGTCCCATCACCTCTTGACACTATCACACTGGCAACACTTGAGATACGAAGGAGATGTAGGCAAACCATAACAGCAACCTCACCACAACCTACAGATATCAATAAGTTACCACTTTCTGTGCAATGTGGAAGCCTTATTTCTTCCCCACTTTTAAGTTTCATTTGTCTTGCATATTGAATGGTATTATAATAATTATTTCAGTGATCAAATATTATTTCTCAAACTCATGAAAAGAAAAATAGGCTATTTTAATACCACCAAGTTCCTCTTTATCCTGATACTCTGATTCACTTCTTTTCTGTTTGAAGGTTTGCTTTTAGCTTAAGGAGACAATTGACAAATTCAGGTTTTCTTTATGTACAGTGTCTTACTTTGAGAGTTTTACTTTCTGTACCTGAAAAGTGTAGTGCCACTTAATTTTTCCCTTCATGGTTTCTCACGAGAAATCTGCTGTCATTTGTTCCTGTGAAGGTACCTTTCTCTGGGTGTATTAAGCTTTGCTCTGTTTGATAATTTTCTGAAGTGTAATGTTGCCTATTTGTATGGATTTATTTGAGTTTATCTAGTTTGAGTTTTACTAAGGCTCATCCTCCAACTCTTTGTATCTTAGCAATATTGAGACCTTCTCAGTCATTATTTCAAATGTGCTTTAATATGGTTTGGATCTGGAACTTTTCACCAAAGTCTTAGGTTGAAAGCATGGTCCTCAGTGAGCAAGTTTCAGTCAGAGGTTCACAGAGCCCTCAGATCCAATCATCGCCTAAATCCCATCAAATTGATCAATGCCTAAAAATTGATTAAATAGATTTAACTATTAATATTTGAATAGACAAATGGAAGGTGGGACCTAGTTGGAGACTGGGAGTATGCCCTGAAAGGGTTTATCTTCTCACCAGTGGCTTCTCTCTGTTTCTGTCTCTCCTTCCTGGCTGCCACGAGTTGGGAAGATTTTCTCTGCCACACTCTTCTGCCATGGTATTCTTCCTCACCTTAGGACCCATGGAACCAGCTGACCATGGACGGAATCCTCTGAAACCAAGAATGAAAATTCATCTTTCTTTTTCTAAATTCTTTTTGTCACATATTTTGGTCATAGCATATAAAGCTGACAAACATATGCTTTCAGCTCCATTTTCTTTTTTTTCCTTGAGACTGATAGGATATTAATGTTGAATCTTCTGCCATGTCCCACCAAGTCTTAAGTTTGTGTTCATTTTTGTCTAGCAGTTGTTCATACTGTGTAAATTCTATTTTTCCAGATCCAAGATCATAAATTATTTCCTCTGTTGTCATTGTCCATTGAGGATTTTGCCTTAAAAAACTTGCTTTTATGTTTTAATTATATAATTTCTACTTAGTTCTTTCTGTAATTTATATTTTCTTCACTGAGATATTGTAGATGAAATGTCTGTTCATTTCTTTTAAGAGACTTTGTAATTCTTTGCTGAAGTTCTTTATGATTGTGTCTTTAAAATCCTTGTCAGACAAACCCAACATATGATTCATTAAAAATTTGATATCAGTTGATTCAAGTCATTATTTTCTTGGTTTGGAGGATGATGGATGATTTTTCCATTGTGTCTAATGCATTTTGTTTATTATGTTGGGTCTTATTTTATGTGAAAGTAGGTTCAACATATGTCTTAGTCTATTGTTTTGGACTGTTGTTGCAATGGTAGCTAATTTTCAGAACCTCTAACTATTAAAGTTCTGACTTGAATTCATGGTAATAAATGTGTTATTTGATGTCAGGACTAAATGGGACATTACGTACTATAGTACCATTAATCCCTGGTGTGACACATACATAAGAGGTGCCTTCACATGTGTTATTAGTAGATTTCTACTGGTTTTGAGTTTTGCTTGGTGCTCACCCTAACACACAGTGTTGAGGAAAACCTGTTCTTGCTTCCTGTCTTCCCAAGGTATCTTTACTGGGCAGCTCCACTGAGCAGAATCAGAGTCATGCTGCCCCAGGACTCTTCAGTCAGCACAGAAGTAAAATGGGGTACAATCTCCTGACTCTCTTTAGGGACCTTCAACTATATTCACATTCTCCCCTATCCCTGCCTTCCTGCTGTGTGTTGTGGTCTCCGGCAAGTCTATCAATCTCATGTAAAAAAAATTTTCCTCCGTAAAGTCCCTTTTTTCTCCTCTAAAATTGTTCAAAGCAATTAGCCCCTCTAAATTTGTTTAGTAACTATATGCAGTTTTATTCTTTTGACAATTAATATAGACTGTATTATTTTTTACTTTTTATGCTCTTTATTATTCATAAATTTTAAAAATTCTTTCCTCAATTATATTGCAGATCTTTGATGATCTGCAAAAAGTAGGATTTCACTTATTATTGATAGATTGAAGGGAAATGATGGGTTAAGGCATCCAACCTAGGAAATCTCAGACCTGCCATGTTAATTAATGCTTCCAAAACATAGTGTTAAATAATTTTTAGCACATCCAATAAACATTTGTTGAAAATGTAGTAAAAATGTTTTTTATCAGAAACAAAATTAAAACTAAGTGCCATCTTCTAAATTGTCAGAAGAGTTATGGCTTTATGAGAGTTATGTGATTTGTTTGGAAATGCTGTGAATTTCTTGAAGAAAAGAATCCTCAGACTTCTTGTTATTGTGTCTGTATATGCTTAGACTGCAATAGCCTTGCAAATAAAACAAGGTGTTACTCGTGCCTTCAAGTTCTATGAAGAGATATAGTAATTTAAGAGGTCAGATATTTTCTTAAACACTTGAACTAATATTGTTTCAGATTTATAAGCAATAAAATGTAAAAGAAATATGTAAACCATGAAATGAATGACATCTTTAGAATGTCAATATTTTGTATTTAATTTGTAGTTTCCATTCAAATAACAATATAAAGATTCATTCTGTATATCTTCAGAATTTTGTTCAGTGAATGAGTCCTCCTCATTTTGCACACATTTAAAATAAAAAATGGCTACTACTCGTCTGTATCTGTTTTTAACCTTTGCCATTTAAAATGGGAATCAATCATTATGGTCCTTATAGGATGTGTCTTTTGTATTTAAATAGAGGACAAGTCAAATTCCATGTGTAATTAGCTCATAAAAAAATGGTTGATATTGCTCATTGATAACTTCTGCTTCTTTGTTCTGTTGATGGGCTACTGGTTCATTATTTAAAAATATGAAAAGTAATAGTGATCATACTATTTGCAGTAGGCAAGTGAGTTCATTGATGCTGAATTCACATTACAAACGAGTAATTATTATAAAAGGGACTCTTTTCTGGTTATGAATATGATGTCCTGAAAAGCATTTTTCATGGATAAGTTTGGGAATAACTAAAAAGTTCTAACTCCTGAAAGTGAATGAAGCCGATTTTATGCTAAAAACCACTTCATTCCTCATCTTTGAAAGATTGGGAATGAAAACTATTTTAATAACAATAAATTACATTTCAATTAATATTTAGTAAATAATAAATTAAATTTTCTAAATAATTAATAGAAATTGCTCATTCACCTGAATACATATACACACATTGTGATTATGAATCCTCAGCTAATACTATATCATTAATTCGATTTTACATTCATATATTAATGACTGACTTCAACTGCACTCTATCTTATTTGAATTTCACAGCAATCTAAGCGAATGCTTTCATTTGACAATTGCAGAAACTAATGTGAATCTGTGAACTGAAATGACTGACCAGAGGTTAAACAGTTGAATTGTGTCTGAGCCAGGGTTCACATTCTGATTTTGGAGTCCTTGCTGCTTACATTAGTCCAGGGTAAAACAGTGTTGGAAAACGGAGGGTGATGTTCAGACTGCTGTGGTCACTCAACTAGGTGCTACCCTGAATCTACTGATAGCAAGAGCTGTGTGTATGAGAGAGAGTAGGGACAGAGGGAGGAACAGAGAGAGGGACAGAGACACCCGTGGAGAAACAGACACTCTTCAGTGTCCTTAGTATCTAATGTTGGCTATGCTGTATGCTTTCTCACTTTGGTCTTCAATGACGATCTTATAAATAAGACTTAGATATTGTGTAGTACGTGTTATAAATACATTGCCAGTGCTCTGATCCATGCTCAGGCAGACATTTCTAGGTAACTTGATCATCCAAATTATGCCTAGTCTTATTTTCAATATTTATTTCTTAACCATATTGCTATGCCACATTTAATTGGTTACCTTGCCATTCACATATTTAATTTAAAATGAAACTAATGTGTGTGATGAAATGGTCAATGTGCTCTCACAGGAAATTCATCAGCACTGAACTTTGTTGTATGACCTGGAAATCTTATGAATCAAAGTAACGTTAATTACATACCAAAATTTGGCATACCAGAAACAGGCCCCTCACAAAGATCAAGTGGGAAGCAGGAAGGGGCTGTCTGGTGACTACAGGATGCACCTCTGTTATCTTTAGGATCATATGTTTGGAGATGTTATTTTATTCTAGCACCAGTGTCACCTGGAGAAAATGTGCAACAAATTATATGTGTTTAAACCAGATTAGAGACTTACAGATAGTTTCGTTTTGGCATTCTTGACTTCTGATGGTGGAAAAAAGAACTGTTGGTGTGAAAGGGAGTGGGGTTTAGGTTTTGAGATTACAGTTGACTGGCAGTTTGAAATCAGAACACGAGTCTGGCAGAAAGGAGTTGTCTCATACCTCTTGGCCATTTTTGACAGTTGATGGCTCTTCTGTTTTGAATTATGATTAAACACTTCCCTTTGCTTTCTGAATATGTTCTTCATGCAGGTTTGTCTCAACAGATGATGGAGTGAGTGAAGTGTGATTTCTCCCTGCCTTTTATGAAAAAAAATCCTGACCTCCAGTGGGGATTTTCTCCTTCCTTCTCAGCCTACAGTTTCTCCCACCTCTTATCTGTTCTGACTTCTGCTCTCCAAGACTGCAAGTGGGCTTATTAAAAGAATGAACTAACTCCTAAAAGAACATAAGTGGATAATTATGGTTTAATATGTTCAACTTTGATGGCATATTATATTTTAATTAATCAATAAGTAATTAATCCAAGTATTTGGCAGTGGAGCTTCTTATAGATCTCATATATGTAAAGTTTTGATTAAAATTTTATTTCAAGAAGGAGTTTTCGATGACGTCTAGTTCATTTGTTTTAGTTGTTGGCTCTGGCTGCAATAACAAAATCCAGTACACTGGGTGGCCTAAACAACAGAAGTTTCCTCACACAGTTCTGGAGGATCAGTTTCCACTGAGGCCTTTTACTTCACAAGGTCATCCCTTTCTCCCTGATTATGGCTTCATCCTTTCCACCCTCATAACTTTGGAGTTTAGCGCTACCTCCAGGCTTCTATTTTGTAATCGTCATTGTCATCTTGCCCCTCCTCCTGCTCCTCGTTCTCCTCCTCCTCCTCCCCTCTTTCTTTTTCTTCTCCTTCTCCATCTCCTTCTTCTTCTTCCATTTTCTTTGGTACCGGAAATTGAGTCCAGAGATGCTTTACCACTGAGCTTTATCCCTGGTGCTTTATTATTAAATTTTGATACAGTGTCTCTTTAAGTTGCTTAGGGTCTTGCTAAGTTGCTGAGGCTGTCCTCAAACTTGCAATCCTCCTACCTCAGCTTCCTGAGTCATTGGAATTGCAGATGTGTGTGTGTCACTACATCTGGCTCATTCTTGGTTTCTTCCTCTGTTGAAACTTTACTTATTTCAAATGGGACCATGGAATCTCATGGCTTAAAATGCCATATGATTCCAAGATTATGATGATTCTATGATTCATATTTCTGTTCTGGTTCTCTCCCTGACTTCCAGCCTGCTTTCTCTAACTGCCTAATTCATACCTGTGATGGGATGTCCTATAGGTGTTGAAAATTCAACTTGCCTGTCCCTCCTGAGTACCAGACACTCCTGCCCATCTCCTCCCACACTCCTGTCTGCCTCAGATCTTCCGGTCATTCTTGTCCAAGCCATTATCATTTTCCACTGTGATTATTACAGCTATATTCTAAATGTTCTTGCTTCCTTCAGTCAGCTTGATGATCCTGGTAAACTCAAAGTTTAGTCTAAATCATGAAGTGGCTTCTACTTCCCTTGGAGGAATCACCCAAGTCCTCTGTTACACAAGGTCTTATGCCATGTGATTGCACGTATTTGTCACAGCCTCTTCACACGTCCCTGTCATTCCTCCCAACGCACTCAAACCACTAATTTGCTGTTCCTCCAGCAGCAGGGTGCTTCACGCAGCATTCCTTATGGGGAAGTTTCCAAGATTCTCTCATCATCACACAGCTGGTCCACAGAGATCACACATTTTCTTCTGCCTCTTTCTGAGGATTCCCCTGTCTATCAAACTTCTGCTTATTTATTTTCCCCTTAACAGTTATTCACTCATTTATATTTTGCATACCACACTATTTCAATTTTCCATATTCATTTTTCACATTAATAGCTCTGAAATCAGGATACTTCTATAAGCCATAGCATTTTAGCTAATCTTTTATGATTTAATGCTTTTATTTCTTTGTTCCATTATGAAAATGTCATTTTAACTTTAACCCATTAAGTCCCAAGTTTCCAATTCTGTGACTACTTCAATAAAATTGACACAGAGGCATTAAATTAGATTGGATATCATAATCAAGAACTTATGTATCACGAATCCCTGCCCGCAGTGAGACGCGACACGTAGGCTGGTCAGAAGCTTTATTCCCATGATGGCCATCTCCTTACAGAATCTTCCTTCTTCCTCCCCCCAACAGGCAAGTAGTGTGCTATATATATGCAGGAGCAACCAATCAGGGAGCTGTCCATGAGGTTAGCTCGTGGACTGCAAGCTGCACGGAGCCCAGGCACTCAGTGATCACGCACTGAGCATGCAGAAGTCTTGGCCAATGGCGAAGACTTCCACATTAGCCTGGGGCCCGGCACCCTGACAGGCCAGCAGGGCAGGCGAGAGGTGAGGAGGGGGTCTGGGCCGGCCCTCCTCCTCACGTGGCCTGGGGACTCGGCCCCTGACTCGGACATCCTGTCTGTGGGCAAACCCATCCA
>JAJEJO010003331.1:446252-523629 GCA_020662805.1 Glaucomys volans | reverse complement strand
ATGTATGTTGTAATCCATGTAATTATAATTATATTATAATATGACTATATTATTATATATAAATATGTATTGTATTATATTATATATTTAAGTTTTATGTTATATTATATATTTTATATTTATATTATTTATATATATTTATGTTATATTATTTATATATGTTACATATATGTTTATATATATAATTATATATATTTTATATGTGTTCCACATTTGGGATGATAGGAAAAAACACGGGTGAAATTGAGTATTTATTTGTCTTGGTATCTATTAACATTTCTTTGAGAAAGAGGAATTTTTATAATTTTGTTCCATTTTATTCCCCAAAGCTAATAAGAGACTTGACCCCTTATAGGCAACAATCATTTAAATAATATGATAAGAGTTTTTCAGGAAATGTCAGAGGTTCTTTTTAGGAAGCTCTATTTGAGGAGGAGAAACTCAATCATGAAGGTTTTTCAATGGTTTAAGTGAGAGCTAATGAAGGCTCAAGTCCAACTGAGGCACAGAAAATGGTAAGGAGGTGGGGCACACTTATAAATTTAGAATCAACCGTATTTTAATTTCCAATGTGTTGAAGTAAATGAAGCAATGCAAGGTCCAGAAGATGACTTTGAGATTTAAGCCAGGCAAGATTCCCTCAGTAAGAAAGGGGTTTTAAGAATGAGGATTTTTTTTTTGATAGCAGAAATTAATATATCAGGTTCAATTAAATTTGATACAAGTTGCTAACTAAGTAATTAATTTAAAATACTTGGAACTTAGAGAATGGAGTTTAAGCTTTGCAATGAAGATAGGAACCAGAGGAAAATAAGCTAGACAATTTGCAGCAAAGTATCAGAAGCCAAAAGGCATTGCTTCTGGCTTAGACAAGAAAGGATATGAGGTTGCAATGAACAGAAATCCACCTGGCTAAACAGAATAGGAATTTGCTAAAGAAATGAAAGTAATCCAAGAAAAGAAACTACTCAAGGCCTGGGAAACTGGTTCTGTAGAATAAAAATTGAGCCTGGGAATTTAGAAACTAGAAGGTCTTCTTCCAGCTGCCAGAACTACTGGGTCTTTCCCTTTGGGCTGTGTGGGCTCCGGGTTCCTGCTTCTCTCTCATCATGTCAATTTCTTCTTCCTTATACTCCTCCTATTCCTCCTCCTACTGTTCTCCTCCCCAACTCCCATAAGTAATTTCTGTCTTTCTCTTTATCTCTATCTTCCTGCCAGTTACTTTGCTTCTATGTTAGAGAGGAAATTATGTGACTGACTTCACTCATCTTTATGACTCAGTTTAAATAATAATTATACACCCACCAGAAACTCTCTTTTCCCCTAAATTGTACATATATTGGAGAGAGTGAGAATTTGGTTGGGTCAGGTAGAATTAAGTGTTCATTCTAGTATAGTCAGTTTTGACCATGGAGGTGGGGTCAGTAGGGCATCCATGAAGCCACGTCCCACCATGGTGCAGGGGAAGGCCTCTCCACATACCCATTGTACCTTAGGAATCCAAAATCCATGTTTGTATGACAGTCACACATGCCGATGGTAAAAGTCAAACAGTGTGGTAGTTGATGTGATCATGAACATCTCTTTCATGCCTCCAACCCACTTGAAAACTGGAACCCTGACGATGGTGCCCATGTCCACACTTTAGCACTACATATCCCACAAGCACATAATTCTGCACTTTGGGGTTGATCTCTCCACCATATATTTCAGAAGATATTGCTTATCAGGAGACCTAATATTCGTAGAACTTCACATTTTAATAACTGCAACAAATTTGTTTCAATGAGTGTGCCATTGCTTGAGGGACATAGAGATGGGATTATTTTCCCTTTCCTTACTTTCAATATTAATTAATTTATTTTATTGCACGTATCTGATTACATTGGTCCTATAAATTCCTGGACTCCTAAATGCTGTATTGATGAGAATATGCTCTTAAATATTCTGTAATAATTGACAAATTTCACTCTCAAATGCGTGTACATGATAGTATCTTCTTTCTACCATGTAAATACTACATAATAAAAAAAATTCGCAACTTTGCTAATTTAGGCCAAAAAATTGTTCTGAAAAAATTGAATATCTTTAATGGGAATCGAGCTTTATCTTACTTCATTTTAAAATATTTATATACTTTTGTTAGTAAGAATTAAATGATGTAATATATTTATACTTGTTAAATATATAAAGTAAATATTATAAATATATCACACACAGAAAGTTAATTTAAGTTATCTGTAATTGGTATTCTTCATATGATGAAAAAATTATTTTTATATGTTTTGCATTCTAATATATTAAAATTTTCTTATATATTGTCTAAAATTTGCATTTCTCTTAGAAAGAATTACCAATAAAAATCAATGTTCATGATTAAACTATTTAATGTTATAATTATTTTAAAGGGTTTTACTGTATATATGTTGATAAATTACCCAAATTAATAGTTCACTCAACAAAATATTTAATTAAATAAAACACTCATTTAAATTGAAAGTAGCAACCTAACTATAGAAAACAAGCTAATTGAATTAAAAAAATTCATCTTAAAAAAAAGTTTTTAAAGGCTTATTTTGAGGTTTTAGTCTCCTGAAATACTACAACAGAGATATGTTTATACACCTTTAGTATTACACGGGGTGCTTTGTGGATTAACCTTTTCTTTTTGTATGTGGTAACTTTTCTGGATTTGGAGTCTGCTTTATTTGATGTATTTCTGCTTTTTAAAATTAATATTTGCAGATATACATTTTCTATAATTTCCTTTTAGCTTATCTATTATCATATTTGAAGTGAATTATAGATAGACCATCTATGCTTTCTTGTGTTTAAATGAGCTGTGCCCATCTGTATCTTTAGTTTGCATATTTATTTATTATTATTTATTATTAATATATGCTTTCATTTCTTCTTTTTCTCTCCCTTTCTCTTTAATAACCGGAGACATTAAGAAATATTTTTATTGATAACATTTATAGCATATGAAAAACATTTTCAATAATAAAAGGCTACTCAATAGTTTCTTCATTTTCTCAGACTCATTCTCCTTGAATTTAATATGAGCCTCAAATACTGATACATTTTTTAAAAATTGAACATTCTGAGAATTTTTCTGAAAACTTTAAATATAGTCATTGGAAAATAGAAACTTCCACATGTTTGTGAAATGTGTGGTGTTCAAATAAAATAGCTTATATTAAAATTAAGCACATTACAATATGACACAAATTGCCAAAATTAAGCAATCATTCATTCCAGCATTCATCGGGAATTACATAATTTAGTATAAGCTGAATTAAATATATAGAGTCTTTTTTGGATGATTTAAGTTGTTATTGTATCTCCCTGGGAACATTCAATCTTTTTCTTTAAGACATGAATAGCATTTTGCTTCTTTTGTATTCAATAAATACTTCTCACTTGGGAAAATTATTTTTTCTTTCTTTAGAGATAGCTTTATTTAATAAAACACTTCAAATTTTCAGGAAATAAAACCAAGGAAAATAAAATTTTGTTACTAGTTACAGAAGCTATAATAGAACATGGTTTTATTTTTGTTTATTTAAATGTTCCATTGAGATTTTATCTATCTATCTATCTATCTATTTATTTATTTATTTATTTATTTACAGTCAGCCCTCCCTATGCTTGTCTATGGATTCAACCAATACAGAAGGAAAATATTAAAAAATTGTTTTTGTACTGAACATTTACAGAATTTTTTCCTGTCATTATTCCCTAAAATTTCAGTCTGTTTTGCATAGAATTTATGCTGTCTTAGTTATTGTGAGTAATCTGGAGATAAAGTGTTTGGGGGAACATGTGTAAGGTTATATGCAAATCATGCCATTTTATGTAAGGCATGCTGTGAGGGTCTTGGAATCAATCCCACATGAGTACCTAAGGATGACTACTTATTTAACCTAATGAAAAGATTGGAGATTTCTAACATTGTCACTTTTTAGAGGAAGAACTTCTTTTAAAATTTATCCTTCTTGTTGCAAAAGATTTTAGTGACTCAAACAAATCATGTGATCATAAAGTGAATAGTCAGTGGAGGATCACACTCGCATCATATGAAATGAAGCACCAACGCTCCAAACTGATTTTCACAGTGTAATGTAAAGCTGACTAACACAGAGGGGGTTCCACATCTACATCTATTTTTGAAGTATTATTTTAAAGTATCGGTTGGCATGAATTTAATAATGTGTGTGCATTATTAAGCATTTATACTTTTTGGATAATTTTGTATGTGTTGGGAAAGTATTCAGAGTTCATTTCAGAAAATACAAGTTCATTTCTTGTGTGATCCCAGATCAAATTACTAGGGATTTGGTTTGGTCTTATCTGGATAATTACCTTCTGCAATGATTCATTTTGCATATGTGGTCTAAATGTCAGCAGGCAGAGCTGAAATCTGTTTCATACTGATATTAAAGAATAAAATCACTCATTCTTCATTACCTTTGGCTAACTTCAATTTTCTTTGAAGTTTCATGTAATGTTATAACTTCTGAATTCAAAGAGGAAATTTTCTAAAGAGATTATACTTCCTTTTCAGTGAAACCTGAGTATCTGTGTATCAACTTTGTACCTTGGATAGCAGTTGTCCCCAGGAGTTATTGGCCATGACTTGAGTTCCAGATTAAGAAATCATCAGTGTAAATGTTACCAATCTACTCCCCTTCCACGATGAAATGTGAAATTCTGAGACGATTACATAAATAACAAAACAGTCAGAGACTTTATGCACGTAGAAAATACTCCCATGGTATAAAATTTAGGGACAAACACATCTGATAATAGTGTCATGCTACTTAGTTAGATGACAACAACCAACTGTTCGTGGAACAGTCAGCTTTAAGACCGATCGACATAAAATTCTCTTCTATTCCATCTTTCATGTCAATCCCAAAGCTCCCCACTTAGCATGCACTGAGACTCTTTTACTCCTGTCCTTCCTCTTTGATGATTTATGTGAGTGAGGAGATGTGTCAGTTTATGCTTGATCCCACTCCAACAAAGCATCCTTACCTTGTTTGAGAGCATACGTAGAATATTCTCAAAGTTTTGGTTGGATTTCTACAGCAATAGGCAGCCTGGTTTATCAGAAAGTCTGGAGAGACTGCGGTTAAGATACAATCATTCAAGTCTCATCTGTGCTGTTCTGTGACTCATTACCTGGTGCAGGATCTTTCAGTGCCGTGCTGCTAAACACTCAGCCATCGGCTTTCAGAAACTGACACACGTTGGTGAGAGGCACTTTTGAGCATTGCTGATGGATTGAATATTTGTACAATCCTTCTGGAAGGAAATCTGACAATATATATCATATCTGAAACATTCCTTTTGTCTTATGAGGATCGTTTGCTGATTTTGTAGTATGGATACTTCCACCAACCTGGTTTCAGGTCACCTAAGGTGGAGATGGGAAACAATGGCACAGGGGGTCACTGCTTGCTGCATGTATCCCAGGGTTTGGGTCAGATTATCTCCAAGTTCCTCTATGACCAGTTCCTTTCATCCAAGCTCAGGAATAATATTAAAAATACTTGGCAACTGTTGTAGCACAGGTACCAACTCGTCAAATGGCTGCTGACTATAAACACCTGAAAGACTTATGGAGGTCCTGAGGAAGGTCAGCCACGCAGGTTTGTCTGAAAGATCCACCTTTTAGGGAACAGTTTTATGCATGCAGAAATACCAATTTGGTGTCTTCCACTGATTAAAAAGCAAAACAAATGACATACCGTGAATCCTTTACAAATCTTTGTTTTTTATACACAATGTATTTTGTATGTCTTTGCATCTTTCTGTATTAGTACATACAGTTGTTCCTTTCTTATTATTTTAAAATTTACGTGCATGGTATTTTTACTATTTTGCAACTTTATCATAATTCATTTAAACAATGCTTGATTAATAGACATGGGTAGATTTGAATGTATGCTTATTTAAAATGAAGAAGTTTGCACATATGTCAATTCATATTTTTGTGGGTATATGTAGGCTAAATTCCCAGAAGTATGATTATTGGGTCAAAAGGAATATGCATTTGTAATTATGATTTATATTGCCAATTGTTTCATCCATGAGCATTATATATATCACTCACCAGCCTCTTATCAAGAGAGCATATCATCACACTTCATACATTGCAGGTCCAGTGGGTGAGAGACGGTGGTTTAATAAGAATTTTCCTACTGTGATTGATATTGAGAATCCTTTTGTGTAAGACATTTTTTTCCTAGTGTTTGAACTCTGTTTTCATCTCTCTTTCCTTTTATTCCTCGTGACTTATTAGTCTTTTTCTATATATAGTAAAGTGGTATATGAAGGACACATGTATTTTGTGATTGAATTGCAAATATATTTTTCTAATTTGTCATGTGACTTGTTTTTCTTTCATATTTTCGGTCATGCATGAGTTAAAATTTGATTTAATACAATTTATCAATCTATTTATTTTTTCTCTGGCTTGAAGCTTTTTGAGTCAGGGTTAGAAAGGCCTTTCCCACTCTAGTATTATAAATAATTCTCATTTTCAGAGAATGATTATTATTTCATGAGTACATTTCTCTCCAGAACCTATTCATTGAACTTGCAACTGATCAGCTCTATGATATTAGCTGGACATTTAGATATATTGTATGTTTTTGCCATCCATTTGTTAAAGTCTGGGAGAAGAGGAAGCTGCAAATCTTGAATTCCAATTACAAATACAGTGGGAATATATAATGCACATGGCAGTAGATAACCATAATGTTTGTAGCAATTATGTTGTGGTTAACATTCATTGAATATTTGCACCAAATAGTACACTAAATTTTTACATGATTTTTCTTATAAAACTTTCAAATAACCTTAATGTTATTTCTCTCTAAAAATAAAACTGAGGCTTAAATAAGATAAGTCATTGCCATGACCACACAGCCTCTAAGGGATGGTCTTGGGCCAGTGGTCTCAGAGGTACCACTGCCACCCTGACTCCTGCTTCAAGGTACACTGCATCCTCACCCTCTCTGACTGGTCCCATTAGATGCCCTGGGAATTTCCAGGAGAGACAGAGCTGCTTGGTCCTTGAAGGCAGAGTTGATTTCAGGTAGTGAAACTAGGGTATGAGACACTAGGAGAAAAAGGAGAAAATTGAGAGGTTGTGACCATTTGGGAAGTGTGCTTGATCTTTGAACCATCTATAGAGTAGTTTAATCATTTCAAGATAGATGGTGATCTGTTTCTAGATTGCTTTAGGTTTGTGTCAACTCTCCTGGAAAACATGTAAGAATCCTGATTTCATCTTCTCTCCCTTCTTCCTTCTATCCTTCCTTCCCTTTTAAGTGGTAACTTAGAAGTATATTTTATTCCAAGAGACGACTCAACAGTGCTGGATGAAATATTAATTCCATTTCAAAATTAAGGATACAATTAAAGGCAGAGAAAGAGTGAGGGCAAGTTTGTTTGTGTATAACAGAAAAGTGTGAAGTACTTGTTTTATTTGCAATCTCAACAGCAAAATCCCCCAAACCCATAATGTTAATTTTGTATTGATTATTAAGATGAGTCAAGGTCTTATAAAGGGTGGAGCTAGAAACAAGGGCCTTCTCCCCTGACTGCAAGGCTCATATTATAGTGTTATATTGCACCTTTACAAGTTACCTCACACACTGTCTTCTAATTTAAACAGCATTGTCTATGTTTAAAAACATGTTTATGTCTTATAATGTATGCAACTAAGTCAATCACCAATAAATACTAAATAATATATCAAATAAAAGTTCAGTTACATTTTTCTATTAATTCAAATGAGCATCCCAGTGCTAAATTTCCATATACTCTGAGCTATATAAATTCATGTCCAGCATTCTCAATTGTAAGTAAATGTATATTTTATGTTTATTGCATATAAAATACAAAAAGTCCTTGAGGATAGAATTGTTTTCAATTGCAAAACTAGAGAAAGAGAAACATTAAGGAGAAAAAAAATAAATCCTAAGTGATAGAATATAGTAAAGATGGAAGCAAAAATTTTAATTCAGATGCAGTCATTGACTATACCAGAACATAATTTTAGTTTCATACTCTAAAGTCTCCTTAAAATTAACCTACTCTCTCTATTTTATAAATCCCTAAATCTTCTTACTTTAGTATTACAGAGGGAAATATGATAAAATAATTTCTGTATAAGGAGGGTTAACGTTGAAGTCAGCCTATTCAAATGTAGGTGTCATGAATAAATTTTATAGACATTTCCATTGTTAAATTCCTTTTTCTTGATTCCAATTTTGCTTCAGTGATGTAAACTATTGACTGTTTTTCTGAGTTCTGACAAAATTGCTTTGACAATGCCTTCTTCCTTTTCAATGTCCCTATAGAAGGACATGGATTTGGAGCTACATACTGTGCCATTTTGCTGTGATGAAATCATCTTAAAGAAATAAGCACTGGCCTTGAGTAGAAGACAGTATTAGGGAAGTGCTGAACTCTGACAAGCCTGAGTCGCTGATCTGCTTCAGTGTGGACCCATAATGTACATTCCTGTGTCAGCCTGCTCCTGAAATCCACCCATGAGAATGGCTCCGGAAACATTTTAAGGATTTTACACATGGTGTAGGTTAATGAAGAGGGCAGTGGATAGAGAATTGGTGCACACTTTCCTTTGCACTGCATTACCATCATACTTCTTCTCTGTGCCTTGGTATCCCTGAGTGTCATTACAAATTAAGAAAATGTAGTGATGAGAATCCATTCAGACCTTTTTTTATCTATTATCATATTTCTGGGCTCCAGAATCTGATTTAACATACAACTCTTCAGTATTAAAATAGCTCTGACGTTCCTTAGTAGTTTAGATATTAGTAAATGATAGTTGATTGAATAACCATGTAACCCATAGTGCATCTTCATTATTTGTGGTAGTTGTGTGCTACTTCAAATGCTGAATCATTGGACCTAAGGGAATTACGGGGGAAGTTCCTTTGAGCCTTTGGTGGCAACATCTTCATAAACTGATTGTTACATACATCTATTATTTTCTTTGATTTAGAGACACCTTATTTAGCATACATTGTTTATTCATTAATGAATCCACAAGAGCACTATAACTCATGTCTGAACAAAGGTTATCTAGTGCTTGATTTTTTTACATAAGGCGCATTATAGCTGTTTTATGCTTAATAATACTAAACATCAAGAAGTTGTGCACTGTGCTTGGGGTGAAGGGGGCATTTTAAACAGGAAAAATACCAACAAAAGGCACAAAAATTCAAAAAAGGAAAAATAGAAACAAACCTAGCTATGGTGCTATATAGACCATGAAAAGTATACTCATCTATATTCTAAGAGATGAATCAAGGAAATGGAGTCCTGCTACGCTCAGCCTCAGCTGGAAAGATGCCCATCAGGTTACTCAAATATTCTGTTTCTCAGTACCTGTTCACAAGTTATCACAAAAGCACCAAAACTATTGGTTTGGAAATTAGAAATACATCTTAATGAATAAATGCATTCATGAATCATGACAATTGATTGGGTTTATTTGGAATAATCAAATTTCTCAAAGTAAAGAAAAAATGTTAAACATTGTTGCCGTCATCTGATAAAGGAAGAAAAAATCAATAACTACCATATTTCTCATTTTTATCATTTTGATATCGATCTTACTAAATGCACTAGATTAACCTTAGTGTTAGCTTTCTCTTGCTATGACAAAACACCTGAAGAAATTTGCTTTAAGTGGGAAAGCCTTAGTTTGACTCATGGTGCATGGTGAGGTGGCTTGTCATGTTGGGGAGCATGTGGTGAACACTGCTTGATGACTAGGAAGGAAAAAAGTAGAAAAGAAAAAGAGAAAAGGCAGATAAAGGCAGAAGCGTGTGTCATAATACTGTCTTTGATGGCACATGCCAAATGGCCTAATTTCCTTCTACTAGGCTCCAACTCCTAAAGCTCCCACCCCTCCATTAGTGCCACGGGCTGATGATCAAGTGTTGGATGCGTGGCCTTTTGGGAATATTTAAGAGAGAAATCATAACAATGTTAATTTTAGTTGATTTCATGGTATATATGAATATATTTATTTGTACTTAAATATTATACAATGTATACATTTATTAAAACATCACAATGCCCCATAATTATGCAAAATATTTTTTATTTTATATATGTATTAAATAAATTGAAAATTTAAAAATCTACCTTCCTAACCATCACTGTAGTTAAGTGTGATCCCATAATACTTATTAATATTTGTCAAATATTTAATAATAAATCTTAAAACAATAAATAAATAGCACATTTGATTATTTGGCCATTAGAAATTGTTTTTCTGTGTGCGTATAGTATTGCTGAGCACTATTAAGAGTTATTTTCTAGGCTGAAAATGAATAACGTTGTCCTCAAAGAGACCATTTGACTATTGACTGGCTGTATTTGGAATATCCAAATTTTCAAAGTAAAGTAAACAAAGAGAAACATTTCTTTGTCATCTGATGATAAAGATAATAATAATTTCCTTCCTTCCTTCCTTCCTTCCTTCCTTCCTTCCTTCCTTCCTTCCTTCCTTCCTTCCTTCCATGATGAGTTAGTGAAAACTTCAGGGAAGTTACTGGAAAATATCTCCTTTGCTTATCTCCACTACAAATTAGAGTTCACTGGAAACTCCCATAATTCAAAGAAGTCAAAAATTTTAGAAGAAAAGTAATAGATAAGAAGACTGACTGTATCAATTAGCTTTGGCTATGTAACAATTCATTCCAAACACAAGGCTTTAAAGCAGGACTCATTTATTTAGTTCATGATTCTATGGGTTAGAAATTTGTTCTGTGCTCATTCTGATGGTTTTTCTTATCCATGCTAGACTGCAATTAGCCACTATGTGTGGAATTCTCAGAGGGAATGTGTCTCCTCTATTCCATACAACTGCTCAAAACTTGCAAGTCTTTTTATGACTCTGGCCTGGAATTGGGAATCTAAAAATTTCTGATACTTTAATTTGGTCCCAGTTTGTTAGAGGAAAGTATCTCATTCATAGAATGGGGAAACAGATTCCACTTAATAATGGGAAGAGTTGCAAATTCATGTCACAGGGACATGGATACACTGACATTAATAACTGTGTCCTCTGAAAAGCATCTGTCATATGGAATAAGCAAAAGAAAGGTAGATCAGAATGTTTCTCAGTAGTTATGAAATGAACTACAGAAATTTTCCAGAACATAAGGTGGGTTTAGAAGTCAAAACTACAACTAAAATCACACCACATGATTAGTCCAATGACAGCATCACTATTAGTCACTAGGTGCTATCACCGGCTTTGCCTCTGCTGACGGTACCCACTGCTGCCCCAGGTCGGTGGTGAGCATCATCCTGTCATTACTGGATATTACTTTCACTCTCCAGAGTAGATGCTTTCCTGGCTTTGCCCTAATGGCACATCAGATTTACTCAAATGAGACAATTTACTTATGAACCCTGGATGAAGTGGGGTTAGAAATGTGATTATCTGCCCTCTTTAGCTTCCAGATGGGAAATAGTCACTATCTCCCAACAAGACCATAAGATAGGGAAGTTGCCAAACTTATAAAAAGGATTCCAGTTCTGGAGAAAAGAAAAAAAAGATGTGAAGTATTCTCTAAGGACAAGTAGAAAGAGACTGGGAGAATAAAGAACCTGAAATCCCCCTCCAAAATTTTCTTTGTTCTTTGGTTTTGTCTTTCTATTCCCCGGAGATAATAACACAACTGAGTGTGTCGTGTCCTTAGCTCAGTTGCTCTAGGGCAATAAACAGTTTGCCAAAAGATGAAATAAATGCCAGATGATGTGCAAAACATAGGTTTATTGAAAACTGCTTATGGTGAAAGTTCAGTGAAAACAGGCTAGACAGGTAGCACCTGTGATCCTATGGTGCTTCACCAGGTTGTGAAAATTCTGTTCTTCATGGAGCTTTGTCCAGTGGTGGCCAGCTGGACCACGTGCACTTGTCGTCTCCATAGTGCTCTTCTCTGCACCAATTAATGCAGGGAGATGGGTTTTACAGCTTAGGCTGCAGAAGCAATAGCATCACCAGCTTGCCAGGTTCCAGTATATGACCAGCATTCCAAGGATCAACAAATTCAGCATGTGTGAAAGAATTCCATTGAACACTACTTTGCCCTGCTTTCTGACATGCATGAGAGAGAGAGAGAGAGAGAGAAAGAGAGAGAGAGAGAGAGAGAGAGAGAGAGAGGCAGGGCATGTGCCAGTGTTCTTCAAGATAATACTCACCTGGATATTTTGGCCCAGACCCACTTTCATTATTCCTTTAATTTGGGTAGGTTCTTCTGAATAGTTCTGAATGGAAAAGAGTGTTTCAGGAATGGGTGTTTTGCTGTCCTCTTTTGCTTTGAAAAAATGACACAGTATATACTCAAAACTCACAGTGTATTTTAGCAACGAGGCATATTAATGGCAGTTAAGTAGTTGGAATTAAATTCCAACACTGTGATGCTGTGTTTTACCACGTGATCACCACCATAAAGCCTCTGGTTTTATAGGATTATCCTCTGTGAGATCCCTTGAAGGACATAAATTTTTTTTTCCCCCACTTTTAGAGGCAGATGAGGAAATCGGACAACCCAATGCAGATGAAGAATGAGCATGTTCTGTGATTCAGAGGATCTTAGTGCAACGTGTGAGCATGAAAGATGGGTGCCTTGGTGTTCAGGTAATCTAGGAGATGTGTACCTGGGCAGCTCACCACCTCATGCTTCTATGTCACCTTGAAATGACAATAACAATGACGACTTCTTCCTAGTTTGCTATAAATATGAAACACACATGCAGGGTGCTGCCACAAAGCAGTCTATGAATGTGAGTGTTAGTCCCAGCATTCCTGGACACTCAGTTATATGGGACAGAAGTCAGTGAACAAGAAATCCTGAGTCCTGAGGGCATATAAAGCTTGAACAAAGGTCAGTTCAAAACTGAAAAGAAAAGTGCATATTTTAATTACTGCTATAATGGTCTCCTCTGTGAAGTTCTTTATGAAGTTTCTTTGTAGTAGGGAAGAATTTTTAACAGTTCTCACATTTCTGTGGCAATGATAGCAGCTGCTGTTATTGGTTTTTAACTACTATAATCATTTTTGACAAAGAGAATTATATACCACTTTCACTAGTGATTTTTTTCATTCAATATAGCTATCAGGAACTGTGCTCTTACTGTGCACTCCAGGCAACAGCTCAGGTACTTAACATGAAGTTGTTTATTACTTCTTATTATTGATATTTTGAGTATGTATACCAGAGAACTGAGAAGCAGAAGTTGAAATTACTTGCCTAATATCCCAAACTCGTAAGTAGTGAACCCAGGATTCAAGTCCTGCTGTCTGACCCTGCTCAAAAGCTCTGTGTTTGACTGTTATACTTGATGCAGCCATAGTTCTTAAAACCAGGGACATAGTTCAGATCTCAAGACCCCAGAAGACTTCAGGTCCGAAACTGGTGTTTGCAGAAAAAATGTACACAGAACAATCAGCACTCAAGTCTGAGGGAGTCCACTGCAGCGTCTATTCTGCAATAGAAAATCTGGGTCAACTGTTCTCCAAATAGACATGCGCCATTTGGCTCGCTCATGTCTCCTGCTTACTTTTCCTGGAACATTCTTCCTGGAAATCAGTTGTTGTGGAAAGTAGGCATCATCAGTGATTAAAAAAAGACTGTAGAAACCCAATCCTCTGTTAACACAAGAATTTCAAGGACGTGAGCTTGGTTTCATGTCCAACCAAGGGCAAAACATTAATTTCTTTTAAGTAGAAGTTACTTCGTCCTCAGTTGCATGGAATTGGTTGTTGTTAAATTCCAGGAAAATTGTGATGAGGTCCACACTGTGCTTAACCACCCCTTTCCTGCCTCCCCAACTACTGAAGCTGATGGGGACAGAGAGATAAATACCTCATGGTCTACTTATGTGTGGAGTCTACAAAAGCTGAACTCACGGAAGCAGAGAGTAGAATGGTGATTATCAAGGTCTTGAGGCAGGGGTGGGGGATTGGGAAGATTTTGGTCCAAGTATGTAAAAATTCAGTTAAACTAGAGGAATCATTTCAGCAGATTTATTGTACAACATGGTGAGTATAGACTGGAGGTAATAATGATGACAGTTGCAAACTGCTTGACAAGTAGATTGTAAGATTCTCACTGCAAAAATAAGCATGTGAGGTAATATACATGTTAATCAATTTACTTTAGCCTTTTCATAATTATATTCATGTTTCAAAACATGAGGTTGTGACCAAAAATAGACGTTTTATTTGTTAATTTAAAAACAAATTTTAAAAATAAAACTGATGGTTAGATCTGATTTTTACTCAAAGCATAAGAATATTAAAACCTTAACCATAAAATTGCTTAACAATATGTGAGTATGCAAATGCATATTCAGTAACCTAATTGCATAGCTAATTTGTGTTGTATTAGCTACGCAGGTTTGATGAGAACTAATGTTGAACCAGTTTTTAAAATAACTAATCAACGATTTCAAAACAGGGAGCATACCCTTTCAAGAGAGCCTGGTGATTTGTTCCAGGATCTATGAACGAGGACTTCAGAAGCCAGTAATTCTCACACAATGAAGGAAGTGTCATGGCCAGTTTTCAGGGTATGCCAGTTAGTTTGTCATTGCTGTGACCAAAATACCTGAAAAGAACATCTTACAGCAGGAAAAGTTTATTTTGGATTCAAGTGTTCAGAAGTTCAGTCCATGGTTGGCCAACTCCATTTCTGTTGGCCCAAGTAAGGGAGAACATCATGGCAGAAAGGTATTGTAGGGAAAGGTACTCAGCTTGTGGCAGCCAGGACACAGAAAGTGCCAGAAGCCTGGAGGGGACAAGATATAATCCCAACGGCACATCCCGTGACCCTTTCTTCCAGCTGTGTCTCATCTGCCTATAGTTGTCACCCAGTAGTTCATTAAATGATGAGGTTACAGCTCATATAATCTGCTCATTTCATCTCTGAATATTCCTGCATTGCTAATACATGAACACCCATTTGAGGAGCACCTTATATTTAAACCATAAAGCGGAGTGTACTGAAAAATGGAGGAGGTGGATTTAACCCAGCTGGCCACTCCAGGAGGTAATGTTTGGGGCAACTGAAGTGTGAGTTGAGGTTCAAATGCTAGGTTAGAGTGATCTGGAGGGACTGTACAAATAGGTCATCATTCATAGATCCAAAGTATTCAAATACCATCAGTTTTGTATAGCACAATCTAATCCTTAATATTATAATATGTAGATAGGAACACTTCCAAATAGATAAAATCCAGAGGAGGGAAGGGAACCTGCAAGCATCCATTGTCTCCGTTCCCACTTTCTGAGTTCAGAGCTGGTAGACCCATGGGACTGAACTGTCTGCAGCCAAAGTGGCACATCCCTTCTGTCTCACCCTGCATGTGACTAGGAATGACCATGGCTGATCCTTTGCAGTTTAAGTACTTTTTTTGTTATTCTTTGTTTACCTGTGGTGCAGTGAATCTTTCCTCCCCTGTTATAGGACTGGACCAAAGGAAATGTGGGAATAGGAGGAGGAGGAGGAAGGAAGAAACTCCCTAAGAGCTGGCTTTGGAATGTATCAAATATCAAGAAGCACTTGGAAGGTGGAAGGTGAAAATGGTGACACCCAGTAAGCAGGTAAGTCCAGTAGAAAGATTTTTTTCCCTGGGGGTCTATAATGTGTGGATGAATATTGTCCTTGTTAGAGGCATGATCATGTGCTTTAGGCTGCAACTGGTCTTTGATTTCCAGTTCTTACATAACTTTCCCTATGCCTGCTTTGTATTTTTGTTAATTAATGGGTTCTTTCTCCCGACCATCTGCAAGTTCATTGGCACTCAAGGACTGTTATATTTTCTTACATTTCCATCTCCTTGAAAGGAGTAAAGTAATGCCAGCACTAACTAGATGGTTTGTAACCCCATTCTCTCTTTACATCCTGATATGGAACACTTTGATATGGTTACTGTTATAGTCACAGAAAATTGAGACTCTGAGATGGGAGTACTATACTCATCACAGGTGGGAGAAGTAGGATTTAAACCTGGGTCTGTCTGGCCAGGTTTAACCAATGCTGTTGTTCTTCTCTCTACCCCATGCTGCTTTTTAACACCATGTAGCACAATGACTTGCAGTACAGGAAATGATCATGAAATATTTTTAGGTCACATGACTCAAACTGTGCTTATAATTCCCTGTAGCAGCAGCACCTGGACAATATATGGTTCTTGACACATACAAACATTATCTTGAGAATAAACAGCAAAAATGCAGGTCTTCCCATGGTTAGTGATTAGAAACAGTAAGATATGATGCATAGTCAAGTTAGCAAACATTCTGCCAGCACAAAAAGAAAGAAATGGGGACATTCTAGTTTTGAGAGTTACACTGTCATTAGCTTTCCTTGGCGTATTAATTTTTCAAATATTATGAACTTTCGGGGCATCTGTATACAATGAAGATGTTGATGCTCTTGAGAGGATATGTGCTTCATCAATATCCCTACCAATAGCCAGATGGAACAAGGGCCTCCACCCAGAGAAGTTTGTGAGAGCAATGAGCAACTTGTTGGCTTTCTAAATGACTACAGTAGGTGAATTTAATTTGGAATCATTTGATTCAGAATCCAGTTAAACCTATCGTCCTCCTGACAACTGATGGAACAGACGTTATCCTTTTATATGAGTCCCCTGCTTGCATCCAGAGGTGAGTGACTCCTTTATGCTTGCCGAAGATGCAGAGCTATGAAAACTGAAGTGAAAGACCCAAGGCTGACTGGTAGGAAAAGTTGGCTGCCCATTGAAAATCAGGTTTGAAAGTCACTCTGCTTAAAATAGTTGCACTTGACAGTCATTTGTACTTAGCATCAAAGGGAAATCAAACCAACTCCATCCTTCCTTACTCACTCATAGGCGATCCACTCAATGAAAGGGACTCTAAAGAATTTTTGTAAATGAAGGTTGGTGCCCCACAAGTGGGTGGTCCTCTGTGAATGGGGTGGAAGATGAAATCAGTAGAGAAAATGGATGGAAAGATATGAACAGCTTCCAAACTTGCACAATATTTTTTTCCTGTGATCATGAATACATAGCTTACACCAATCACTTATGTCAACAAAATAACTTAGGATCAAAATTATTTGGAACATTTATTTCATATGTCTCCATGCTTACCTTGTAACAGACATTCATATCACCATCTCTTTCTATCTTCTCCCTTTTATTTTCAGGTATATCTTCTTTAGTTATGACACCCACTGCCTTTATTAGGTAGTTTCAATTACCCTAGGGAGCACAAATTTTTTAAGCTAAAAGTTCCTTGATCTCTTAAGAGCTTTTCTCCAGTTGGAATTCATCCTTGTTTTGTCGGCATCTCTAAATTTGGAACTATATTGTAAATTTGCAAATACATCTCCTTGTCCATCTCATCATTTGCATAAGCATGAATAAGTGAGGCTATTTGGAAAGAGAACTGGATATTTGGGGTACAAAAGGCTACCTTTCCACTATGTTTTTCAATTTCATCATAATGGATGAGCTGTTCAACAGTCTCAGTGTCTCGCTAAATTTGGATGATGATTGGGAAAAAAAAAGTATAATGATCATAGCTGTCATCCTACACATGGATGAGATCAAGCCACCTGGAAATGCAATGCAACTGAGTGGAGAGCTCTCTGGGGTTTTTCTCATTGGCACACATATGCATGTGTGCGTATATGTGCACAAATGTGCAGGTCCTAAATTAAGTAACAAAAATGGTAAGAACTTTTCCTCTATGATATTTTGTTACATACATCTTAATTTATCTTTCAGATAATGAAATGATTACACACCAAAAAAACTAATAAACAGCCAGAGCAGTGTCATACTCCTGTAATCCCAGCAGCTCAAGAGGCTGATGCAGGAGGAGCATGAGTTCAAAGTCAGACTCAGCAAATTAATGAGACTCTTAGCAACTTTTAGAGACTCTGTCTGTAAATAAAAAAGAAAATGGGATGTGGCTCAGGGGCTAAACATACCTGGGTTCAGTCCTTAGTACCAAAAAGAAAAAAACAGAAATCCCATTTGCCATCAAATGAACTAAAATTGTACCTTGATCACAAATGATGCTTTATTTCCAGAAAAGTTATTTTTGGTTTTATTTAACTCATTTTATTGAAGTGCAAAACTGTCTAGCTAATGTACTCAAAGACTAAGCCACCAAACAACATCATGCAAATATCTAGATAGATTGGCAGGACACAGGCAAATAAAAGAAAGGGAAAAGAAATTATTATAGAATTACTATCCTCTTGTAACTTACTCAGAAATGATCTGGTTTATGTCTTTTAGCCATGAATATGAGGTCAAACCAATCAATCAATTGTATAAGCATCATTTCATGAATTGGGAGCTTATTAATTACTTACTTTAGCAAAATGTAGTTCAACGAGTAGAGGTTGTAAGATGTATAATGATGTGACACTGAGCCATTTTCTTTGGGGAACATATAGTGACATAAAATGATAAAAAGCACATTAAACACTTTCAAGTTGGACCCCACACAAAATGTGACCAAACTGAGAAAGACATAGGACACTGGCCACATGCTCCCATGCCCTATTGGTCAGGGACTGCCCACAAGACTCCAGAATTGCCTCTGGATCTCCAGCCTATGCATAGGGCAGAATGATTTCTAACCACCCAGGCTCCTGGGGGTGTGAGAAAGTGAGGGATGTGCACTGGAACTGAAGTGGGACACTGTCAGGCTACCCTGGTTGAAGAATGATTCTGTGCCCAGAGAATATTTGTAGTGCCTGAGGTTGTATTTGTACTGAAGTCATAATTTGACTAGTGGCCTCTGGTAGGATGCTATTTAATATTCTGCCAGAGCACCTTGGAATTCTAAGAACACATTTTTAAAAACCATGGCTAGAGTCAAGGGTGGGCACTGAGGGCATGTAACAGGAAAAAGAGGTGTCCATTAGAACATCCTCACACCCTCCAGACAGCCTGTGTTACTGACACATGGCAAAGACTGGATCCTGGAAGAGAACACAAATTTTAGATCACTCCTTTGGTTTTATAGGTAAAGTGAGCTGGCAGCTCCTTTTTAGGGGATTTTTTTGGGATACTAGGAATTGGATTCAGGACCTCATGCAAGCTAAGCACATACTTTACTACCAAGCCATATTTCCAGCCATACTCCCAGCAAAGGGGTCTAAATCTCTCAACTGGTAAAGTGTACTCTAATGAAGATTCTCATGACATCTGAGAGTCTGGTAGTTAATGGGCATCAAAGGAGTGGAAAGAAGCATGACACCATGGTCAGAGTGTGCATGCAGAGAGGGGCCACAGTGAACCTTCCCCAAACACCAACAGAAGAATCAGTGAGGCTGGGCTGTTCTTCTAGAAACTCGAGCTGGATTTTAGTTGGTGTGAAGGAACTGCAGTTTTTTTGGGAAACCCCTGTGGAATTAGCATATGATTTATACTTGCATTATCCTTTTTTTTTTTTGTTTTGAAGTTTAGTTTAGTTGATTTTGTGTTATGCCCTGAAGCAGAAGTTTCCTTCGATGAGTTCATATCAGCAAATCTTGTGTCCCCAGGCCTTCTGCAGTTTGGGGGAATCCCATGTCATCTGACAGTGCCAGGCAATAGTCTTATCTCTCCATTTGAAGAATTAATAATTGAGCTGGGTGTTGTGGCACAAGCCTATAATCCCAGCAACTCTGAAGCATGAGAATCACAAGTTCAAGGTGAGTCTAGCAACTTAGCAAAGCCCTAAGCAAGTTAGTGAGAAGCTACTTCAAAATAAAAAAGGTCTAGGGATGTAGCTCAGTGGTAAAGTGCCATTGAGTTCAATCCCCAGTAACCCCCTGTCCACCCCACACATAGAGAAATAATTTGAAGGTCCTTAATAGATTTTAAGAGGTGAAGCATAGTTTATTTACATTATATGGTGTTTTAAGAACTATAACTTCAGTGGCCATTTTCTATTTGAATCAAAACAATTCCTCTGAGTTGCCTATGGAAGTAATGTCACAATGGTACATTCTCTGGAAGTTTCTAATGTTTCCCAATCAAACATTAGTCTGAGAGAAAAAGTTTATCCTGTAGATTTCATTTCCTTCCAAGTATCTCACTTCTTTACTCTGTTTTTTCAACACAGGTCAGGATACTATCTGTGGAGATCCTAGAGTTTTCTCAGGACTATACTACTACTACCAAAAATGTTATTGAGGGAGGGGCTCTCTGGAGCCCCTCCAGACACTGCAAGATACTCTGCACAAGAAGCCCTGGCCAGGCTGTTCCCCACAAAAGCTCCAGGTGCACTGAATTGTCTACCTCCCAAGTAACTCTGGTTCATTTAGATGGGTATAAAACCAAGAGTGGGAGATTCTCGAACCCTTTATCAACTGTGGGCTAAGCAGAATGTGAGCCAGTTGTCTGAGAGAAATGCCCCTGGCCAGAGCCTGAAGAGCACTGTCAGGAATGGCAAAGCAAAGAGCTTCAAAGACTGCTGTCAGCAATTGGGGATTATAATCAGGGAACCAGAGAACTGGGGGAAGCAGTCAGGGTGGCAGGTTTAGAAGGAAGAAGGGGAACACAGGTGTTCTGTTGATGGATTTTGGCTCACTGGTATTCCCAGAGGAGTGTGTTGGTGCAGCATCCATCTTCAAGTCTCAGGACTGACTGATGACTCGGGTCATGTCTTGGGAACCTGGGTGTTGGTGGTGCTGCTCTTCTGGAGTCCCCTCTACATGAATTAACAAAGAACTCTGGGAAAAATTAATGGGAGGAAAGGGAAGGCCAGAAAAATGTAATGAGAGAATGAGAGGGGAAAGAAGGGAAGGGAAAGGTCTGAAGTTTGGCTCAGGGTAAGGCAAATGCCAATTCTGAGCACACTAATGGGTTTCCACTCATGTCCCCAGGTCAAATCCCTGCAAAACCAGCCCAACCATCCGGGTGGGGAAGCCACGTTTAGAAAGTGCACAGAAACTCAAAGTACGGTTTCACTGCAGTTATCCAAGGTGCCTGGGTGCTGGTGGTCTGGAAACATGGACAGAGTCACCAGCATCCTTGGGTGCACAGGAGTTACCATTCTAAGTCCTTTCTATGCTTTCTTTGGTAAGGAGGGAGAGGAAGCCCGAACTAGACAATTTTCCTAATGCCTCAGGGGCAACAGAAGCTGCTGTGTTGGGTTTCTAGATGAGTAAGACCAGGAATCTGGCAAGTGTGGAATGGTAGCACCGAGAAACAGGTGCAGTGCTCTTGGGAACTCCCAGAATCATGTAGGAAGAAGTTGAATGCTCTGCATTCCCCTCACCCAAGCCTGTGATGACTGTTTTGCTCATAGGCTAATGTGTCTGCTTTGGGATCCCAGAGCTTCCTGCTTCCTTTCAGCTCTACTCCCTCTCTCCCTGCACGTATAGAGGTAAGGCAGAGCTGCCAGGTAAGGGCTAGTGGTAGATGTTACTTCTTGAGTCACACCTGCATGGAAACAGTGGACAGGTGCAGAGGGGAAATTTATACCATTTAGTATATCATAAGCACCAAGGAAAAAGATGCAAAATCAGGTAGATGGCACAAAAAGTCAGTGTTTTAATGGTGCACGTACAAGCTGATGTCAAAATGGTACTTGTTTTGTCATTTTACAAAGAGTTTAGAAATAAGAAACAATTATAAAACTGGCTCATTTTACAAACTACTTCAGGGAGCATAATGCAAAATGACAATGGTCAGACCACTTGAAGTGGTCATTTTCTTAAATTAATCTAGAGAAATAGTATTTTCATTATGGAGTTTTAAAATGGACTTCCTCTCAATGTGCAACTTTAGAAATCATTATCTTCTGAGAGGTTAATGTAAAAATAATTTGAGGTCCTTGTTATGTTTTCACCATGGCATAAAATAACCAGAAATGATTTTTAAATCATTTGATTTATTTCTGATCATAAAATTAAATTTCCTCTGAAGTCTGGGGTTGAATTTGTATTTGTTCATATATTATAGACAGATTTCAGAGGAAGAACCTTTAAAGGTATAGTACAATTGCTAATTACTAAGTATTGACTGTATTCATCTAGGTCTTCTAAAACTTGTATCACTTAGTTGTATCACTATATAATTATTAAAATTATAATTATGTTCCTTAAATTTGGGGGGCTACTAATGTGAGACACCCATTACATTGCTTTTTTTAAAGTTTATGATACAAAGTGCAATACGTTCAGGTTGAATCAGATTTCAGTTGGCTTACGATGCCACTAGTAAACATGGTAGAATTACAAATACATGGGCTCCAAAGGCAGACCATATTCCAAACCCAAATGTGGATGGTCACTCATAAACATCATCTCAACACAAGGTAAGACATTTAAAAGTTTAACCACTAGAAAAAATCCAGAATAATCAGAATACTTGAGAGTATATTGTTAAAAATTAATGCATGCTACAAAAATAAATTTCAGATGAATCATATGACTAAACATGAAATCTAAATGTATAAAGCTTATAAAGAAAAATTTAGGAAGGCATCTTTGCAACAATAGGGTAGACCAGAATGACAAAGATAACCTAGCAAGAATATAATAAGTACTTGATGTACATTTTTTTTAAATATTGGCTATTGAACTCCAGAATACTTTAGCTACATTCTCAATTCTTGTAATTTTCTGAGACAACATCTCATGAAGCTGCTGAGATTCTTGCTAAGTTGCTGAGACTGGCCTCAAAGTCACAATCCTCTTGTCTCAGCCTCTGAGACACTGGGATTACAGGTGTGATCCTTCATGTCTGACTTGAAGTACTATTTTTAAAGACAACAAGTTGGCCATCAAAATTAAAAACTTCAGACCATAAAGAGACATCATTAATGAGATAAAAAATCAGGTAGATGACACATTAATGAAAAGGCACAGAATGGAAGACAGGACATTTGTTCAGAATGAATAAAAATATTCAAAACTAAGAGCAAGCATCATAGTAAAAAATGGGCAATAAATTTGGACAGTTTGTAAAATATGGAGGTTGGCACAAATCACGTGAAAATGTATTTAACATCATTAGACAGCGTGAATAAACTTCTTGGGATGATGAAAACAGTCTGTTTGATTGGAATGGTGATTACACAGGGTATATGTCTATTAGAAATAATCCAATTGTACACTTGAATTCTGTGCATTTTGCCCATTACATATTTTCCCTTGATAAAAATATCTGGAATTGTTAAGCACCAGAAATAACTGACTCATATAATTTCAGTTTTCTTCAATTTTAACTATTGAAATTATGTAACATGTTTGGAATATGATTACTATGTTCCAGAGCTTAGACCTTTTTTTTTTTTTTTTTGGTACTGGGAAATGAACTCAGGAGCACTTGACCACTGAGTCACATCCCCAGCCCTATTTTTTATTTTTTATTTAGACACAGGGTCTCACTGAGTTGCTTAGCACCTTGCTTTTGCTGAGGCTGGCTTTGAACTCGAGGTCCTCCTGCCTCCTCCTCCCAAGCCACTGGAATTACAGGCATGCATCATCTAGCAGACTGGAGCTTAGATTTTAATTGGAATGTAAAATCTTCAAAATATCCTACAGGAGGGATGCGACGGAAGCTAGTATTTGTTAAGATTTTATTCATCGAGCACTGTGGTAGAACTTTTATATACATATTGACAAAAAAATCCCATGAAGTTTCTCCTACATTCTTATACAAATCCTTTGTAGGGACAAATTTATCTGTGCAGACTTGGAGCCAGATTAAAGAAGGTTGAGAAGGATTAAGATAATAAAATTGAAAATTCATTGTCATCATTTGAGAAGCATAGATCACATATGCCTCAATATATTCTCTTAGTTCTCTGCCTAAATTTTTGAGCAACCTCTTTGTTTACCGCCTCAGTTGAATGTTGATGTTAGTGCTCCTTCAGTCTCTGTTTTCTGTTTCTTTTTTATTCCTGCCTGGAGACCTGATACACAGTTGCTTCTCAGTTCCACATGTGATTTGGACACCCAGAACTCAAGATGTTTGAAACTGAACTCTGAATTATTCTAAAATGTGATGTGATGTGTGTGTGTGTGTGTGTGTTTTCCATTTAGAAATTGGCACTGTTGTCTCCTTCTGCAGTCAGTTTGACTCTTGGGTAACTGGTTTCTGTGGATTTTACTCAGGTAAATAGAATCCTCAGTACCTCCTTTCAGTCTACCCTCTTGTTACTGCCTTATTTTATTTATTTTGTGAATTTTGATTCATTGTACACAAATGGAGTACAACTATCGTTTTTCTGGTTGTACATGAAGTAGAAACATACCATTTGCATATTCACACATGTACATAGGGTAATGATGTTTGTCTCATTCCATTATCTTTCCTTCCCTTCCCCCTCCCCACTCCTCATTTCCGTAATGCCCTTGTTATGCCTTACCTAGTCTCCTGTCAGTTGATGATTGCAAATCAATGGTTTCTGTTTTGAAGCAAATGCTAGATCCCCCTTCTTCTACCTTATTTCACTTTGTTCCTCAGGCACCGCAATTCCTAAAATTTTCTTCTTCTCTACTCCCTGCTTTATATCTTCTGCTGATTCTGGCTCTTTTGCCTGCTTTATAATGTTAGAGTGGCATATCTTTTAGCTCAGCATTCCCTACTCTTTACTCATCTCTGTGCACCATAATGTCATGCAGGCTCTTGATTTTAAATGCCACATTTCACATTGCAAATTAAACCCCAAATTTATATCTCTAGCTCCAGTATCAGTCTATATATTGACTGGTTTTCATCTTCACTTGAGTGTCTAATAGGCATTTCAGAGTTCACTACCCAAACTGGATTCTTTGGTTTCTACCCCTCGCCTTAATTTGCTGCCAGTCTACTTAATCTCTTCCAGTCTATTTAATCTCTTCCAGTCAATGACATCACCAGTTGCTCTGATGCATAATCTAGGCATCTTTCTTATTTTTAAAAAGAACTTTACTCCCAATACTAACAAGGATATTTTGTCAGTTCTGTCTTCAGAGTACAAAAATTGATCTAGCTCTACCTTCCTTGTCTAATCTTCCACTATCTCTCTTGTACAGATTTGCCATAACCTCCTGACTCATCTACTTGCTTCTGCTTTTGACACCTTCTGAGTGTTTATTCCACAGAAAAGTTCAGAAATATTTTAAAATATGAAAATCATTTGTCATGCTTCTTTGAAAACCTGTACATAGGTTTCCCATAGCTTCCCATCATATTAAAAATAAAACACTAAAAACTCAATTTGTGCCATTACTTAGTCCTATAGTATGAGCTGGTCTCTGTTCATCTCTCTATCTTTCCTATCACCCACTTCCTTTCTCCATCTCACCCACTCAGCTAATGGAGTCATGGCCTTTCCCTGTGTTTACAGAGCAAGCAGACTTGCTTTGTTCTTGTTGTCTAGAATTTTCCTCATGTTCCTATCATGTATTAGTTTGCTTCTCATTCAGACTTTGCCCAAACGAGTCCTCTTCAGAGAGAGGCTGCTTCTTACTACTTGATCTACATTAACTGTCCCTGGACATTTTCTTTCCAGAAATTATATGATCAGCCAATTGTTTAACTGAGTCCATGAGCTCAAGAACTTTGTCTTGTTAATTTTATGTTTCAACATTATATTGATTCCTGGAGTAAAGTATATTCAAAAATATCTTTAAATAATGAGCAGACTGATTGATGGGCTACAGCTATCTGTTCTATAAGTAACCCAGATATTCAATGGCATACTCAGAACTTCCAAATAGACAATATGGACTTTCATTAATATTTGTTGAATAATATTCTTATAAAAACTACTAAGTATGAATGATAAATACCAAATATGCATTTGAAATGCACTTATGATTTCAATTTCTATCTGTTCATTATATTATAGATAGGGATGTGACATTTAGATAACCTTTGGTATTCTTTATTGACGTTCACAGGATTCTTAGAAGTAAAAATAGCAGCAGAGTACCTGACATGTTGCAGCTGCTCCTATAAATAACTGGTACATTGACCTTCATGTTGAAAAATGTGTTTACATCTTAGTCTGTCATGTGATGATGCAGGATCCCTGATTTCTAAATTAGAGAATGAGTTTCTCAATGTTGTTTTGGGATGGTGATTATTATTTGTAAACTTGATATTCAAATTTTGTCTTCTCTCAACTTTTTATGTGAAAAATCATACTGTTTATGTGCACTATGGAGTCATTAGTACAGCTCCCTAAAAGGACAGGTAGAATTTTTTTTTAAGACCCAGAAATTTATTTTCTCAAATTTCTGGAGGCTAGAAGTCTGAATTCAGTCACTGAGTTGAGTGGAAACCAAGGGGCCAGCAGGGCCAGAAGGTAGGATCTTAAACACCAGGAATCATAAGTAGACATTTGTCATATATGTTTTGAAGGAAAAAATACAAATTCCTTCAAAATCTTATCAATATATGCATTGTTTTAATACATGAACATTCTTTGTTGTACTTCTGAAAAGAATTACAAAGTACTTCATTTTATGATCTCAGTTTTCAATGAAATATTCAAGAACTCTTTCATGAGTCTGAATGAAGCCTGTGAATTTTGGACAATGAACTTTCATAAATATTCATCAAATATCATAAACATTTATTCCCTTATATGGAGAATTTAATTAATTAAATGTTAAAATCTTTCAGTGTGTTCCCATTAGATATTAGAGAGTGAATTCTGTCACATTTACTCTAACTGCATTAAAGATTATATTTCATGATATAATACCAGTGAGTTTACCATCATGGTGTGTGTGGATAGCATGAAGCACTGTAGAGAGTGTGCTAATGCCATTAGCAATTCTAAATTTAACCTCAGTTCAAAGATACTTCAGGGATAACTTCAAAGACACTTCACAAATGACTACATTCACCAAGAAAAGCTCTACAAAGAAAAACTGTTCTAATGATCAAGGGAAGTTAGTTTTAATGAAGTCCACTGAAGAAAGCCCTTTAAGTCTTCAAATATGATTATGTACTCCAATGACCCAACTCCCATAGACATTATCTCCCTGGGGTTTGCTGAAAAAGGCTGAAGATAGTTCATGATCTTTTGCAGATGTCTAGTGTTCAATTAGAGATTAACTTAAAAGTAAAGGGAGAACACTAATTAGGTTAAATCGGTAACAAGTGGAATAATGTGTCATGCTTTTCAGATACATACAGTAATTTAAAGAAATACACACACACATACACTTAGAAGTACACACATTTTAATAGCTATATTTTCACAAGAAGAAGTAAAGATACAGAGAAGATAAATACTGTCTTTCTCACCCCTTTTGGATAAAATGCAGATGTAAGTCAACTGACTCTTGGATTTCATTAGGTCTCATCAGCAAATAGACAAAAAATTATACATATTGGAAGTTGAATACAAAATAAGTTGTCTTGATTTATATGAACAACTCAAAATAATGTTAAACCTGCAAACTATGATTCCCAACTTTAGAATTCTGAAATCCAGATTACACTTCTTTCCAAATCTGTAGTCTTACTAAAGAAATCAACAATTTATAATGAAATGGCATATTTTGCATTGTATTTTAAAATTTGCAACTCTGTGATTTATTAATTGAACTGTGTGTTTGGACAAATATTCTTCTGTTGCTTGAGGGTTGCCATTTGGAATATGTGAGGGATGAAGACAGTGAAAGAATCCCAAGCCTGGTACTGAATCAATTCATGTGCCACCTTATAAACCCAAAAATAAAAGATCAGCTTGCTGCAGGTATTTAATCAATCTTTCTGAGCATATTAAAGGAGCATTCAGAGAAAAATTTGTTTTAAGTACCACTAAGTACAGCCTGAATGCCAATATGACAAGAACTGAAGCACTTTATTTTTCTTAATATTTTACGTTAGCATGTTGCTTGAAATGGGTGATTTTTAAAAGTTAAGCTTGAAAGTTTTTGCAGTTTCATCACGAGAAAAAGGATCAGACAATAAAAAATCAGTTTCTTTATTTAAAAATCTTAACTTTAGAAATGTCTTTATTCTAGTAAAATTTCTTGACTAGCTTCACATTAGATTCTCAATGTGGATTTTCTCATTGGTATACCCACGGCTACATCCACCCACTTCTAGATTCCTTTCTAAGATTCTTCTTTCTGGGTGTCTGTGTAGAAAATCATCTCTACCAATTGGACTGTAAATATCCTAATGGCAGGGATATTTTTTTTCTCATCTTACTAATGATTTAAATATCATATTGCATAGTCTGAATGGTTAGCTATGATGTTGAATGACCAACTAGTGTTATGGCTCCACTAGAAAGGGACATGCCATGACAACAGAGTCTGTCTCTCCTTCCTTTAATTCAAATGAACGCAGTGAGGACAGCTCAGGCTTTATTTTGTGTTTCAGCTCTTTGATACTCACATTTGTTCTCCAAAGTTATAGGGTAGCCTTTCTAATTCCATCTCTAGAGGTGCTCCGTACTGGTGAGGTTGGGATAGGATGGTAGAAAAAAATACACTTAAAACACAAATGTCTTTGACCCTAAATTAGGTGGGTACAGTAATCCTGGCAGTGGTAGGGATTGAGATAATGAGGAGATTAAGACTTAGCCAAGAAGTAATAAAACTTCACAATATTTATACATATTCACCAAAAATTAAAATGAGTGTGGATTCGTAAAAGAATAACAAATTGTGCCTTTGAGTCTACTGTCAGAGATGAGCAAACAGAAGATGGTGCCACATTTTGAGACAATTTATTTTTGCAAACATTTTAACAATATTTTCCAAGATGGCAAGCAAAACTATTTTTTGCACACATTTATTATACAATCACCTAGAATTCCATATCTTCTTAAATGTTTTTGTGGTTCAGTATATGTGTTTGAATACATATAGACATAATACATTTTAAAAGTGCTTATGATTAACATAAATTTAATTGTATCTTTTTACAATTATCTATTCATAAATAATCTTTATCTGATCTTGGTTATATAAAACCATTTTATCAGGTTATAATGAATTTGGAATACAATTGAATTTTCTATAGTTTCTGTCAAAAATGTGGAAAGATTCTGCCAAAGCAATTTTTTTTTTCTTTCTTGTGATGGCATTCATCAAGATATATTGCCCTTCCAGAGCTGGAGATCAAAATCCATTTTGAGCTTTGAGTCATCTGATAAAAGTTAACACTTGATAGGAAAGTTGAACACTGTTTATTTCCATGAGAACGAAGAGAATAGATGGTAAAAAATAACATCATAGTTGAAAATCATATCCTAAATTATTCATAAAAAGTGAAAAGTACAATAAAATGAATGCTGTTGCTAAAACTTCTTTCCTATGCATAGGTCTCAGTAACATTTTATTTCAAATAAATTATTTATGATTTAATGATTTTTCATGTGTTAAGTTTATTTGGGCTCTTTGATAATTATTGCTAGGTTATTAAAAAGGCAAAGAAATTTCTTATACCAGTAGTGAATAGATGATGTATAACAGCATGTAAAGCATTAATTGAAGGCACTGTTTTATGATGTTTCATTTTCATAATGAATTAACTACTCCACATGATAAATCAGTTTGTTCTTATTTTTTTCAGTTCTATCTCATAAAGAAAGTACTTGACTCATCTGAATTAATGATACATTCTTGTTTTCTGAAAAAAATATTTGTATATGTAATACTTGGAATTAAATAAGGAAAGAAAAAAATGCATTTTATGTCTCTACTTCTAAAGCTTATAGCATCTCTAGTTTTAATTCTAAGAAGTTTTGTGTAAGTTGAATTGATGGATCAGCAGAAAGAAATGACTGCACTGTGTGAAATTTCATAGACATTCACACAGTGAATGAAACATATGGATATTCAGTTTCAGAATTAGAAATGCCTGCATTTATTAGTAAATCATGATAAATCAAAAATGAAGTAATTAAGGATATTCTAGTAAACAGATAGTTCATATTCAAAATTTTTGCCTTACACCATATGTTTTGTGTTTGAAATCTCATTTATATCTAGCAAATTATCTGAATGATATCATGATATAATTGACCAAGAGAGTTGGATGTGAATAGCTGATGCTGGGAGGCCTTCCTTCCATGAGCCCCAATCAACTTCCCCACGTGTAGCTGACGGAATCACACCACAAATCACACCAGAAGTAGGGATAGGATGTTGAAATTGGGTTGTCTTTCATCTGGTTGGCAATGTGGACCTGTAACTGGTGATAGATGGGCTATTGACAGTCACTGGAGCATACTAGCTGGGTATATTGTGTGCTCCCCCAAATTCATGTTCAAGTCTTAACTCCCAGTACCTCAAAGAGATAGTTAACTTTAAATGAGGGGATGAGACACAATTCAATATGGCTCATGTCTTTTTGAGAAGTGGAGATTTGTACAAAGAGGCCTACAAGAAAGGCTACAAGTCAACATGAGAGACCTCAGAAGAAGTCAATCCTACTGGTGCCTTGATCTTGAAATTCTCTCTTCAGAACTATAAGAAGATAAATCTCTACTGTTTAAGCCATCTGGTCCATGGTATATGGTTAAGCAGCCCTAGGAAACTAAAACAATTGGTAAACTAGAATATCTTAATTATAGAATGGTACACACTGTATTTATAGCATCAAAGCTATAGGTCAGGGTCAGAGAGAATAGCAACTAATAGGACTATGGCATGAACTGAGCATTGCTAAGATGTTGACACACAGGAGAAATCTGTGAAAGGCAAGTGATCATTCACCAGTATGAGATGAAAGTTAAGTCAGATGGCTTCTTTGTAGCATTTAAAGTGACTTTTATCTCCTGCAACTAAATGGAAGAAAATGCAAAATATAAGGATCATAACTTGAAGAGACTCACAGTTCAGAGAGGGTTGAATTCCTGACCCTGGAAAGTCTGCCGCTCCAAAGCCAGGGCCTCAGTGGGGAAAAAAATAGACTCTAAAATTTGCAATAACAACATCTGAGTCAAGTCTTAAAAACATTGAGTTGTATGATTGTCTCTATTTATGTCTACAGAAACGGTTAACTCCTCCCTGTTAAGTCAAGTCTTCTCCCTTACTTAAAGATGATGCCCAGGTCTCTAGCTTGCAAGACACCATATGTCCCTGAAGGCTCTACCACTGCCATTTGACCTGGCCAAATCACCTGGTCAGTTTCAGTATTTCCTATTTTAAGAGTGCTGGGCCCACTCAGGTAGGAAAGGGATAAAACTCTGAAGAATCTCCAGGGCTTTACATGGAACTGGCTCCTTTCAGTACTGGATATAAAGTGGGTAAAGGGACAGTTTTTGATAGAGATGTCTTCCCCATGACATAAGATCCAACACCACAAAAGGGCACCATACAATAACAATACTTGTGAGGATCATTCTTGGGAGCAACAGTGGCCCACATAGGGCACAATAGAAACTCAAAATTTGTTGTAGAAATGGTTAAGAGGTACAAAAACTCAGAGTACATAGTACAGTGGGTGTCCTACTTAAGACCAGAAAACTCATCTAAACGAGAAAGAGCACATTGTAGAGGGTAGCACCAGCTTCATTGAGAATCACAGTGAGAATTTTTCTTTATAGTTAGGACCTGAGAATATTAGGCACTATTGTAGAATAGAAACCCAAATTGCAAAGGGAATGGCAGGATCTCAAAAAAGAGGCCAGGTGGTAACACTTAATATCAGAAGCTTCATAAGTGTAGATTTCATAATAAGTGGTAAGGTCAGAATAGCAGCAAAGGGTGTCTTACATCTGGGGAGACAGCTGATAAAACATGGTATTCCCAGGGCCAAGGTGGATGGGCTGTCTCAAGGGCATTGCTGAATTTATACAATGAAAATAAAGTCAAAGATTTTGAGGGCATTTGCATCCATAAATATTTATGATCTTTGGCCTGGTTTCTAGGTCAAAGTCTTCTTATACCCCGAAGGAGAACTGAATTTCTATGATTAAGTACTCTGTAAGTGCCACTGAAAAATGTTTGTGAAAATCTAAGAAGAATTCATGCATTGTGGAATGTGAATACCTAGGCATTTTAAGGGCTTTTAAACCTTCTGTGATGAGGTTGATTCTCAGGGATCAAAACTGTCACCATGACTTCTTTGTTAGAATGGGGGTATATGGGACCCAGATCATCAATGGAGCCCTAACTTAGGTTTGGCTTATACTTATTCTGTCCAACAAGTCTGACAGTCATTTCCCTGGTCCCTAAATGTAAAAATCAATTTGACACAATCAGTAGTTGGTCCAACCACCACATTGGTCAGTGTCCTGTGGTGGTATAGGAATGACCATCATATAAAAGGCCCAGGGGAAACTCCCTGCATGCCACGTCTCCCCCCAACTCCATAACTAAGGTAGTTAATTTTTTTAAAACTTCCTTTTGATAGGAATGACTGATATCAGTGTTATTCCAAAAGATAGAAAAATGCTTTAATGGTAGGTGGCATTTAATTTTATTGTGTGTTTCCTATAAAAAATTTCAGGATCCTATATATGATGGGGGATTTCCAAAAATTTTCTGGTTGCATAGCAATTCTCATAGCATGATTTCCAAGATTATTTCAGTTGTTACTATTTTCCAGCCAGTAAGCAAAAAGGCTTGTAAGCCAACTGACTTTGTCTCTAAGGAGATGACTTTGAACATGAACAACTTGCTTATCATATTTCACTGGCCCAGAAATTCCTGTTGCAAGAGATTGAGAAATGCAGTCCCTAGTTGGGTGAACTGTGCTCAAAGAATATTAAGAAGAGAGAACAGATCCTGAAAGACTGGTTTTGCTATAAATATTTGTATTTTTTTCTCTCTCTGTCCAGGTAGGTGCAATCATATGACCTAGGTCTATCAGATCAGAGCCTTCCTATTGGGGACTTTGTGTTGGAGAATGGGTCATAGTAGTGTCATCATTGTCTTCTTCTACCTGTGGTTATGTTTTGGCAGATGCATCTCTACTTATATATATTTAATTCTTGACATATTCTAAGACTAGTTCCTTCTGCGTGGTTCTCCACAATTGCAACAGCTCTCAAGACAGCATTCATAAGATCATATAGCAGGGGTTGAAAAACAGAACATGGAAAAGGCATTTCAAAGCTCTAGTGTCTCCTTCCTCCAGAGGCATTTGTGTCAGGTTTGTGATGTACATGTTATAGAACTGTATTGCCGCTGTCCATTCCTATAGGATAAGAACAACTTTCTCAGGGGAGAACTGAACATTCTGATGTTAAATGGCAGACTGGGGGTACCCATTTTTCTGAGGTTGTCTAGCACAGTCAGCAGTCTGACTTCCTGGGAGAGCAGCTGTGGTAATTTTAGCTACTTATACCATGATTATCTCAGGGTGGGTGCACCTCCTACCATGTCCAGGCTCAGGGGATTAATTGTTCAGAGGACTCTATGTAAACTGCTGGAATCTCTTGGAGAATCTTGCTTATCAGCTCCCTATGTTTCCTACTGATCTTGTGAACTGACTACAATCCTCACAACAAACTGGTTCATGGTTCTAGATGCAACTTTTTGTTGTTGTGTGCAATGATAAGAATTGATTGGTAGACTATATAAATGATCCCTGACTTATGATGGTTCAACTTACAATTTTTCAACATTCTACAAAAGTGACAGCCATTAAGTAGAAACTATACTTTGAATTATGAATTTGGATCTTTTCCTGGGATAGCAGTACCCTGTGTTCTGCTCTTCTTTTGAAATACTGGGCAGAAACAGTGAGTTGCAGCTTCCTGTTAGTTAGCCACATGATCACAAGGCTGAAGCTGAAACTCTGCAGTTTACTATGTTGCAAAGCTAGAATGCTTGGAAGGTTAAGAGTAGATGCATTTTGAATTGATGATATTTTTCAGCTTATGATGGGTTTATAAGGATGTAACCCCATGATAAGTTGAGGAACATGCCTATATAATTCAGAGAAATATAAAATGCAGATAAATAATTGAGTTATGTATATTAGAACTAGAATGGATTTTGAATAAAATTAGACCTATTATTCCCACTTTATTTATCTATTTATTTTTTTGTGATGCTGGGGATTGAACCCAGGGCCTTATGCATGCAAGGCAAGCACTCTATAACTGAGCCAAATCCCCAGCCCCTTATTCCCACTTTATAGATAGCTTGAAGAGGCTCAGGAATATTCTATGACTAATTGTTGGTAATTTTCTTCACAATGATTTTTAAGTTGTCATACTTTTTCAAAGCAACTGCTATACATATTCATCTGCAGAATTGGTTATTAGCAGTGACAAACTATGCTTAACATGGAACATTTATTAGATAGTACCATATATTTAAAATCCTTGATGTTTTGTGTGAACATTCATATTTTCATAATTCTGGGTTGAAATTATACCTGGACAGTTTTAAGACTAAGAGTGCAGTTGGATATTGATCTCATACTGCACACTTGGCCGATTGTCTGTGTCAGTACGGGGTAATGATGAATTATCTGCAAGCTTAACTGTTGCTCACGCCATGAATTTCCATGCGCTGGAAAACAGCAATCTGATATCTATTTACTCTTGCATCCAACGCCAATAAAGTTAGAAAGAGTAATAGTATCTTACACATGATAAATAGATCACCTTTCTAAAAGGTTCCAGTTCTCTTTAATTAGTACTTACTCTCTTTTAAATTTATCTTCCTCACCTTAAGGAGGTATATTTAGAAATCATCTTGTAACTTGACTGAGCAGAAATGGCTTATGCATAATGACTGTCTCCCCTGGTGGTTTTCAGCATGTCAAATTGAACAGATACTCTCTTGTTGTTACCAATAAAGAGAAATATGAGTGAAATTAATTCTAGGGCAAAAGACTCAATGAAAATGTGCTTTTAATTTTTTAATTTCTTGGATATAAAAAAAAACCATGAATCAATAATTAGGTAAAAGTTCATCGAATTATGTCAGATATAGCAAGGAAATCTAAGCTCTATTACAACATTTTCATTATTAGCCAAGAATGTAATCCTTGTCACCACACAAGGAATGTGTTGATTCTATTACATTTTTAGAACACAAGTAACTATATGTGTTGTGCTTTGTGTGGCATTGCTGAAACAGAAGCAAATGAGGAGTCTATACCTTTGAGTATGTGTATTCTAATATGTGAAAGAAACAACTCAGTGCAATGTGAGTGGTGTTATAATTGAAAGCGAGGGTCACGTGAGAAGAATGCCTGAAAACCATGATGCCACTAGCCAGGAGAGGTGGTGGTGGCATTGTGAATTTGGGTGGTGGAGTGAAGAGAAAGGGAGAACAATATAGCTATGTCTAGTTCTCAAAAGTGTTCCTGAAAACCAACAATCTGAAACTTTCAAAAGAAATCTAATTCTAAGAAAGCCAACAGATTAACAGAAAATTTTCTGTCACAGAAAAATTAACTTTGTGGAACAGTTGATGCAAGACTTCACAATAACCATATTAAGAATGGAGAAACAAATGAAATAATTATAAGAAAAAGACAGAAAAAAGCAAGAAAATTGGAATAGATGGATTTAGAGAAATTGAAGAGAAATAATACTAAAAATTCACTGAAATAAAAATAATCTACATGATAAATGTTAGTTTGGACATGGAAAAGTATTAAATGGGAAGAAATTCTGTAGTATTATTTCAGAATGCAATACAAATGACAAAATTTAAACTACATGAATTTATATTCTTATACATTTTAACATATACACACACATGTAGATGGTGGAAATGTAAGAATCATATAGAAAAAACCCCAATAACTATTTAATTTGAGAACCAGTGACAGAAAATGGGAGAAATGATGGGTGTCATAAACTATTGTTCAGCAAATATGTATTTCCCTTGTACTCCAGCCCTTCATGGGAGTAGCACACTTCCCTACTTCATTAATGTCGATTTTCGACATATGATTTGTTTGGTATATGATTTGGTCAATGGAAGATGGGATGAAGTGATAGTTCCAGACACAGAACTAAAATGTCATTTCATATTACCAATAACTCCTCTGGGAGTTTCAATCCAGTTGCAGGTGGAAAGCATGCAATAGGTTTCCTTGCTTGCTTATTGTTCTCAGAGCAATGAGAGGCACATGGAGCTGACTCAAATTAGTCTGGTTCAGCCAAGTTCTAGCCAATCTGCAGGCATTCTCTGGAAAAGAGTTCCTTTAGTTCCACTGCAAACATGTGAAAAAGAAATCCATGCTTGTTTCATGCACTGCTGTGGGTACATGTTTATAATGAACTATTGTGGATATAACTAATTAATACAGGGAAAAGCGACATTTAAAATAAAACAACTGAGAATTTTCCAGAATGGAAAAGAAGATGAGTTCTCGGGTAGAATGTACATTTCATGCACAGTACTGGATTTATAAAAAAATTAATAAAGATAAAGCTAGTGTAACTGATGAATAAGTTAGGTTAGACTAAATTATAGCTAAGGTTTATGGTATAAAATAAGAAGGTCCACTGAAAGAATAATACTAAAATGCTGTGTTTTGCTCCTCAAAGAGTAGAGAAATAAAGGTCTATAAAAAAATAAAAACATTAACAAAAGCCAATAAAGTAAAAATAAAGATGTGGTTATATGGACACCAGAGAGTAAGATGTCAGAGATAAACTCAAATATGAGGGTAATCCCAATAAAAGCAAATGGACTTTATTTCTTGATGTAAAGAAAGAGATATAATTAGTAAAATATATTCAAAATGTAATGGTAATTATGTGACCACTCAAATAGAACAAAAATAAAGGGATGCAAAAAATATACCAATTAATACTTAGAAAAAAGCAAGTGCTACAAAATTAATATTAGACAAAGTAGAAAATCAGCACAAAATAAAATTAGTGCTGATAAAGTAAGATAAAAGAAAAGATCCAATTGGAAGATATTCTAGTCATGATTTTTATGTATACATCAAAGCTTAAAATCAAGCAATCAAAAATTTATAGAATTACATGTTGTACGCATGCTGGAAACTGGTAGATCAAGTCATAAGGCATTGGTAAGTACGTGGATTATTTCTTCAAAATAATTGCATAATAACAATGTACTTGACAGAGCATGCAGCAAATGAAGAAAATTCGTTAATTACCAACTGCACCAAAAGTCAGTTCCAAAACTATTTCAAAGAATGAATAAAAATTAGATATTCTTTCATGACAGTGCAGTGTATTTTGAAATCATTCACTAAGAGAACTCTAAGAATCTTTATGCATTTGGACAAAAGAAAGCATTCCTAAACAATGTTAAAAAATATTGGTCTGATACAATGGTGCACACCTGTAATCCCAGATTCTCAGGAGGCTGAGGCAGGAGGACCACAAGTTCTAGGCAAGCCTGGGTAATTTAGTAAAGTCCTGTCTCCAAATTAAAAAAAAAAATTAATAAAAGGAATGGGGGTGTAGCTTAGTGGTAGTGTGCCTGGGTTCAATAATCAGTACAGAAGAAAAAAACATCATAAAGGTAGTTACAGAATATTTTGCAATAGATGGCCGTGAGAATAATCCTAAAGTATTTAAAAGGACAATAAAAGTAAGATAGAAAATAATGATATGCAGAATCAAAGGACAAAAGAGAATACCAAATAGTCATTTGAAAATATAATTTAATACTTAAATCTGTAGCAAAGTCAGGAAAATGATGGTAGAGGAAGCATAACCAGATGGAGTAGGTATTTATTTTTATTATATATATTTTATAAACATTCTGTAACATTTATACATATATCTATTATTTAATTGCACATACACACATTTAAATGCATTTAAGGTATGTGACATGATTTTTTTTTCTGTGTGGTACTGGGGTCCTCTACCTATGAACTACATCCTCAAACTCTTTTTCCTTATTATTTTATTTTTAAGACAAGGTTATGCTAAATTGAAGAGAGTAGTCTCCAATTTGCAGTCCTGCTTTGGCTTCCCAACTTGCCGAGATTACAGGTTGACATGATGTTTTGATATACCTGTACATAGCGAAATTATTAGTTCTGCCAAACAAATTACCATATCAATCTTTTCACACTGATATTTGAAAAAAATACCTTTGTTTATGTGTGCACATGTATGTATATGCGTGTGAGACAAAAGTACTAAAATCTACTCTGTTGACAAATTTCCAGAATACATTACAGTAGTATTGACTATAGTTCTCATGCTTAATGTTAGATTTTTACACTTATTTATTCTACCAAATTGCAACTTTTTATACTTTGGCCATCATCTCCCAATTTCCTCCACTTCTCTGTCTACCGATCTACTATCTCTGTCAAATGTATACATGTATTTTAGATTCCACATGTAAATGAGACGTTGAAGCATTTTTTCCCCATTTCTGTGTCTGGAGTCAATATTTTTAAGACATCCTAAGGACAAACTACAAGGATTATTTTGAATGTGTTTGAAAAAGTAGCTGACATCAATAATTTTATAGCAATGTATACATTACCAAAATTGCTTAAGAAAGAATACACAAGAAAAACTAAGAACACCAAATAATATGAAGAAGTAATTGAAATGATTAATAGTCAACATACAGAGGAGCCAGGATTTGATTTGTAAATCAAATGGATCTATCAAATGGCAAAACGATCTACATATGAAAATTTCTAAAATTGGAATAAAACTGTTTCTGCTTCAATAATAATGATATAATGTAATAAATTTCCCTATATTATCCATGATTTCTGTCTTGTTATTCCCTCTGGAATTTCTAAATCACTATCTGTCCATCCATCAAGTTCTATTCTATATGCCCCTTTCCCAGAAATTCTCCAAATCTTCCGAGTTCTTTATTGTTCTCCTGTGACCCTACGACTCTGCCTTACATTGTTATGCCTCTGGTTATTTATGTTCAGTCTCCCCAGCGAGACTGCAGACAAGCCATGACATCCCCAATTTTGTGTCCAGCTTGGTGACTTTGGTAGAGTATGTGATTATACCCAAGGCAGAAGAGATATGTGGACATTAGTTTCTGCCAGGGATCCAGCAGTTAGTTAAAAGATGTGACATTAAAAGGAATGAGTCCAAAACAGGGTCAAGGCCAAATCCTTCCCTGTCGCTCTAGCTAAACTTGGCATGCTGACAGGTTCAAAGGTCCTTTGGACTGCTGGAGGGCAGATGGGCAGAGAGCACTGAGTCATTGCCTTTGCCTGGCTGTGTGCCACCTCAACTCAAATTACGAATAGCTCAGGCTCCAGCCAGCTTGGGACTCTAAATAAAAGGTTGCTCACGAATTCTTGACATCAACAGTCACTGTGGTGCTTCTTTCAAAGTGTGTATTTTCTGAAGAAACTTTAAAACTGCATTTATTTTAGAATACCACATTGGAGAAAACAAATACGTGAGTGATTGCACCATGGCTCTGTTAACACCTATTTTTCCTGAACTTTTGGTTTGTTTTAGATGGAGTGAATTGTGTTTGCATTGTTTGTAGTTGAATATGTAGTTTTTCTTTTTTTCCAACAAAATATACTAGTTGATTGCATCTTGTTTTATTTATTGCACTGTTTAATTGCAATTTTGTATAAATTTTTAAAATCCTTTTTCAGATGTTTATTACATCATAAATGATTTTACTTTGCACATAATATTCACATGTAAAAAGGAAAAGGAAACTCCGTGGTATTCATCGACATCTCTTTTCTGGTCACTTTTCCTCAGATTGCTACTCTCAGCCTCTGGCACTCTCTCACAGGACAAAGCATGGCATCAGTACCTTCCATTGGATGTCTTCTGGCCAAAAACCAGTATTATCGAAGTAAGTTGTATTATCACTAGAGAATATCCCTAGAGACAATGATGGGAAGTGATGATTGTGGGATGTTGTTGACCAACTTGTCACGTTCAGAACTTGAGGGAGGAAGATGACGGCTATTGCTGACAGTGAAGAAAGAGCTACAGAAGATAGAAGGTTCCTAGAGCTAGTGCTGCCCAGGTTCATTTCTTTGCTTCAGCCATGTTACACTGATACAGCCCTGAACTCTTACAAACAAGTGAAAGTCAGCTTTTGTTTAATGATTATATCTTAACTTCTTACTTTCTAATTTTGATAATTTTGTAGTATATAAAAATATGCATGTGTAATACTTCTAATACAGTACAATAATGTTCATTCTTGCTTTTGTACCTTCTAAGTTTTTAAATTTGGCATTTATAACACTTTAAATTTGACATCTCTGTTGATAGAGATTTCATAGGATACATTATTAATTAAAAATTTATAATTTTGTATGAACAAAATATCACCTAATATCTTAGAAAAGAGGAAGTAGCCTGAGTCTGGTTCAAAGATTTTTTTTTCCATTTCTTACAATGGATAACAGGCTAGCATTTATCTACCCAGTTTCATTTTTTAATCTATTTGTACATATTCATGGTGTAAGAAAATTTTAGCATCCTAAGAAGACTGAGAAATATCATAAAATGAAATGAACATTTCAGAATCAAATGAGCATTAAGTAAAATTATATTTGCCAGTGACCTATAAAAAAGTCATTTCAAGGATTGTAGCATAAGTGTGAGAAATGCCTATGATTTATTATTTTTACAAAAAAGTTTAAACTATGTCCATCTGCTTAGTGTTTTTTTATCAACAGAAGTTATTTTTGATTTTTTTGTTTGTTTGTTTGTGGTGCTGGGGATTGAAGCCAGGGCCTTGTGCTTGTGAGGCAGGCACTCTTCCAACTGAGCTTTATCCCCAGCCCCAACAGAAGTTATTTTTATAGTCTGCTTTAGTGCTTTAAAATATCTTATAAGACAAATAAAATATTCTTATAATTTCTTACTTTCTAAATTTGGTAGTTTTGCAGGATTTTAAAAAAATATAAGTATGTAATATTTCTTATGTAGTATAATGCTATTCATTCTTGATTTTGTAATTCTTAGTTTTAAAATTTAACATTTATAAGACATTTTAAATTCAATATGTGTTGATAGAGAGTGAGAGTTGTCCACCATGAAAATAAATATACCTTATTAGTAGAAATTTTTTCATTGAATTTGATTAATTTTTCAACTTGTGATAAATGATCAGGATAAAGTTATTTCCAACTATGTTTCTTGAGAGTCTATGTATATATATATTCATATTCACATGTTCACATATATGTTCATATTATATATATGAATGATAGGAGTGTGCTTATCTTTTTTGCCTGTTATTCATTTGTATCTTTATTTTCATTTGTTTCCTAGAGTCCAGTATTTCTTCAGTTAGTTCCTTAACGGATTCTGTCACTTTCATAGATGATGACAGACCTCTGCAAGGTACTTAGTTTATTTCTTATAAGTGTTACCCTCATTATTTCCCTTTGCTTTTAATCTCTCAAATTCATTTGATAAGGGAATAATTAAAAGTTTATTTGATAGGATTGCCCGAAGTGGCAGAATCCACCTGGTGGTTTAAATCTTTTTTCCACTCTGAACCTGTGCTTTCAAATGTGAGAAACAAAGATTTATCTTCTAATGGGTGAGTTTTTTCTTTTTTTTTCTGACAAGAGTATTTCTTACTTTGCGAACAAAGCAAAGCCTTTAGAAACTGTCATGTAATCAATCAGAGTAACATATATTTCTTTCTTGGAGCTACTGAGGCTTTGTTAGGAAGCACCCAAGGGAAGCGGATGGTGCAAAGAGCTGTTTCCAAGTAACTATCAATGAGAACAGAAGCACTCCGCCTAATTCAATCACTGAAGAGTGATGGAAAAGTCATAGACCAATTTGTATCATTGTTCAAGGGGAATAGACTGGGAACCAGAGGCAAGGTTCTAAATTTGTTTTTCTAATTCCTTCAGGAGCAGAGTAACCATTAACTGGTTGTTGTCCTAGATAGCCTTGTTTAATCGCGATGCTGATTTTGATTAGCCTGTGTGGTGCCAATTACTAGGTAGATTGAATTGGTGGGTAAGCAGCCTTTTCCAGACACTTTGAACTCTAACACACTGAATAGTGCACTTGTTGTTATTCTACTATCTAAAATGTGATTGTTTTGGATTTTAGAAACTTTAATAACTCACCACAAAGTGGAATAAAAAGAACATAATAATGCAGTTCATAGAGTCTAAGGTTAAAACATACTGGTTTTGATCAATTTTCCAAATATTAAATAGAATCAACAATTTAAATATTAAAAAAAAATGTAGGGTTAACTGTGGAAAAGATTTTCAACTTTATTGAGTTTATTGATATTGATTACTAAATTATCTAGATAGTGTTTCATTCATTTCTCCACTTCACTTTGGCCATAGAGGCAACCCACATTGTGGATAAGCATTTCACAGCTAATCATCTCTGTTCTGCCCATCCATAAACATCATGGTGATAACTGACTATTTTACACAGCACTCACAGTTGATTCTGACAATCAAGATCTCTGCCTGCTGTGGAGCCACAGATGTGAACCCCCACGCTCAGTATGCCTGCTATTCCAGAGGACTCTTCCCGACTGTAAGAAGACAAAACCTACCTGAGATCTCATTTCTGAGACAACATCACAGAAGCCACTCAAAGCAGTTCAGGCATTTTCCTCAACACTACCACAGCAAGCGGCCCAGGCTGTATGCAGAACATTTGAAAAACCGGCCTTTAGAGACAATCGCCTTTTTTAATGAATCTCCAAATATAGTGATTTATGTAAAGTGGTCCTTTCATTATGCATATAATTTTTATCTAGAAATTTAAGTTAGACTCTTCTTATGTCTGCTGAATGATCTATAATGCCTTAAAATTGAAGAAGCCTCTATGCTTCACGCAATAGTTTAGAGGGTGCTGGATTTTGAAGGATAGAAAATAGTGCAAAATTTTTATTTTTTAATTGAAAACTTGAAAATAGCAAGCATGGCCTTAAATATATTACTTCTTAAATATAATACCATTCATCTCACCAATTGGTTTGTAGTGTAGAGTTTAAAATTCATGATTTAAATAATATTTAACAACATAGAAAATCATAACAATATTAATGAAAACAGTGGGATAATGTAAACCATGTGGTATGATTTTAGTAGATTGTAAGGAACTATATCAAAATGCTAGCAGTGGTCATTTCCAGATTTGGGATTATGAATAATTTTATTTTTTCTTGATATGTTTTACTTCAAATTTATGACAATTTTTTGTATTAATAGGAAATAATAAATGTTAATATAAAAAACACTGGAATAAATTTTCTGAATGTTATATTCCCTATATTGAGTACAATATTCCCTATGTTTCTCAGTATTGGGTAGGAAAAAATATTTCATGAATTTCACTTGAAACATTTCTATATACTGCTTGCAAATATTTTTAATGTAAGATGTGAAGTTCGCCTGTTTGGATACTGAACTCAGATGGATGTTACTACAGTCATTTCATTAATGTTGCGTTAAACATCCAGCAGAGCACAATTGATTGTTGGTAGAATCATGTTGCTATTTTGGTAAAACCACATAATCCTGATAGACTGTGAAGACTAATCATTTGCACTGATAGACACTACTGACTGATCATTTACTCTTTCCAAATGGGGAATGAATTTCTCAATCTTGTCTCTATCTTTTGTTTTCTAGTTCTGCAATACACATGCTAGACAAGTGCTCTACTACTGAGCTACATCCCTGTTAATGAAGGGACTAAAATATCACTTTAGCCCATATCATTGTTTACACATTACAGTTTTTCTAGTGATTGCTGGCATATGTACTTTTTTATTTATTTATTGAGGCAGATTAAATATTTGGAGTGTATATTTTACTTAGTTTTAGTCTAAATTAAATCTTAGTGATTAAACCTGATTTTTTTTTTAAGTGAGAGGAAAAATATAGTGAAACAAAATGGTATATGGTGGGAGGTTTTGTTTTCACAAATTCCTGTTTCCTTAACCACTTGTTATATGTGTGAACAGATTGCTTGTTTGGGTTATTTGACAGATTTCCTAAAATAGATAAACAAGTTGATACTTACTTTGTTTACTCAGAAATTGTTTTTGGAGGGTGCAATGTATTTGTAATGTTTAGACCATGTTAAATAATGTGGAATTTATATTAGTTTAGTGTTGCTGTTTCTGAAAGTTGTTATTTAAAGTAGTTGGATTTTTATATAAGAGTTCACATTGATCATAGCATGAACATTTTCATGAATCATTTCAGAATGATTATGTGTATACACACACACACACACACACACAACACACACACACACATGCTCATACAGATGTGTGTGTAAATGTGAGGCTAGATATGTAGCCTGAAGAAACATAAAGAATCTTTCTGGAAAGTAACATCAAAATGAACTCATCATGACTTGAGTTTCTACAGAATTAGGATGAGAAATAAACGGAGAACAAAATGTCTTCTGATTCATTTTAGATGATTTCTCCTAATGAATTAGAATACATATTGGTACTGCCTTTTAAAAATATCCGTCATATACAAGTTTCAGCATAACTGAGTTATCTTAGTTAAAACACCCTTTCATGGCTTTGCTACCTATTGGGTAGATAATCAACAGTGAAGGCTAACAACATTAGAGAGGTGTCGTAGCTCCAAATGCCTAGAGATGTTATGAAAGGTTATTTGAATTGGTGTCTGTATTAAATGTAACAGGATTTGACAATTCCAGTATAGGAACTGTGACATTATAAGTTGCCATTCTAATATCTTTTTTTTTTTTTGACATATGGTCTTGATACTAAGTTCCAAGTTATTGATATCACATTCCTTACAGATAAAACTGCCAACAATCTGAAAGACCCCAACTCTATGTCCACCCCCCCCATAGGAAGGGAACAAATTCCGGGAACTACAAACCCATGACAGGTCACTCCACCCAACCCCAACCCCCCTAGGGAGGTTTCGGGATCTGGTCTCCGGAACTAGTTTTAGGAAATGGTTTCGAGAGCCGCCCGGAGGTTGATAAACTTAAACTGATAAACAGGTTAAGATACCACAGGACAATTGAAAAAGTATAGGTCACCTTGTCCCAGCACAAATCATGGTTGTTCCGGGAGTTAAAATGTAAACCTATGTGCTGTATTCAAAATATCCAATAAGAAACCTGCCCCTTTACCCTATAAAACCCCTGGACCCCAAAGCCCGGTGTGCCAGTTCACCGAAGCTCTGGCTGAGGTTTTTCTGAGCACCCGCAGGCGCCTGTGTACCAATAAACAGCCTCGTGTTTTTGCAGCCAGCAGTGTCTTCGCGTGATCTTCCTTGGACAGGGGGACTGAGGGTCTTTCAAATCAACCAATCAATTCTAACTAGAGTGAAAACTCTCCAACAGAATTTTAGGAATACTTGATGATTCATACATTATGTTGAATTTAAGCCTGAATGAAACAGAACAACAGAATTCCATTTTTCTAATACAGAATAATAACCAAAATTATTTTTAAAAATAAATGATTAGGTTGAGCAGAATATGGCTAAATATTTCATAAAGTTCAAGAAACGTAAAGTTGAAATTCATGAAAGCGGCTTATGAAATTGTCTGACCTATCAAAGCCAAAGCTCATGATCGTAACACCTTACAATGTCTCCTTGCAGTATTTTCTCTCAGAGAAGGGCAATATTAATTTATCAACTCAAGCAAGTGGAATCTATCCTTCATATCTTCCTTCACATCCAATCCAGCACTGAGTCTTTTCAATTGTATTTCTTGATATTTCTGTGGTCTATCTAGTTATTTCCTTTCCAAACAGTACTACCTGGATTCAAACTTCCATCATTTCTGCCGTAACCTCTTACGTGGTCCACCTACACTATTTTTATCTTTTTCCAAATAGATATTCTCTACCAAGTAGCCATCATCATCTTTACAAGGCACTAGTCTAGTGATCCTCCACTGTGAACACAACACATGCGCGCGCACACACACGTTTTACCTACTATATTAATACAGCTTTTACCTACTTGGCTGTATGCTTTGCTCAACATTCCATACCCAGCATCTGACAATACTGATGAATATTTGTCACATGCTTGACCATGGTTCTTTGTCCATGATGGTCAACTAACTCAAGAAATGTTGTATTTCATTATGAAGAATTAAACAATAAAGTATTTCAATATAAAAAGAAAGAAAATATAGTAGTGATAAATGCTATGAAGGCAATAAAACAATGAATTTTGTTGGAGATTAATACAAAGCAAAGGTTAAGGGGAGGGCTGCTGTCACTGGTAGATAGAAAAGGACTCAGTGAAAAGATGTCATTAGGGCTGAGTCATTTAAGTCTGAAAAGCAGCCAGTTTTGTGAAGAGTCCTCTGGACAGAAAACATAGTCAATGCCATTTAGCATTGTCTCATGGTGTATCTAGTTTCCTGCTACACTGTAGTCAAGAGACAGCTGCTTTGGGAGAATTTATCATTTTCTAGGTGCAGTACAAATTGTTGATATTGTTTATTTTTAACTAAATCCAGGATAAAAAAATGGTGTTTTGGGGGGAGTTATTCCCTCTCTCCTTACAGTCCTTATTGGTTTATGAATTGTCCAAAATCACAGTGCCTGGAATCTTGCATAAAGAGGAATCTGCTCTCAGTCCTTATGAGTACTGAGTTCTGTGGGGCATGGACTCACAGCTGTCTCCGGTTCTTTAAATAATTTCTAAGCCAACAAAGTAGATAAGTTTTACCCTATCATTGTCTCCCCACTTCGAGTACCAGATGGGTGAATGCATTGCTACTGTTTTGAAGACTCTTCTCTAGTTTTTATTAAGTGATCTTCCTATATTTTATATTCAAGATTTAGAAAAAGGGAGCATATCCCTCTGACTCAATAAATTATAAAGAACACATTTCAGTTCTGGTGTCTGAAAAACTTTTCCCATTAAAGTATAATTTTGGTTTTCAAAAGATTATGTAAAATAAAAGCATCTGATGTATTTCTAATGCAGGATTTCAAATGGTTTTCATTCAATATTTAAAAACATTTAATTAAATTTATGAGAACAAAATATTTATTTTTTATTCAGAAAAAAAGAATGAATTTTGTTATAGTTTTCTCTAAGCAGTTTAGGTAGAATAGCTTTACTTCATCATTTTCAATCAGGTGTATTGGAGTTTGTTTCCCTCCTGGTTATAAGCCAAAAATATATTAAATCCTTTGCACTCTGGTAATTATTTGATTAATAGTCAACTGGAATGTAAGCTTCATAAATATTTTATCCTTTCATATGCCTTCCAGAGGTATTCAAATTAATGAATAAGAAGTTGCCTGAACTATCATTTGTATGTCAATTTGCTGCAAAGAATAGGATTTTAAATTCTTTTGCAAGGAAGAATGACATTTTATTTTCAAATGAACTACCTTTGAAAATATTTGTGTGATCTTAAAAAAAAACACCTTGAGGGAGATATTTGAATGTAAATTTCAAGTTAAACTTCATTTTGAAAAAGAAGACAGATAAAACTGTTAAACTGATTATTTAATTTGGTTGTTTTTCATCCTGGTTCGATTTTACATACCCATTTATTTTCTGTTACTGCTGGTATTACTTAATATTCTGGAAGTAGGCCGTCTTGTTCTTTCTTATAAACAAATAAACAAGTAAAAACTTCCTTCTACTTTCAACTTTTGTATGTTGCTGCTACTCATTATAAATCTCAGTTAAGAGCACATTTGAGTGTCTTTGACAATGAATGTAAGGTCTCAATTGATCCTGAATTCTGGATGCCAAAGGGGTAAGGATTCCAAACAAAAGCAAAGCAGACTTTGTTTCAATCAAGTGTAGGACTGGAATGAGAGTTTGGGTATCTGTGAAGGTGAATTTATTTTTTTACACATAATTAAAAGTTTAACCAATCTTTGCAACTGGTTAGTTTATTTCAATTCAACTAAGAAACGTTTGTTTGAAAAACCACTCTATCACTATTTCACATTTCTCTTTTCAAATCTGTGGATGATATTAAGTTTTATAGAATTAAATCTCTCTGTAGTAAGCTATTCTAATTAGTTATATGCAGCATTTGCTGATGCATACTGGTGTTTTTTCAAATGGAAATAATGACTTCTGCAAAACAAATAGTTAAAAAGATAGTAATGCAAAGAGAGTATCTGGGAGTGTATCACATCACTGTGAGAACTCTGTAAGAACCTTGATTATTGCCTGCACAAGAAGCTATTCCTCTTTGCAAAGCTGCAGCTCTGCAGTTTTCATGATTAGTTGTGTGGGGAGTTTGATAAACTGCAGGTAACTGGGGCTAAAAGTCTTATACCAATAGTCCTAAGCCAAAGCCTAGGAATCTCAATCTTTCATAGAGTCTCCTTGGTAATGGGTTTCTGAGCTGTGTAGGCGTACTCTACCACAATGTTCTTCAGCAAAATTGTGACCACTTCTCTGCCCAAACTTGGGGAACGAGCTGAGCTTTTTCTGCTTAGCTTTACATTTTAGGTATAAAAAACATACCAGACCTTGGAGAGCAAATGAGTGATTCTGGAGACAAAAATAAAGAATAGGAAAGTTTAGGAGTTAAGCACACATAAGCAATCAACTTTAATGATTGTAGGAAGAGCTGGAGCTTGGAAAGATTATCCAGTTTTATAGGTGGTTTTCTTTTACCACCTTAAATGCTAATGATTACAAAAAGTTTTTAATTTTAAATTAAAATCCTTTCTTGTGTGTTAGTTCCTAATTCATTCATGATGTATGTTAAAGATAAATTCAGTCTAAATGAAAGATAATAATCTTTTCTCAGTTTAGCTCCATTACACACCCATCATATAAACATGTTTGGTTCATGTGATCATAATCTATATTTTCTTCTGTCAATATGTGATAACACAATGACCTTGAAAATAAGTATAGATTGATCAAAAGAATACATATGAAAATGACAATACATGATTAAAATTTCTATGATTTGGATAGAAGACTGGAGGGAATCTGTCATTTGGGGTGTGCGCTTGGGGATTGTATTGTGTCTGGCTCCTGGTACTCAAATTTCTCTGACTCTTGGCTGTCATGAACTAAGCTTTCCTCCACTGCTACCCTTCCACCATGATATTCTGCCTCACCTCTGACCAGAGCAATGAAGTTGACTGTCCATGAACTAAGACCTCTGAAACTGTGAGCCCAAAATAAAATTTCCCTCTTCTAATTTGTCTTGTCTGGTATCTTGGTCACAGCAACAAAAAGCTGGCTAACAGAAATCACTGTAATTTAGAAGTATTATCTGAGAAGGAGGATGTATGCTAAATTCTCTAAGCATTTTCCTAGGAGAGTTATTTGTTTAATTTTTTCAATTATTATTTATTTGTTATCTCCCATTATTAGGTATTCACCTAGATTCTAGTATCACCATATTCTTAATGTGTGGGACTATAAGGAGAGAGAATATTCCATCTCTGACTCCAGGGCAGGCAGATTATCACACCTGTTCTTCTGTAACGAAAGAACTGGGGGAATTAAAGTCTTGTAAATGTCCGCTACAGAAGTTTGTAAATGCAGAAAGTTTAAAAGGAAGAATAACTCGCAGGCTGAAGTTAAAAATAGCTCCTGTGGGTTTATTCTTTAAGAAAGTACAACAACAAAAATATGTATGGTACTTTTACAAAATAAATGAAAGGTATTTCTGATTTTTCTTACTGCATGAAAATTCATAATTTCATATGAAATAATTTTAAATAACTTATTTAAATTAAAAATTTTATAGTTAATACTTTAATTTTATATTTTAACATTTTCAATTCAAATTTCTTTTACAGTAAGAATATTATACTTTTTCCTTGGCCCAGGAGCTGGCATAACATGATTTTGACTTTTGATGCCAACTTTGTTCTTTCCCCAACTTACTCCTTGGATCATGAGTTCATATACAGTCAATAGTGCAAGAAAGAAAAACTATGCAATTGTGTATTTCCCTTCAGAAAAGTAAAAGCTAGAACTTTTAGCTATGAAAGTATATCCCACACTTCCTCTAAGGTCTGGTGACCTCACTGTAGTGGCTTCGCCCTCTTGTGCCTCGTCCTGAGCCACTGCAGGGTCACCAGACCTGTTGCTGACTCAGAGGTTTGGCCTGAAGCTCTGTAAGAAGGGACTTGAACGTATTCAGACTTTCAAGTCTGGTTTATGCAGGAAAAAAATCTTAATTTGGGGTTGACAAATTAAGTGGTTCAAGACCACTTATTCGAGTCTGCTTTTTGCAAAACAGTCTAAGAAAAAGGGCAAAGTATCTGTCTCCCCACAGTCCTCACTACAGTCATCCCAGGTTAACCACCTCCCATTGCATGTTTCCTCCCCATCTCATGCGTTCGGCACAATGATGCCAAGATTATTTTGCAGAGATTAGCAATCTAATCCTTACTTAAGAATTTCACACAATGACACTGATATGGCTGAATTTTTCCTTTTGCATCTAGGTGAGACTGTTCTTTCCCTCTACATATTTTCTATGTTCAATTCTAGTTTCAAAAACTATAAAAATTTAAATTAAAACATGGTATGTTATGTTTAAAATATCCTGTGATGGCCAAAACCTACAGGATAAGGTAGTCAACAGCATGGCTTATACCTCACCTTACCTCATTCTTCCTAGAAGCATGCTCCGGAAGATCATTCCAAGTTTACATGTAAGAGTTGCATACTTGTAGCAGCAACCCACATCAACACCATGCTGGACTATCCACTCTAAAGGAAGCCCAACAGCTTCTGCAATAGAATTTCCATGAAATAGAGCCTCAGGGCCTGGAAGAGTTTGGCTATGGGAGGACTGGTTTCCCCAATCAGCCAAGTGTGGTTTGGGGATTAATATTGAAAACTGTGCTTTTTGTGGATATCATCAAGAAACTGTTATAGCTCCTTCTTCACAAACTGCCTCTCTAGGCTTGGGATCAAAGCCTTGGATTCCTCAGCAGCCTCTGGGAAAAGACTATCTATTTGGGTTTATATATGAGATGTCCCACAAAAAGTTCATGTTCATGAAAGAATGTCCAGAGATGAAATGGTTAGATTATGAGAACTGCAACTTAATTAGGAGGTTAATTCATTTGTTGGATTAACAATTTAAAAGAAGTACTGCACTGAGTGGTGACTGCTGACAGGTGAGGCATGGCTGGAGAATGTAGCTCACCGGGGGCATGCCCATGGGGATCACATCTTGTCCCTGGCTCCTTGTATATGCACTCTCTCTCTTCTTCAAAGCTGCCATGAGCTGATTTTCTCTAATATTTTCTATTACTAAAATGCTATTTCATTTCATACACTTGTAATAATTAATCTGTAGAATAAATACATAGAAATATCAATCTTGGGTGATATATTAACTTCAAATTGTGATAGGCAATGTCAGTTTGTGTTCGTTAAAATTGTAACAATTCAGACTCCACACAGTAGTGATATATACAAGGTCTTTTTGATCTTCATCTTAGCATGCACAGTGTGTAATCAATTATAGATCCTTTTCAGTTTGTTAGGAAAAGCCAGAATATTTCATTAGCTTCTACTGGGAACTTTATTATAAACAAGGATATACATTCTTTTCCATTTTCTAAGAGATAGTCTGCATTTCTTTCACTGTGATCACAGCCTCGGTGCCTTGCCTTCATAAGAGGATTTTTTATTTCAGGACATAGGTCTTTATGTGGCATATATTATATTGTTTTTCTGGGCTGTTGTTTAAAGTTCATTTTGTTAATGGATATTTTGCCATGAAGAATTTCCTTTGTGTGTGCCCTAAAATTTTAAAACATTTGTTACTTGTTGATTGTGTTTCATGTTGAGAAGTCTTTCCTCATCTCTATATTTTTTTCTTTTTTCTTCCTTTCTTTTCCTTCTTTGTTTCTTTTTGGTGCTTAGAATGGAACACGGGGCCTTGCACATGCTAGGCATAGATTCTACCATTGAGCTACAGCAATAGCTCCCATCTAGAATATACTTTTTAAAAACCTTCCCCTTATTGCTAATACTTTCATAGTTTCATTTTTCCAAAAATGTTCTCATTAGTGGTTAGCAGTGGTGGTGCACACCTGTAATCTCAGCCACTTGGGAGGCTGAGGCAGGAGATTTGCAAGTTCAAGTCCAACCTCAAAATTTAATGACGCCCTAAGCAATTTAGTGAGAACCCTGAATCAAAATAAAAGATAAAAAAAGACTAGGGATGTGGCTCAGTGGTTAAGCACTCCTGAATACAATCCCTGGTACCAAAAAAGTTTTTATTAGTGAATTATAGTTATACATAATATTGGAGTTCATTTTTACATAATCATATATGTATGGAATATAATTTGCTCCATTTCAGTTCCCAGTGCATCCCCATTCCCTCTTTGCAACAGTTCCCAGATTACCCTTCCTCTACTCTACTGAACTTCTTTCTACTTATTTATTGTTTTTCAAATAGGTACTTTATAGCAATATATAAAGATGAAATTCACTGTGGCATGTTCATATATGTTCATAGCATAATTTGATCAATTTCAATCTGCAGTTCATCCCCTTCCCTGTCCTTCCCTCTGCCCTCTCTATCCCCCTCCTTTACTCCACTTATCTCCCTCTATATTCATGTGATTCCCCACCAGCACATTTTTCCCCTTATTTTGTTCCAGTTTATGAGAGAAAATATTTGACCCTTGCCTTTCTGAGTGTAGGCTTATTTAACTTAGCATGTTTTCCAGTTCCATCCATTTACCAGCAAATGGCAAAATTTCATTATTCTTTATGCCTGAGTAAACTACATTGTGTACATATACACATTTTCTTTATCAATTCATTGTTAATGAGCACCTGGGCTGATTCTATAACTTGGTTATTGTGAATTGTGCTGCTATAAACATCAATGTACCTCTATCACTAGAGTATGCTGATTTTAGTTCTTTTGGATAAATCCCAAGTATTGGGATGCTGGGGTCAAATGGTGGTTTCATTCTTAGTTTTTTAAGGAATCTCCATACTGCTTTTCGAAGTGGTTGTATTAATTTTAGTCCCACCAACATGAGTGTACCTTTTCTCTTGCATCCTTTCCCAACTTATTAGTAGTAGTATTCTTGATGATTGCCATTACCTTTGGAGTGATATGAAATTTCAAAGTAGTTTGGATTCACATTTTCCTGATCTGTAGGGAAGCTTTGCTGGGTATACTAATCTTGCTTGGCATCCATTGTCATTTAGGCTACATATTATTGTATATATTTTTCCAAGCCCACCTTGCTTTTAGGGTCTGGGCTGAAAAATCAGTAGAAATTCTAGTTTGGTTTATATCCAAATATAACCTTCCATTTTTCTCTTATGACTTTTAAAATGCTATTCTTATTCTATATATTAGGCATTTTAATAATGTATGATGTATTATTTTAATAATAATGGTGAGGAATTTTTGGTCTTGCCTATTTGTGTATCAAATGCCTCTTGGATTTGGATTTCCATCTCATTCCGAAGGTTTGGGAAATTTTCTGATATTATTTAATTGTAAAACTGTGTGTTCCTTTAGTTTATATTTTCATGCCTTCTACTACACCAATTATTCTTGAATTTGGTCTCAGTGTTATTTCTTGAATATTATGATCATGGTCTCAAAATCTTCTCTTTATTGTTGACTTTATTTTTGAAATTGTATACTTTGTCTTTGAGGCCTGATGATCTGTTTTGTATGTGTTTTAATCTATTAATCTGAATAGATTAAAGCTTTCAACTGAATTTTTAATTTGATTTGTTGAATCTTTCATTTCCAGGATTTCTGTTTGGTTCTTTTTCAGAATCTTTCTGTCTTTATGGAAATGTTCTTTCACTTCCAGTATTTTCTATCTTAATCTCTTCTTCCCATCTTCTTTCAGCTCATTGAATAGTTTTACAGTGAACTTTTAAAATTCTTCTCTGACATTTTTTAATTATGTGCTGTGGACAAATAGAAATTGGCCTTTTGTGTTAGACAAGTTTTCATTACTGGAACAAAATACCTAAGGTGATCAACATATAAAGAAGAGAGGTTTATGCTTGCTAAAAAATTCGAAGGTCTCAATGCTTGATCAGTTGACCCCATTAGAAAGTCAGCACATCATGGAGGAAAGTATGTGGTAGAGTAAAGTTGTTCATCTCATGGTGGCTATGAAGCAAAGAGAGAAAGAGAAAGAGACCACTGTGCATGGCTCCCTTTGAGGGCATGCCCCCAATGATCTTAAACTTACCATAGTCCCTACATATAAAAGTTTACAACATCCTCCAATAATGCCATGGACTGAGGACCATGACAGCATCACATTAGCCTCTGCGGGACATTGGAGATCAAAACTATTGTACTTCCCTTTATCAGGTTTAACTATACGTGTGTGAATCCTTCAAATCATGTTCTCCCATTGCAACTTTAAATTCTCAATGGAGGATAGTTTGTAGAATAAGTGTGTCTCCCCATGTTTTAAAGATATGTTGCTCTTCAAAATATGATTTTTCTGTGTCATTTTTTGTTTCTCTTGTTTCCCTACTTTTTGAGACTCTATAATAAATCAGAGCGAGGGAAGAGTACCTTACCAGCCTCACACTTGTTATTATTAGGGTTGATTTTTAATCTCTTTTTCTATACATTGAGACAACCCTTTCACTTTTTCTGAACACCATGATCCTAGACATCTTCTCTGAGTATCTTTATACACTTGCATTTTTATTTTCACTTTTTGCTTCATATATTATGGCTCAGAATTTTTTAAATCCTCTTAATTTTTCTGATAAATTATTCAGTTCTGTTTCTTGTTCTCTTGGTTTTATTAGATGAATGGTAGGAGAAGTAATGCAAGGTCATGTTTGATACTGCCATATTAAAACTGACATTCCAATCCTAATCTGACTTAATTTCCCATACAACTAGAGAAAAAATAATTGATTTTAGGATTTTCAATAAACACATGCAATATAATCACACTATGTGATTTGTATCACATAGTGCTTTGTATCTAATTTACTACAGAATTAATTTTTGCTTACAATATCTTTCTAGATCTCATGGCAGCAATGGCAATGATTTACATAATATCATTTATAAGATAGAATTTAAGGCTTTAATTGAGTATCAAGTGACTTCTGTGAAGATAAAACATATGAATTCAAACCTATGCTACAATTTAGCTCTGGAGCTATGAACTCAATCTTCAGGTGTTGAAGTCTCACCTTTGATACTATCTGTGTGACGTGGAAATGTTTACTGAACTTTAAGTCTCACTTTTCTAATTTCTAAGATAGGAATAATTTGTTAAAAATATTATTTCATTTTATTTTGATGACGTTACGAAGTAAAACTTCTAAGTGACTGGCACGTAATAAGTGCTCAATGACTGTTAGCTGTTTTAGAGTTAGCTGTGCTAGAGTACATGAAATATATACATGAATCAATGCTATAAACACGTAGTTAACTAGTGATTAATAAGTGATTAAATAAATAAAATTTTTAGCAATGGAGTTTTCTAATTTAAAAAGTTTCTAATTTTTCAATATGCCATAAAATAATCTGAATGAAGGAAAGTGATGGTACTTTACTTGCAGAAAGATTTCTCATATTCCCTTTGATTATAATAGCAACTCAATGGGGTATGCAGATCAGATTGGAAGAGCAATAGATTTCTACATATTGTCTATTTCAAACATCAGACAGTGATGTGTTTTCACTAATATGATAATAAACTTGGAGTCAGTTTGGCAGAATGGAGGGTATTCTTCAGGAAGCAGACAGACCTGGCCCTGGCTTTATCAATTATAAGCTGTGTGATTAGCAGCAAGTTACTGAATGTTGTAAACTCTGTATTGTATTATAATTTTATAATGCTAACAACACTATCCTGTTCCATAGTTCTGCTCTGGGAATTAATTTCTAGTCAGTTTCTGTCACTGATACTATTAAGGATTCCAAAGCAAGCATGTTTAGATAATCTTTTTTTCTTCTCTAAGGTGAGGCAAGGTATAATTGAAAGATTTTAGGGCTAATGGGTAGTACCACAGACTGTTAGAATGGTTCAATATTTTTAAAAATGCATCAGTAATATATGCCATTTGCTTCCCAAGGACCATATCTAATTCATTATCTTCTGTCAGCTTCTAGCAGAGAGTTTGGCTGTATTCCATGCATGTTTGCTGAGTGAATAAATTTGTATGTTAGGGCCAAGGTTAGTTCAATGCCTTAAGAAGGTACGTGAAGAAATACTCCCTGGTTCTTCTACTGTGGAGATAAGTTGCAGAGGATGGGAGAGCAGTGACTGAGATTGGGGGTCTCTGATGACCTCATGGTTGTGGCATGCCTGGTGCCTGGGAATGTTTCAGTGCAAGGGCACAGGATGCTTAGCTGCTGTGGCAATGCCCTGCATGAGGAGGCTCAGTGCAAGAGTCTTATCAGTTCTGACATTGATCTCAGGCACATAGCTCCTGGAAATAAAAGAATTCGTATGCTAGACAACCACAGAAGCTGCACTTCTCCTGAGCCTGCCCATTTTATAGTAACTTTTAACGATGGGCTTTCTTAAGAGCTACACAAAGCTCCTAACGTTGCACTTTGCAACTGTGTATTGCAACTGCAGAAAAGCTGTGTAGATGTCCTAGGTTCCGTAACTTTCCTGAATACAAAGAATAATGCTGGCATAGTCTTTAACTTGATAATGAGACATATATAAATAAAGATTACTGGCCTAATTCTTTAGATCTGCATCTCCATCAGGCAGCAGCACTCCACCTGATCCCAGCTTTATTTTCAAACTCTGTGAGTATTTTTTTCTAATCCCCCTTTGCCCCTCACTGGAACCCTGAGTTTGGACATGCTGATTGCAGCATTCTCCATCAGTGCTATGAGTGGTAGAGGATGGTGCTTGTAACTCTTATCTAGGGACTAGGTTTTGGTTATGCCTGTGTGCAGAAGTGTAGAAAAAAGAAAAGTTCCTATGCTAGGGTCTTGGTCTACCCTAACACACTAACACAAACTCAGTGCTTTAAAATAATATGTATCTACTCTCTCACAGTTCAAGTTCAACAAAGGGCTAAGGTCAAGATGACAGCAGGCCTGTATTTCTTCTGTAGGTTATAGGGAGAATGAGTCTCCTCATCCTTTCTGGCTTTTAGATGCTTCCTACGTTATCTGCCCAGGGCCAAATCCAGACAAAGTTTCGGTCCTTCTCAAGATGTAACATTCTGAGCCTCTCTTCTGTATCTCCCTCTACTTTGAAAGGCTCTTATGATTACATTACAGCCACTTAAATAACCCAGGAAAATATTGTCTTTCCTAGGTGTTTAGCTTAGTTGTATCTGCAGAGATCCTTTTTTTGCCATTTAAAATAGCATATTCATAGGGTCCCGGATTTAGGATGTGGACATTGCAGGGGCCACATCATTCTGCCTACCACAAAGCTCTTCTGGCACAGATTACATTAGAGTGCAGCCCAGTGCAAGGCTGGCATGTTCCTGCTCATCAGGATTTAAGAAAAGCTCCTTCCCTGTGCCTCTGGCAGATCTGAATGATTTATTCTTTATACCAAAGCAGCTTTGATCAAACTTTGAATCTCCTCACACACTTAGGGGTTCATATGTGTGGCACTTGGCACATTTTAATGTGTTTCTTCCAGGTGATCTGGACTTACAAAATGGTTAATGTATAAAAAAAATATTTAAAGACACTGGAAGCAATTATCACCTTGCAGTGCTTCTCAGGACTATTATAGATTCAGAAGAATAGGTGGGGGCAGGTGTGCTCTTGGGAAAAGAACTGCATATTCAGTCACATTCTCTGGTAGTAAAGAAAGTCTCCAGTTGAACTCCGGATGGCTCTTCCACTGAAGAATTCCCAGGCCTCCTTGAAAATTTCCAGGTGGGGCCCAAGTTGGCTAACCTTGCTTCTATGTGCTCCTTCTCAGCTTGCCTTTCTCAGTGATTAAACACAGGTAGAGAACAATGATCTCTTACTTATGAGATTTCAAACAAACTGGAGGCAAGCAATTTCAGGGTCCCTTTGAGAGCCTAAGAGCCAGTTCTAGCCTCTCTGCAGAATGTCACTGGAAGAACAAATTTAAAATAAGCCATTTGCATTAGACCCTTTCAACCATCTTTCTACTCTTGTTTTCACTTCTGTATGTGTATGTGTGCTTATAAATGCATTTCACTGCATTTCATTCAGCCTAATGCTGAGGCTGCTCAGAATCATCCCCTCTCTCTCTCTCTCACACACACGCACACACACATGCACACGCACACACACACACACACCCCTACACCCCACACACATAGTGTCATCCTCCCTCAATGTTAAAAAATAAAATAGTGCTTTTGTTTTGTAATTAAAAAAAAACCCTTCAAATTCAAATCCCTATTGAATGTGGCAATTTTTTCCTTTTTAATTTGAGGATTAACTCCAAGAATTCAAGAATATTGGAGCTTTAATTAGGTTTGGTTACTAATACTAAATTCAAATATATGTTTACTTGAATATACATATATATAAACACGTGTATTAGAATCATATACCATATATACATATGTATAATTAATATTTATATAGCTCTATAAAAATACATTTAATATCTATGTGTATTTATTTATTATCTATCTTAAATCTACCCATCCGATCATTGTTGCTTGTTTAGCATCAGAGAATAAAAGAGAAGGAGAAAAGAATTTCTAGGAACAATTAATCAAAACTGGTCCATCAAAAGCTATTTAGTCCATTAAGAGAGACAAACTGACTTGGTCTGATCCATCACTTCTTTTTGTTAAAGGAAGTTAAAAGCCAATTCTGAACAATCTAAAATGGGTGTAAATACGATTTTCAGATGAAGTCAGTGGCTTTTGGTGGTGATAGTAGGGGCTAGTCACGATGTCCAGACAGCCTTTGACTGGATCAAACTGCAATCTGTTATAATCCAAACCATGAGAATTGTTAAGTAAAATTTTTGGAAAGTCATTGATTTGGACTGAGCTCCCACAGGAGGCACCAGCTGACAAAGCCAAAACAGAATCACTTGGTAATGATATGCGATCAACTGAAACAGGAAAAACAGAAAATCCCCAAACAGCAGATTCACAGAAGCCCATCAAGAGAGACCCAGTCAACCCGAAAAGACAGAGAAGCCCTGTCTGCCTACCACACACAAGGAAAATGAACTGATGATAATTCGTCTGCCTCACCAATTGGTTTTGTGCTACTTTGTGTACCAGAGAAACAATAGCTGTACTCCATTTGTGTACAATGAATCAATAGCTGTACTCCATCTGTGTACAATGAATCAAAATAAATTAATTAAAAAAATCAGCTGCTTCTTGTATGATGCTGTTTCCTCGTTCCTCCTACAGATGTCTTAGTAAAGCTGATCATACTGCCCCACCCTGGAGTGTTCTTCCATTTTATATACTAGACCTTGCCAAGTTTAGGAATACCATCGAAAGCCAGTTAGAACTAGAAGTGAGGAGCCCAAGGTCCTCACCACACAAAAGTGATGAATGTTTATAGAGATGGAAATGATTTGATTTGATCATTACACACTGTATGGAGTCAATGAACAATCACACCATAACCTATATATAAGCTCAATAAAAACCCCAATTAGATTAAAACAATTTGTTGAAATTGTGTTCTTTGACAAATATTTAAAAGGATATTAAGTCGTTTTTGCAGTCTTTCTCTGCTCTAGCAGGGTTTGGTTCCCTTTTTGTATTTACCTCAGAATTATATTTTCCCTTACATTGTGTCTTATATTTCATTCTGTTCTTTTTGGTGAACATTGCCCTTATTTACTCTTCCCCTCCAATATTATCTGTATTTTGAAGGATAGTGTTCTGTAAAAACATTATAATTTTAATTTGTCTGTCCCTCTTCCCAAATGAAATTGCTGCTGACATGCTGGAGTAATTACATATTACCCAGCAAGACTCCTGGGGTGATGTGCTCATCAACTATCTTAGGTTCAACTCCCATTAGAGACAATATGAAGTATCATTGGACTTGGTAATAATAATAATAATAATAGTAATAATAATAAACTCATGTTCACTTTGGAGAGGGATTTAATTATGAAAATGAAAGGGTAGAAAGCAAAGCCATAATCCATGGGCAATGTTAAGTTGAACAAGGTTTTTTAGTAGTTTTTAGTAACTAGGTGCAATTGGAAGTGCACACATTCTGATGGAATTAGGAGAAAATACCTATTCCTAGAAAAATAAAATACTAGCTTATTCTGTGGGGAGTTGTTCTGTAATTCATTTTAGAACTATTTTTTTTTCTTCCATATAAAAACAACCATCAAGACTTTGTGCTTTGTCTCTTACCTACTACAAAGAAATCCTACTTTATGTAAGACATTTTTGAGAAATCTCAACTTGCAATTAACTATTTTTCTATGTTTGGGTATGATAAAAATAGCCATTTGAGAACAGCATAATAACAAGTAATGTGAGATCTAGGTGGAATGCAGAATATCAAAGGTGATACCTGATTTTGAGGATTATAAATATATTGCCAATATTGCTTATAAATGTGTTAATATTACTGCATCCACACAAATTAAAAAGAAGTTGCTGTGAGAATGTCTCACTTCTAAACAATAATAGCCATGCCATGTGTTTCTCATGACAACCATCCTACTGGAAACAAAGTTTTATCTCACTGTTGTTTTAGGTTTGCGTTTCCCTTCAGACTAATAATTTTGCATATATTCCTGTGCTTGTTGTCTGTACATTTTTTGTGAGTTTTTTTCTATTCTTTTTAATTATTCATGGCAGTAGAATGTATTTTTATTTGTATATCATCTTTAGAGAAATGTCCAATAAATAAATTTCTTTGTCCATTTTAAGATGTTTGTCTTTTCATTGTTTAGTTAAAAATACACCTTATATGTTCTGACTATGAGACATTGTAGAATATGCAATTTGCATGTGTTTCTTATTCTACAGATTTGATGCACAAAAATCTTTATTTTTTCTTTCCTTTCTTATTAAAGCACTATAATTATACATAGTACTTGGGTTCATTTTGTCAAACTCATACATGCAAGGAATTTTATTTCAATCCACCCTCCTTTTTCTCCCTTCCTCCCTCATTATATCCTTCCTCTACTCTACTCATCCTCCTTTCACTCTTTTATTCACTAATTTTTGATTGATACTTTCTACAAATACATAAAAGTGAAATTCCTTTGGAGCATTTATAGATCCATATAGCATAATTTTGTTAAATTCATCCCATATTTCCTCTCATTTCACATTCTTCCTTCCTTTCATTCTCCTTCTTCTACTCCACTGATCTTCCCTGTATATCTATGATATACAGTCCCTTGCCCAACCACCTTCTTGCCTTTGTTGTGCTCTAGCTTCTACATACAAGAGAAAACACTTGACTCTTGATTTTCTGGCTTATTGTAATTAGCATGATATTTTCCATTTCCACCCATTTACACACAAATGCCATTATTTCATTCTTCTTTATGGCTGAGTGTATATATACCACATTCTCTAGAACCACTCATCTATTGATGGACATCTGTGATGATTCCTTAATTTAGCTATTGTGAATTGTGTTGCTGTACACATTGATGTGGCTGTATTGCTATAGTATGTTGATTTTAGTTCTTTTGGATAAGTACCAAAGAGTGGAGATAGCTAGGTAATATGGAGGTTCCATTCCTATGTGTTTAGGGAATCTTCACACTACTTTCTAGAGTAGTTGCACCAATTTCCAGACCCACCACCAACAACCTGTCAGTGTACCATTTTCCCACACGCTAATATTATTGACTTTCTTTTTCTATTTAAATACATTTAAAATTCTTCTCTTGTTTATTGCTCTCAGTAGAGATTCAAGAACTATATTGAATAGAAGTGGTGAGAGTGGACATTCTTTTCTCACTCCAAATTTTAGAGGAAATACTTTCCATTTTCTCCATTGAGTATGATGTTGGGTTTGTCATATACAACCTTTATAATGCTAAGGCAAGTTTTTTCTATCCCTAGTTTCTCCAACATTTTTAACATGAATGGATGCTGTATTTTATTGAATGTCTTTTCTGAATCTATTCATATGATAGTATCATTTTTATTCTTAATTGCATATTGGTGGTGAATTGGATTTATTGATTTGTATATGTTGAACCAAATTTGCATCCCCGAAATGAAGCCCCCTTGATCGTGGTGTTTTATCTTAATGTGCTTTTGAATGTAGTTTACGAATATTTTATTAAGGATTCTTGTGTCTATATTCATCAGGGATATTGGTATGTAGTTTTCTTTCCTTGCTCTGGTTTTGTCTGGTTTTGGTATCAGGGTTATATTGGTTTTATAGGACATATTTGGGATTGTTCCTCTTTTCAATTGCATGAAATAATTTGAGAAAGACTTGTGCTAGTTCTTTAAAATTTTGATAGAACTCAGTTGAGAATCCATCGGGTCCTGGGATATTCCTTTTGTGAGCATTTTAATTGCTGTTCCAATTTCATTATTCCATGTTGATCTGCTTAGGATTTTCATATATTCCTGGTTCAAATTCATTAGGTCATGGATATTTAGAAGTTTCTCAATGTTTTCTAGATTTTCCAGTTTATTAGAATATATTTTCTAAATAACTTCTAATAATCCTCTGGATTTTCAGAAGGATTTGTGGTTATCTCTCTTTTTTATCTTTAATTTTTTAAATTTTGAGTTCTCTCTTTTGGTTTGTTTGGCTAAGGGGTTATCAATCCTATTTATCATTTTGAAGAACCACCACTTTGTTGCATTGATTCTATGGCATTGTTCTTTATTCTCAACTTCATTAATTTTGGCTTTGATCTTTATTTTTCCTGTCTGCTATTGATTCTGGAGTTAGTTTGCTCTTCCCTTCTTAAGGCCTTGACATGAAATGTTAGATTATTTTGTGGGATCTTTCTATTTTTTAAATGTAGCCAGCCAATGTTATAATGTCCCTCTTAGAACTGCCCTTTACTGTCCCAGTGATTTTGATATGCTGTCTTTTTGTTCTCATTGGCTTCTAAGAATTTCTTAACTGGTTCTTTTATCTGGTCTGCATTTAAAAGAGTATTGTTTCAATATCCATGTGTTTTTGTAGTTTCTATTTTTTATTTTTCTTGCTCTTGATTTCTAATTTATTTCCAATATGGAATGATAAGATGCATGAAATTATATATTTTTTATATTTGCTAAAACTTATACTGTGATCTAGAATAGGGACTATTTTGAAAAAGTTTCCACAAATGTCTGAGAAAAAGTTTTTTTACATAAAATGTTCTGTAGAAGTCTTTTAAGTTTGATTTATAGCATTGTTTAGGTTGAATTATCTTTATTGACTTTATGCTTTGATAAGGGTTTGTTGAAATCACCAGTATTACTGTATTGGGGTCTAGCTAAAATTTAATGTCAATGATTTTTTTTCAATGTTATTGGATGTACTAACATTTGGGGCATGCATATTTCCTATCAGTATATCCTCTTGTTGCATTGTTCCCTGCAATGTAGGGGACTTCTTTGTCTCTTCTCATTAATTTTTGCTTGAAATCTGGTATGTCAGATATGAGAATAGCTCCACTTGTTTTTGGAGTCCAATTGTGTGGCCTTTTTTTTTTTCTTTTTCTTATTCCTTTACCATCATCTTGTGAGGGTCATTGCCCATAAGATTAGTCTCCTATAAGCAGTATATATGTAGATCTTGTTTTTGATCCATTCTGCTAATCTATATCTTTTAATTGGATAGTTGAGATCATTTATATTCTCAAATATATACGTGGATATATCCATATATATATATGTGGATACATCTTTGTAGTTTATTGTCATTTTGATTTTTTCTTATATTTAATTCTGTCTCAATTCTCGTTGAGATGATTATCTTTTTTATACCTTAGTTTATATATTTATTTATTTTTATGTGGTGCTGAGGATTGAACCTAGTGCCTCCCATATGCTAGGCAAGTGCTCTACCACTGAGCCACCATCCTGAGATGATTAGTCTTGAATTGATTTTCATCTATTTCAGAGTTTGAGGATTTGTTTTTGTGTTCTCTGTGTGGTTTGTTTGTTTGTTTGTTTATTGTAGCAGCCATTGAATCCTGAGGTGCTTAATGACAGAGCCACCTCCCTAGCCCTTTTATAAAATTATTTTTTATTTTGAGAAAGAGTCTCATTAAGTTGCTTAAAGACTGACTAAATTGCTGAAGCTGGCTTTGAACTTGCATCCTCCTGCCTCAGCCTCCCAAGCCACTGGGATTACAGGCATGTGCCACCATGCCTGGCTGGTGCAGTTTATCTTTGAGTATTCATTGTAGTGCTGATTTATGGAAATTAATTCTAAGTTTAACCTTACTTGGAAGGTTTTTAATTCCCCATGGAATATTAAAGAGATCTTTCCTGGTTATAGCACTCTTGGTTGGCTATTGTTTTCATTTAGTGTTTGGAATATCATTCTTTTTGAGTTTGGAATGTATAAGCACAGGACCTCCTTGATTTTAGGGTCTGAGTTGAGAAGTGAAAAGTGAGCTTATTCATTTGCCTCTAAATGTGACCTGATGTTTCTCTTTTGTAGCTTTTAATATTCTGTCCTGATTTTGTATGTTAGGATTTTTTATTATGAGGTGTCTTAGAGAACTGTCTTCTGATCTGGTCTACCTGAGGTCCTGAATGGCTCCTGATATGTGGAAAGTTTTCTGTATCTCATTGAAATGTTTGTAATGCCCTTAGTCTGTATTTCCATGTTCTCTTTTATCCCAGCAACTCTTAGGTTTGGTCTTTTGATGTTGTCCCAGAGTTCTTGGACTTTGATTATATTCTATCATTTGTTCTCCTTTATTGCTTACTGTATATTCAAGTTCATGTACTCTGTCTTCAAGACCTGAAATTATATCTTCTACAGAATCAATGTGTTTGTGATGTTTTCAAGTAAATTTTCAACTGATTCATTGGAACTTTCATTTCCAGGGTTTCTGTTTGGATTTTTTTTCAGTATTTCTATTTCTATATTGATATGGTCTTTAATATCCTGCATTTTCTCTCAATTCATTCCTTAGATCTTCTTTTGGTTCATTGAATACTTTAACAATCATTTTTTATAATCCTTGTTTGGAATTTCATCCTCTTCCATATCTGTGTAATATTTTGTTGGGGGATTGTGGGTTTTGGGGAAGATTTGTTTGCCTCTTTCCTCATGATTTTAGAGTTTTAGACTTGCACATCAATTAAGATGTATTCCCTCTCCTCCATCCATGTCCTGATTCATGCATTTCTTTATTATTCTAGGATTTCTGTCTGTTTTTTGATATGTGAGTAGATGTCCAATGGTGGGACCATCTTGTGTGGAGTGAGATTTGCTGTTTCTCTGTTGAGTTGAATTTCTCAACAGCAGTGTCTCTGCTCTGTGATATTGACGTTCTCTTATCACTGTCCATCTCTCCTAGAGGGAGGCAGGGACACAAAGAGCACTAAAGTCAGCAACAGATGTACTACCTTAAAATAAATTTGTATACTTTTATGTCTACAATACAAATTTATCCCTATGTAGGAATGCTGAAGTCAGCATTTTACATTAGTACTCACAAAAAAAACTGAAGTAGAGCAGACATTAGACAGCACTGTTTACTGTGTCATCCACTGCATTGATCCAGAGTACTACTAATCACAACAAGATGAATGGGGTAGGAATTACATAAACATATATATATGCATGTATATATATATATACACATGTACACATACATATATACACACATGTATGTGCATATATATATATATATATACATATATATATATATATATAATCCCTTGATTTTGGTGGATTATCGTTTCTCAAGTAAAGGAAAACTGGGTTGGGGAAGAAATTTTGAAATATTTAAAAAGTGATCTTAGGAGAGGTAGGAGGAAGGTGGTAGGTAGCACATGTTGACTATAAAAAGAGGGAATAAAAAATTAACTGAATGTAATAAAAGAGAGGGGAAGTGGGAACAGTAGTATTTGTTTGTTAGTGGTGCATGGGAATGAAAAGGGAGAGATGAGAGACAAGAACCAAAGTATGAAGAAACCATCAATTGTAATATCAAAACAACTTGAACCCATGTGTATTTGAACCCCACCTAAGTCAAACCAAGGCTAAATAATAAACAAGTGCAGAAGAAAGTAATTAATGTGAAAGTAAAATTATGGGAATATGCAAAATTTTTTAAAACCTATCTGTGATAACATGCTTACCACACCCACATCCACACATACAAAGTCATCTGTAATGGAGAAAAGAAAAAGTAATATAGTAAGATGAAACAATGCTTAAATTTTCAAAATTGAAATTCAAAAAGAATAAAAATAAAGACTGGAAGTATGGAAGAAACAAAATAAGCAAAAAGAAAATATTAGAGAAAAAAGGAAGAAAATCTTAGGAGAGAAAAAAAGGCTTATTTCTGCTGAGGTGATGAAAATTGCAAGGAGGGATGGATTTTCATTCTTACTATTTATTTTTATTTTTTTAACACTTATTTGCTGAACTGGGGTAGTTATTTTGAAACAATATCTGTGTTCCTCACTTAGCTATCAGCCTTTGTGGATAGGAGAAAAAAATTGGTTGTAGTAGATCTCAGCTTCCAGGCTCCCAGTTAAGGGTGGAGTAGAATAATTTGGGAGCTGAAGCATTGTGTATTTCTGTGGCGGGGGTAATGCAGAGTTCTAAACTGCAAGTTCCAATACTTGGGATTTAGTCTTGACCAAACTATGGCATTTTGTGGGTGCCTGCTTGAGATTTGATCTATACCCTCTTTTGTTGGAAAGATGCTAATCTCTGCACGAAGTCCAGAATTTGGGCCTCTGGTAAAACCCACTTTTAGGGTACAGGGACTTAGCCCTCACAGGATTCCTCTTCACGCTATGAATATCAAGTGCAGGGTATCTGCCTGGAATGCAGACACTCTGGTGTGGCCACTAAAGGCATCTTGCAATAGTTCTTATGTGACACTAGCAACAAAGGAGCTTTCTCCTCTGGTATTGGAAGCCTGTGTGGTCCAGGTATAGTTTCCTTTGTATCTATTTTAGTCTCTTTAGTTCAGATATCCTCTGGGAATACTTCTGTGGTTGTTGTTGGCTGTTTGTAACTTCCTTTATGAGTTTCCATCAGCTGTCTCTGCTGGCATTCTGCGCTGTGCACCAGCTGCTCTCGGTGCCTGGGAGCATTTTCCACACCCAACAGTGCTTTCTGCTCCTGGGGTAAGTGATTTTGGGGTTTGCATATGCTGAGCTGCTTTCTCTACTGATTCTGTATCCATTAAAACCAGCCTTCCTCTCTAATCCCTAGGTTTTCCCTAATCAATTATTCTTATTTTATTTTTATTTTTACAGACTTCATTTTGATTCATTTAAATTTCTTTATCTGCCAGCAACACTGCGTCCCTTGTGCTCAAGCCCCCCCTTATACTGCCACCACTGGTGACCAAGCTGGTGCATCTCTAACATTGTATTTCATGTGGTATGTTCAATTTTCGGACTTTTCTTGTCTATATGGTTTATTTTATGGTCCCATATTAAGTTTCTGTGAGTCCCGTTAGTTACCTACCTCCCTGAGAAGCAGCCTTCCACTTTGTAGGTCTGGAGTTGAGGAACTGCTGGGAAGTGCAACCTTCCTTCAGGCTGCCATCTTCTTTTCTTTAGTTTATTTTTAAACAACCTCAAAGGCAAATCCTTCAGGCCACCATTTCTTCTTTCTCACTTCAGTTCAGCCCTGAACTCCCCACCATGCTGAGGGGCTTCTGCATTTGATCTTTCCTGGTAGAAGTTCAGAAGTCCAGATCTCTTGTTGTCATCTGAGGCTCTCTGTTTGGCTAAAATATGAGCAATCCCAGTAACTTGGGAGGCTACAGCAGGGGTATTTCAAGTTTGAGGACAGCCTCAGCAACTTAGCAAGACCCTTTTGATTTGGTAGTGTTCCCAGTCCAAACTGCTGTGTCAAGCTCCAGATTCTGATCTGCTGGTTTTGTCTTGTATGGGTCCTCACCAAAGGTCCTGGGGGCAAGGGTGATCAGGTGCCCCTGGAGGAGTAGGAGAGGGAAGATAACATTTTCAATTTTGATGTAATTTGATTGATATATTTTATCTTTTGCTGCTTGTGCTTTTGGTATCATAGCTAAGAAACCATCATCACTAAGTACAAAGACATAATGATATCCCTTATGTTTCCTTTTAACCATCTATGGTTTTGCCACTTACGCTAAGTTTTTGATTCCTTTGGTTTTAACTTTTATGTATATTGCATGAAGTTGGGGCTCAACTATTTTCCATTTACTGCTTCATTTGCTGAAGAGGCTTTTCTTTCCCCAATGAAAAGTCTTGACACCCCTGGGCAAACTCAATCGGCCAGAAAAGTGTGGATGGATTTCTGGATTCTTAGTTCTATTTTACTGGTCTGTGTGTCTTAATTCTATTACATTGGTCTATATCTCGATGTCAGCACCACACTATTTTGAATAATCTAGCTTCGTGGTAAGTGCTGAAACTGAGAAGTGTATCATTCTGTGAATTTTTTCTCTCTTTCTCCCAATATTGCTTTGCTGAGTGACGGCCTTTGAAAATACATATAAATTGGTGGGTTGACATTTCGATTTTCACTGACCTGCCCCTGAATTTTTGATAGGGATTGCATAGAATCCGCAAATGCCTCGTGTAGTATTGGCAGCTTACCAATATAATTCTTCTTATCCATGAAGAGGAGATGTCTTTTTAGGTTTTCCTTGATTTCTTTGAGCAGTTCTCTCTATAGTAAACCTAGAAGTTTTTCATGTCCTTGGTTAGATTTATTCCTAGATATTGTTTTCTTTTGGATGCTATGTAATGGAATTAATTTTTCATTGCTGCATATGAAACAGATAATTAATACTTTGTGTATTGATCTGATACCATAATCTTTACTAAATTTATTCTTATCCTTCAAATTTAGTTTTACTTCTTCCTTTCCAGTTTGAATAATTTTAATTCATTTTGACTAATGGCTCTGGTTAGAAAATTAAACACTGTATTGCACTGATGAAAATGGTTTCCTTATCTTCTTCTTAATCTTAGAGGGAAAGATTTCAGCCTTTACCACCAACATGTCAGTTCTGGAGTTTTCAGAAATGCTCTTCATCACATTGAGGATGTTCCCTTATATTCTTGATTTTTTAAGGTTTTTTTCTTTTTCACTCATAAGAAACTTGTCAGATTTCATCTGTTCTTTTTTTCTGCTTCAATTTATATGGCTATGTTTTTTTCATCATTGTATTAATGTCGTTTATTACATTGATTTATTTTTTAATGTTGAACAATTCTTATTTATCTAAGATAAATCTCATTTGGTTAAAGTGTATAAACCTCTCAATATGATATTAATTTTGGTTCACAGTATTTTGTTGAGAATGCTTGCATCAATATTTGTAAGAGATATTCGCTCATTATTTTATTTTCTCGTTATATTTTTTTGCTTTGGTACCAATGTTATGCTAGACTTATTGATTAGGGAATGTTCTCTCCTGATCAGTTGTTTTTGGAAGAGTTTGAGAAGTATTGTTATAAGTCTTTTAAAAAAATTGACAGAGTTCACCAATAAGTCCATCTTTTCTGATATGTTATTGCTTCCTTCTTACTAGCTTCCTAGTTCCTTTTCCTTTGGATAAAGTGAACAGGGTTTCTTTGAGCTGTGTTGTTTGTTCCATTAGCCTTTCTTGTTGTTTGACACTTTAGCTTTTGGTATAGAAATATGATGATAATAAAGAAAGCCCAAGGAACTCAGTATCGCATTCTTCTTCAGTTCCTGATGTCCCTTTTGAATCTGTTTGCTCTACCTCTGAGAATTTTATGACATTAGTTTTTCTATTTATTTTCCAAGAACTTTAAATGACCTAGCAAGAGGTATAACATGCCTACTCCATTTTCCCTGAAGTAGAATTCCTAAATTTTTTTTTTAAATTTCGTATAATTTTCCAGTTTTCTGATGAATTTCTCTATTAAAATTCCCCATTTTTTGTCAATTGGTTTTATCTCTTTCTTATAATCACACTTATACATTTAATAAACTATTTTTCTCAGTCATTAATATGTTCTCATTTCACTTGCAGTTTCTTGTTCTGTGTACAAAATGATATAGTCATTATTTTGACTTTGTGTATAAAATAATCCAGTAGTGATTGACAGTGGATACTTGAAAAGACATACTGTAGCGTCTGCTAGGCAGCCCAGGTAACAAGTTGACCTCTTGGGCCTGTCAGAAGTTGATCTGGTTGTTGAAATCCATGTTATAGTCATAGAAGTTCCACTTTCATCTTTGGTTCTAAATGCTCTGAGGGGACAGTTAAATTCTTCCCTCTACCAAGGGAAATCCTTTGAATCTCGTAGACTTACAGATCATATTTCGGCCCTAGCACTGCTGCTGCTAGGGTTAATCTTTTAAAGACATATTTATCAGGGGTAAAATTGAGGGAGACCTTGGTTTTCATCTTTGCTTTTCCTCTATCAATGTCAAGTCCAAGTATATCACAAGAGGATGAAATTTCTGTTTACTTTGTACTCTTCCCAGATTCTGTTTATTCAAAGCAAAGGTTTCAAATGGGAGATTTCAATAACAGGAATGTTTTTTGTTTGGCATTTGGGACCACAAATTTGTGAATATACAGCAGCTGAAATTCTTGTTCTAGTCGTTTCCCTACCCATGTTAAGTCTTCTCTTGTACTTACTTGTGTTCAGACTAGGTGTTCACATCCAACCATGAAAGTAGCATGCTCTGCTTATGTCACATAGGTTTATATAATTTCCCTCTAGAGTACGTTGAGTGTCCTTGTGCTTGACACACTGCAGACTGTAAGTTAGTCTGGAAGCTCCTTTTATCTCCCATGTTGTTTTCAAAATGCACCTTCTTTCTTTTCCTTTTTTTGTTTGGCTTAGTAATACAAATGTATTGAGAATTCCTAGTGTGGTGGTTATCTCCTCCCACCTTGAGGGAGGAAACAACACTATAGGAAATCACTGGGAAATCCTACACTGTCCCAAACCCCTGGCCAGCACAGCGAGGAGAAAAGTCATTCCCCTAAAAAGGGCTGGTTTTCAGTCTTCCTTAATTCCAGAGAACTCAAGAGGATGAGTGCAGAGGGAACCATCGCATGGTACTAGGGTTGGGGTGTACGGGACCTCTAGTTGGTTCCTCAAAAACTGGAAGGGAAACACATCTGCTTCCTCCCAGGGAGGGGGTGGAGTTCTGTTTATCAGATATTAGAAATTATCATTTCTAATCCTTGATGAGACTGTCACTTCCCTGGGTAAAACTTTCATCCCGTAGGTTCAGCACAAGGTTATCAGCCATGAAATAGACAGGATTTGTGACATGAGGCTTGTCCTAGAGATGTTCTGGGTGCCTGTATCTTGCAAAGCCTGATGTAGCTAGGATTCTTGCTCAGTTTTCACCAAGAATCTTGGCAGCCTCTGCCTCACTGTCAGCCTGCACGACCTTCTGCTGATTTTCCTGTTTGTTTTTTCCACCAAGAACTGGGCCAGCTGGACCTCCTGCTGGCCCATTTGTTTGGCTTCCACAGCAGCTGTGTACTCCAGGCTAAAACTCAGCTCCTCATCATTCAGGATGAGGCTGAAATCCTTAGCTTTTTCTGTCAGCTCCCTTTGGATAAATAGGGATACCTGAGCCTGCTGGGTGATCATCTGTGATGTACTGAACTTGGCCACCACACTCTTGAGCACCTTGTTGACAATGGACAGCAATACTCAACTGCTTGTAGTCTAGCCCTAGGCTCTAGTACATGCTAGGAAGCTCTTGGGCATTGGGTCCAGACAGCACGAACAGGGAGATATTCACCATCTGCAGGTCTTTGGAGCCTGTGGGGGAGAAGAGTTATCGGGGTCTGGCCTGAAGGTCATGGATAATGGGGTACTTGAACCAAGGAATCCTGAAATGAAGTCTCTCAGCCAGGATGGTGTCCTGTTGTATACCACCAATCCAATTAAAGATGGCTCTGTGTCCACCTAAAATGGTGGACAAGAATTTTTGGACTCTGTAGAGCCTGGGACAAATTCTGGGCCATATCTGGTTCTGAGGGAGGCAGCTCCCCACCCGAGGTCAGGAGGGGGTTCAACCCCCATCCCCGCGTTCCAGTTTGGAAATCACAACCAGCACAGGAGGGCTTGGAGCAGCAGCATTCCCTGGAGTCAAAATGCGCCTTCTATTGTTTGCCAAAAGCATTGTTTGTCTCTTAGTGAGTCCAATGCCTGCCTCTAAGAATGAGTTAAATGAGATCACAATTACCAGATTTTGAATAAGTTTACTGGGGTTTAGGATTAGGACACAGAGTCATGTATCTGATCTTTTGTACTCATCCTGGAACCCATCAAGAGCCTTGAAGCATAAATGTTCAACTGATGTTTTAAAAAAATATCTTAGACCTGACTTGGAGAAATTCTGTGTGCCACAATGTTCAGTTGGCATGACCAATCTTAAAACTGACCAGTAAATGGAAATGCAAACTTGGTGCTAATGCACTGAAATAGGGTTCGTTTATATGATGAAAGCTTAAAACACTAAAATAAGGAAAATTATACCCAAATCAGTTTTTAAATTCTGTATCCTATTTCAAAGTATAATATTTGAATGACTTCTTACTGTATTATTAAAAAAAACAGTAACAGTGACAAATGGTAATGAAATGTATGTATTAAAAACATTGAAAATGTAAGTTGTAGGAAGACCCAAAAGCAAGTACTTGCTTCTCTGGAATTAAAATAAAATGGAAAGTTTTAATAACAGTACTTTAAAATCTTCTACCTAATTGCTGCTTTTGCATTGTCAAATAAATAATAAAATATAGTCCTTAAATAAATTTTCTTAGTTTATATCAGATTGATTATAGATTCAGAGTAATTAATGTTTCATTATACCACAATAAGAATTAATATTCATAATTATTATTTGAAGCTTATAAAATCCAAAAAAATCAGAACAATGTTAAATGTTATACCTAGGATAGTTGTTATGGGTTGAAATGCATTTCTCCAATATTTATATGTTTAAGCCCTAACCACTGGTTCCTTAGAATGTTACTGTTATATGGAGATAGGACTTTTAAAGAGGTAATTTAAAGTGAGTCCCATAAGGTATGCTTTAATCTAAGCTGAATCCTGTACTTTTGAGAAGAGGAGCTTTAGGAAGACAGAGACATCCAGACAGTCAACTGTAAAGAGGCAACAAGAAGAGACCATCTTCAAGCCAAATTGAGGGACCTCTGAGGAAACCAAACCTGTCACTCCTTTATCTTGGATTTCTAGCCTCCAGAGTAGTGAGAAAATACATTTCTGTTGGTTAAGTACAAAGTGTGTGGTGGTTTTCTATGGCATCCCTCAAAAACTAAGGGATGTTCTGTTCTGTTATTTTAAAAATTGGGATTTTCTTGGCATTAAACCAACCCATTCCTATTATATTAGAAAACATAAAGAAGAGGAAAGCATTCATACTTAAATATTGGTAACAGTTTTGTATAAATCCTTCCAGATTATAACCATTCAGATATTCATATAACTATCTATTTATATATATATACATATATAAAATATATATATTTGAGAATTATTTTTGTGAATGAAACACCTATTCTATATTGTTATATGCCACATTGCACAATGACATTCTATCATTTCATATTCATAGTATATAATATCAACAAATAATATTTACATTCTGTTTTCATTTTAATACATGCTGTCAAATATCATTCTTTTATTTATTTATTTTTGGTGCTCTGGATTGAACCCAGGGACTTGCGCATACAAGGTAAGTACTCTACCACTGAGTTATACTCCCAGTTCTTTTTATTTTACCTTGAAAGATGGTCTTACCAAGTTGCCCAGGCTTGGCTTGAACTTGTAAACCTCCTGCCTCAGGCTCCCAAGTAGCTGGGATTATAGTTGTGTGCTACCATACCCAGTTTGAATACCATAATTTTAAAACCAATTTCTTGCTGTTGGAAACTAGGACTGACTTATTCAACATCTTACTCTCTAAGCAAAACTGTAACAAATGTAATTTTGCGTATATTTGCTATACTTTTTCAACAATGAATAAATTTCTAGGAGTGAAAGTATTGGGGCAAAAGTAATGAATATTTTAAAGTCTTTTGATGTGTACTACCACAGTACCTTTCAGAAAATATACACCCTCTTATGCCTCCAGCAGAAGTGGTGCATTTCATTTTTAAAAAGTCCTTTAAACTTAGTAAAGCATCTATATTATCTATTGCACTGTTTAGTGAACAAAATTTCTGTTCTCCAGGACCAATTCCCTCTTTTGCAGAAAAATTATTTTACCAAAGTATCTTATTAATTTATTGAATTATGATTTGCTTTCTTAGTTTTTAGAGACTGCAAACCTGTTGTTGATGCATATCCCCAATCTTGTTTCTTCAATAGGCTTTTAAAAATTATTTTAATAAATTTTGCTTTCTTTAAGATCTAGATATTTGTGTATTTTCCATTTTCTTTCATCAATTTGAAATTAAATTCATTTTTCCCATCCACAAGTGTATTTTTCTCCTTTATATTTCCTAAGGACAATTATACTCAGATTTTGTTTTAGAACATCTATTTCCTTTCACAATATATGCATTCTCTCTTGACTATTATTGATGTAATAGTACTTGGTTCTATGTTCAGATATCTCTGATTATTTAACCAAATCTATAGTAATGTGAAAGCCCCATGGCTCTTTTACTTTTTTCTAGTTTTATCCTCTTAAGAAACAAAATACATGTCTAATTCTATTTTCATGTGCAACTCAAACTATTTTCAGTTTTAAGTTTACTTACATCATGTGTCCATGTCATGGCCAACTTCGATATCATTTTTCACATAAAGATTTCTAGCCCCTCTGTATAGCTGATCTTCTCCCTGAGGAACACTGAAATTTGCCTTTACAAATAGTACTGGAAATAAGTAACATTTTATCTAGTTTAACAATGAGTGTGTACTGGACTATCATCTTCTGCTATTTGCAACAGCCTAAGGTCATATATGACATTCATTTAAAAATTAATAAATAGTAACACACAAGAGATGAATATGGGTCCTATGTTAGGCAAAAGGACCACACCAAAAACCATATTTCAGCCAAGGGATTTTATTTGGAGTGGCACAGTGGCCGCTCTGGGTGATGAAGGCGGCAGCAGGAGCCGGGAGAGACAATGGCCCTGAGATCCAGTGCCTTCTTAGAGGCGGGTGTTGAGCTGGGATTGGCTGCATTGGCAACTTTAAATTCATTGGCTGGGGTGCTCCCTGAGTGGGATTGAGTGTCTGGGGGATTGGCTAGTCTATTTGGAGGTTGGCTAAGGGCCTGCGGAAAGGCTTGGGTTGCTGTTGGCCGAAGGCAAACTGGGAAGGCCTGGGCTGGCTGAGGAAGCGCATTCAGCAGCTGGGCTGTGGAGCTTCCCTGGGAAAAGGAGATGATCAGCTCGCCCAACACTATGATCAAATAAAGTTTTTCTCATTACACATTTTTGAGTTAAACTGTGCCACTTCAACTCTGTGTATCTTACACTTTGATCAAATTTCGGAGGTTAGAATATTAGTATTAAAATGTTATTTGATTGCTTTTAGTCAATTTATAAAGACACTGTCTTTGATTGGGAGATACATTCCAGGGACCCAGAGGGGCAGAGACAGAGCTAAAAGAAGGGGCTTACCTTATTTTACCCGGTGGCAACATTTCCTCTTAAAAACAGACATTTGCATTGATACTTCCATCATAGCAATGTGAGCTTTCAACATAGAAGGGCCTGGTGAGCATTAGCATTTCTAGCGAGGTGGATATCAGTGAGCTAACATTTCCTCCAAAACAAGGAGAAAAGCTGGATGAATCACACGGTAAATTGATCAGAAAGCCACAGACAGAACAAGCACTGGAGGGAATAAAATTCCAGAGAGAAGGAAACTCTTGAGAGTGATGTGAGAATCAACAGCTTTCTTCCTTCCTAGTATTTCTGCAGAGACTGAACCAGCAAGAGGTGGACATTTAGGCTTGACCCTGGCAGAAGTAGAATGATGTACCCCCGCAGTACCTGCAAGCAATCGGGCTAGCGTAACTAAAGTGAAAGTTTAAGAAGCCTCACACCAAGTATTGATACCTCTGTTCACTGGTGAGAGAGGTCTGCTTCCTCAATGTTGAAGTTTGAACATAAGAGAAGCACACCACGGCAAGCATGTTAAGCAGGTTTGAAGGGGTGTAGGGACACACCTTAAGATGGCGACCACAACAACACCACCCTCGGGGCATAAGCCCCCCTCACCAGTGGTACCACCTAGGTGGTGGCCTAGGATTGGCCCATTCGACCTCTGTGAACGTGAGCAGCTCCGGCCACCATCAAATCTTAGGAGACCTTTGCCCTGCAGGCTTTGATGTGTGCTGCATGGGCTGTTTACCTTTAAGGTGATTGGCCCTGCAGGTATCCCCTCTCTTTCCTTTGTTTCTTTCCCACTCACTCGCCCCCTTATATACCTGCTCCCCTCCTCCATTAAACCAAGATTCTTGCTGGACAGACTCCCGGCTGGTGTGGGTTTTTTCAGCCGTCGACGCTCACCATCCTGCCTTACCCCCGTGCCCTCCGCTGGCTGGTCCGGGGAGGGCACCCAACCTTTGTTGTTCGGTGCGGAAAAGGAACAATAAAGGGGGGCCTTGGCTGATGTTCTAGAGTCCCAGAGAAGTGAGCACACCCTATATCTTTTATAGATTAGGGTCTTCTTCGTTCTGTTTATTCCCCCCTTATCTCTCCTTCCTGACTAGGTGACTAGGCCCCAGGAGTTCCCAGGAGTGGCTGGTGACATAGCACAAAAGGTGAGAAGCAAATGGCAGGGGGAAGGGACACCTGGAGATTCAGGTAGGGGCCCAGGGGGCATTAATTAGCAACTCCCTGCCTGCAGCTTTTGGGAGGGGCAATTAAGCAGGTAACCTTGGTGATCAAAAAGGGCTTTGAAGACACTGACATTCCAATCTCCCAGGGGTGGTCTCCAACTTCCCAGACTCTGATGGCCTCCATTCCTCGATTTGACTAGATTTCTTATTCTACACTAACTGACTGTCCTCAATTCTGGCTTCAGTATCAAGGCAACCTGCATGGTGATTGAACATTTCTCTGAACACAGGTCGTGTGAGGATGAAGAAAATTAGAAATTATAATGTTGTACCCAAAGAAAACTGTTACACTTCCCAAAAAGATTCTCCAGTGTCATCAGGAGAGAGTCAGCCCCACACTAATGCCTACACCCTATAGCCCAGCCCTAATCCCTCCAGTGCGCTATATCCCTGCCCTAATCCTGTCCCAAGCCCTATAAAAGTTGGCAACAACAGAATTAAGGTGCAATTTCCCAGCACCCCGCTTTTAGGAGTAAGGGCAATTGCCCCTGGCCAGCTAAAATAAAGGCTTCTTTTGGCTTTTCATGATCGGCTTGGATGATTTTATTTTCTTTGGGTACATTTGGAGGTCCCAGTGAGATCTGATTTCTCCAA
>JAJEJO010003331.1:397708-434555 GCA_020662805.1 Glaucomys volans | reverse complement strand
AATGTGCTAATATCCATCCCTGCTAAATAAAGAGGAGGGAGGAAAAACAAAAGGACATGGTGAAGGGGGAAACAGAAGTCATTTCTCAATAGAATATATCTCAATAGACATTACATGTTTTAAAAAGGGACTCAACTTCATTAGTTTGAATATTTTTCAAATTGAAACACATTGTGATACAACTTCTACAGATCCACCAGGAGGCTAAAACTTAAAAAAGACATAAGGCCAGATGTTTCCTCTGATAAGTGGATGGTGATCCATAGTGGGGACAAGTAGGGAAGAATGAATGAACTTTGGAATGTGCAGAGGGAGTGAGGGGAGGGGTGGAGTGTAGGGATGGGAGGACTATAGAAAGTACCATGCACAGCCAGAGGAATGAGAAATTATGCTCTATTTGTGTACAATGCGTCAAAATGCATTATACTGTCATGTAAAACTGTAACAGTGGTCCACTTCACCTTTTGAATATAGCTCTGAGACTTATTTTTAAAAGGGACATATTTTCCTTTTCCTGTTCTCACTCTCCCCCTTCCTAACCTGGGATCAGGGAACAAGATTACCCTGAGTTATCTGTGCTCCACAGGAAGGAGATATCTGCCAGAAGATCTTGGGAGTGATTATCTCCCAAAGTAACAAGTGAATGTTAACACACCTTCAGGTGCCCTGGGACCCCCTGTCAGGGCACACCTGGAATATGGTCTTTGAAGAGCTCCTTTTAAAAGCCCCTTGTTCCTCCTAAAGGGCCTTTGGGACAGGAGTCCCTTGTGTTTCTCCTTTGCTAGCAAAGCCATAAACCTTCTTTTTCCTTTTTCTCAAAACTAGTGCTCATTAAAATGGCATTGGGGACAAGGACTGAGCTCACAGCAACAAATTTGGCACCTGAAATGGGACCCTAGAGCAGCCCCCACTCTGGCTTTTTGGGGCAGATCTGGCACTCCAAGCAGCCACATTTCCATGCTGAGAATGTGAAGCAAACCTTTTGAGGGCTGAGTACTGGAAAGTTAGGAGATGGGCTAGCGTGGGTCAGACCAGAGGAGTTATTCTTAAAGGAAAGGGAAGGTCAGAGGGACTCCCAGCAGCTGCTGTAGCCCCCTTGCTTTGGGAACTCCCTCCTTCCTTCCCTGCACTGTTGCTCCATGTTGGACGACTTTGAGAAAAAGGAAACTGAATGCAGTAAAGTCTTAACACCTTGCCCATTCAGTAAACTCCCCGGTGTGCACACTGAGACCCTTGAATCTACACAACTGGTTCCCCTTTGTGGGAGCATTTGGTCCCTTTTTGTGGGGACATCTGTGGCGCCTCTGGTGTAGAAGTCACAGTTAAGTGGGAGTTGGGACGTTGGGGGAATTTCCCTCACCTGTCTCCCTGTTTTAAAGGTCCCTGTCTTTCAGGCATGGTTTGGGGATCCTCTGTTTGTCTGTCTCTATGTTTTCTGTTTGCATTTGTTTCTGGCCCCTTAAGACATGGGCGATACTATGTTGATCCTATAGACTGTTTCTTGGGAAAGATCTTGACTGAATGGGTCACCTATTGGTACAAATCTGTCTAAGAAAAAGATGATGTTTTACTGTTACAATCTGGTCTTTGAATGGTTTTCTGAATTATTGTGCAATCTTACAGTTGGGTCTGTCAGAGATAAAATAAGTGAAAGATTTTGTATGTACAGGAATGTATGTAATTACATAATAAATCTTGACAGACTGAACTAAGTTGGATGCAAAAAGGTGCTCCCTCTAATGTGTGAGTATAGTAGGCCAGCAAAGGAGGATCTAAAAAAAAAAAAAATTTCTTTTCCTTTTTTCAACCCAGTGCTGAGAGTCTGAGTACTACTTCTCAGCCTGCCCCAGGCATCTGCAAATCATCCTGCTGTGGGTCAGGGACACCAGTCTTGAGATAAAAGAGAAAAAAGAAAATCCCAGGAAGGCTGCCTGGTCTATAGAGAAATGGGCAAAGAGAACCTGACCTCTGTCCTGCTTTCCAGTCACTCTTTTCCCATGAGAATAAAATTGGAGTTTGAAAACAGGGCTCAGTCCTCCGCTTTTGCATTTAAATGAAATCTGTGTGATCTATAAGCCTCCCTGATTTTCTTTCTGGGTTCTTGTCTCATGTGTTCAAAAAATGAAATCCATGGATGGTGGCAGAAAACAAAAATAAAAGAAATAAAATTAGTTTTAAATGAGAGGACAAAAGGTGGAATGCCCTGTGATGTGAGGGGGAAACTGGCAGAAAGATTTTCCCCTTGAGTATACTTGTTCAGGGACTTAGGCTTCTGGATAAAGACGTTGATCAGAGTCCATGCTGAACAGACATTAAAAGCATTGAGGCTAATTGTTGGAATATATGCTATACAGATGTTGAGAAGGTACAAATGCTGTTGGCTTGGCCCATGACCTTCTATTTGGCTATGTGCTTTTAGTCCTTAAATCTGATTTTTTTTGTAACCACCATTTGATTCCATACTCATTTCCATTTTCCTGCCACTCTGGGACAAAGGAGTGGACTGGAATGTGTAACCTCACAGGGTTGCCTTTACATTTAAAAAACAAAACAAAACCCTTATCTGGGGCCCATTACAGTCATTCCTATCTTAATGGGGATGAAAGATAAAAGCTGCCAGTCACAAGGAATGAGACAATGAGTTCCAGTAGTATTAAATTATAACCCAGGGACAAAATAATCTCCCCTCTTTAAGATCTGCTCTATTTGGCCAGGGGATACTTCTGGGTGCAGCCCTGCTTGTTGCTAAAATGCAAAGGCCTCCCTGAGTCCCCATAAATTTAAGCACTGATGTCTTGGCCTCCTGATTTCTAAAAATCTCTGTATGGTCCTTTATTAGACGAGTGCCCTAGATACATGGGTATTTAAAGAGAGAGTCTCTAGGTAAAATTGACAGTGGGGAACTCAAAGTAGATGACATTATGATAACGATAAGGGAAACTGGTCTAAAAGCAATAACCTGTGTTCCAACCCCTTAAGTGCAAACTTAAGGCACAGGAAAAAAAATGTTAAGGCACAGTTTTATTAAATATGCCAAACTGTCTGATCCCTCTCCTGGCATAAAATTTGTTGTGTAAATTAAATGTACAGATAACATACTCACCCCAAAATTAACAGCTTCATTTGGAAGTGCCTTCCAGGAAAAAACAGAACCAGCTCTGCTGGAGGTCTACTAGACCTGAGTAAGGCCTTTTAGGCCAAAGGGACCTTGAGAAAGGTGATCAATGTTATCTTAACCAAGATTTGTTTTAGGAGGAAATAACTTGCCCAGGAAAAAATAATAATAACCCCTTAAAAAAGAGGCATTCATTCTTTTCTGGACAGTTGTTTAAATTACAGGAGTCAGCTTTGCCTGATACCCTGCTTTGCCTCTTCTGCCTGTTAAAAAATCTCCCACTGATGAGTGCCAAGACTTGAGAGCCGAGACTTGAGAGCTATAAAATATTCAAGTGTGATGTCCATTGCTTTTAGGATTTTTCTTTGTCAGAGAAACAGATGACTTAAGATCTTGACCAGACTTGATTTTCACGGATAACCTAAATGTATGTGACTAGACACATGCACACATCTGAAATGGACTAGGTTTGTCTGAGGTGTATCTAAATGTTCTGTAAAAGTTTATAAAATGAAAGTTCATTTCAGTTTAAGCAGTAAGTTCTATCTTTTTTACATTGCATCTGGCATAAAAGGGCAACACTGTTATTTTTAAAAAATGACTTTGTCTGCTTTAACTTAGTCTAATTCTGATTATTAGCACTGTTCCCTAAGAGTTTGAAGACTATCCTGGATTGTTGCTAGTACTGCTAAACTCTGCGAGCCCATAAATATCTATGGATTCTGAATTTTACTGTAAAAATTAAACCCAGCTCATATAAGGACATCTGTGTAATGGTGATGCTAACTATTAGTTCTTTGTATATTAAGTATACTCATGTTCTTCTAGTATACAAGTTTTAAAATATAAGGCTTGGAAGAGTACTTTACCAAGCTGATGTTCTCCAAACTAAAATTGTTTAAAATGATAATTTTAAATCTTATAGAAATAATAAATTGGAAATTTATATTATTTAATGTTCTGTAACTGGACTTGTTATCAATAAGATGTATATAATTTTATGTTACTTTTTACACTGGGGTAGAAATTTTAATGTATTTTTAAAAGATTATGAGAGTCTGATCTGTATAAAGGTGGATATTGTAAAACATGAAAACATTTTGCCACTTTCCCTCAAAAAAGGGTTAAAAGCGCTCGTAGCTTTTCTTTCATTCATGTCTCATATGTAATTATTATTTGTTATTTGTGATTGCTGTATTGCTATTTGTGAAGAGCCCTGCCTTACCTGAGATAAGGCACTCTCTCCCACCTTACTCCATGTTTGACTCCAAAATAGGTGTTAAACTTCAGCTCATTGAAAGTTGTGTTCAAAACATTAATTTTTGTTGTAAAGATTACTGTGATCTCAAACAGGAGATATATCTAAGTAAGATTTGGGATTATAAAAAAAAAATTATGTTTCTTGGACCATAGCTATTATACAAACTGAATGTATTTTTGCTATCATTAACTTCATTTTGTAATTTCCTTGTAAATTTTAACTGTCATCTGTTAGTGCCTTATAGAAGTGTAACTTATAATATAACAACGTGAGTTAATTTGAGATAATAAGCCATCATCTACAGAGGACAGACAGGATGTGAGGCTAACTTCCAGCACTAATACAGACCCCAATTAAATAAATGATTTAATAACTGTAAAACTATTGATATTGAAGTTATAACCTGTTACTCCCTCTTTAAGACTGGTGAAACTGGCTTGCTGGGTGTTTAAAACCAAAAACTTGGAGACCAAAGTAAAGGAAGTAAAAGGGCCACGGAGAAAGCAGTTAACATTTGACCCTTGCCCTCTAAGGTCAGGGAGCAACCAGAGAATGATGGGAGGGACCCCTCTAAAGGCTCTGAAACTCCAATGAGTCACCTGATCTGCCGATCAGGGAGATCGAATAGACACTAGAGAGTAGGAAGCCAACTAGTTGGTGCACAGACTGCAAAAAGGAGGGTCATTGGAGAGTGAATGCCTGATGCTTCCAAGGGAAGCCATATGTGTGGTCATCAAGACCCTGATCTGACCCATCCTGGCACATGGCACCACCGACAGAGGAAACCTAAAGAAGCCAGGAGGTTTAACATATGTCCCCAAGTGATCTTTAAGGAATCTTAGTTGACTCTTAAAAGTAGATAGGAGCAAGGTCAGTTTTGGCCTGCTTGTCTTAAACCCTTGGCAGGAGAGTATAGCCAGAGCATGGTCCTACACAACTCAAAGTAAAAACAATGGGTTTATAAAATGTAACTTAAGATGCACACTTGTGTCAGCCTTACCAAAAGTAAGTAAAGCTGGAGGCTGTAAAGGAAGGGTTCTTATGGGAGTGCTTAATATTTAACTATGACAAAGGACTGCAGGGACACAAGTTTGTCCTGTTTCAGAAACTGGTTGAAATATTAATTGCTTTTGTATTAATTGTTTACACAAAAAGTAATGCTTTACTGTTGTTTCTTGTTGTCCTAGCATGAACCTTGCCCTATGTATACCTTGTTCAGTCACCTGCTAACTGCCACCATGGACCTCTGGACTACTGTGATGTGGAACACCCTAACTGCCCATACCTCACCTGACAGAAAACAAGGACTTTGGGTCACGTCCCTCAACTTCGCCCTCTCTCAGCAGGAAGCAGCTTGGAGATGTTGGTGCCCATTTTTCTGTAGAAATGAAATGTAGAAATTGACAGTGGGGAAATGTAACAGTGGTCGACTTCACCTTTTGAATATAGCTCTGAGACTTATTTTTAAAAGGGACAAGTTTTCCATTTTCTGTTCTCACTGTCCCCCTTCCTAACCTGGAGGCAGGGAACAAGATACCCTGAGCTATCTGTGCTCCACAGGAAGGAGCTATCTGCAGGGATCTTGGAAGTGAATATCTCCCAAAGTAACAAGTGAATGTTAACACACCATCAGGGCACCCTGGGACCCCTGTCAGGGCACACCTGGAACAAGGCTTTTGAATAGCTCCTTTAAAAGCCCCCTATTCCTACTGATGGGCAGAATCACAACCTTTGGGACAGGAGTCCCCAGTGCTTCTCCTTTGCTAGCAAAGCATTAAACATTCTTTTTCCTTTTTTTCAAAACTGTGTCCTTGTTATTGAATTGGCACTGGGGACAAGGACCAAGCTTTTGGCAACGTAACCAATTAGAACAAATAAAAAATGAAAAAAAAAAAAGAAATACCAAGCTTGAAGAGCATGTAATACAGCTAGAATACTTTGTTTTATTCAACATTTTTTTCCTACTGTGACTAAAAGGATCTGACCAGAACAATTATAGAGGAGGAAAGGTTTATTTGAGGGCTCACAGTTTCAGAGGTCTTAGTCCATAGAAGACCAGTTCCATTCCTTGGGGCTCGAGGTGGGGAAGAATATCAAGGTGGAAGAGCACAGCAGAGGGAAACAGCTTACAGCATCAGGAAGCAGAGAGATACAAAGCATATACCCCATAGCCACGCCCCAATTCCTACCTCCTCCAGCCACACCCTGTCACTTCAATTAATCACACTAGGGATTAATTCACTGATTAGGTTAAGACTCCCACTTCAATTAATCCCATCAGGGATTAATTCACTGATTAGAACTCTCAAAACCCAATCATTTCTCCTCTGAACCTTCTTATATTGTCTCACATGTGAGTGTTTTGGGGACACCTCACATCCAAACCATGAGACACTTGAACCTTACGATTAGAACTGTCCTTGTCTCTACCATTTTGAATGACTACTTAAAGTGAACACAGCCACATATTATGACTCGATATTATTTGTCTTGCTCTGAGACTTAACGTGGGTAGATAACATGGATAGATAAATCAAGGTACCAAACGTGCTGCTATTCAAGGCTACTACCATTCTTCTGTGTTTCTGCACCCATTTTAAAATAAATTGGACTCAATATACTGTGTGTGTGAATGAAAGATGTGTTCTCATGCCAATCCTTGTCAACATTTCAGATGTTGCAGGAACTGCTTGCAGCAAGACTCCATAATCACATGCATTAACAAGCTCAGGTTTGAGTCCCTGCAAATGTTATGAGCATTCTGTTTGTGTTCTTAGGCAAATATTAAAATGCAAGTAGGTGAGTGTCAAAGAAAGAACTCTAACACTTCACTAGTGGCCTCATAAGAGGTAATATAAATCCAATAATGAACTCTTGCAAAAGTCCATGCAACCCTCACTAATTCATTTCAGTAGTAATAAAATAAAGTGACAAAGTAGATTTTAATAGGTTTAATATTATCTTCCCTGTCCTATTAATGTGGAATTTTAGTGTGTAACAAAGATTAAACAGCAAGGTATGAAGGTTTTTTTTCTTTTAAAGAATGATGAGTTTCAAAATGTAAAATACAATATTTCATGTTCTCTATTTTAGTGCCACATAAAAACTTAGATAAAATACTTCCTAAGAACAGAATGTGATAGTGTTTTTATTGCTCACTTTAAGAAATTTGGTTTACAGAAAGTCCTTGTGGAAATGACAAATATGATGATGTCCTTATTGGTGATTTATGCAAGCAGTTTTCTGGGTGGCCTTGGATTAACTCAGTTCTCCTTTCCTTCTCATCTGCAATTCTCAGGAAAACTGTAGAATGTGCTGGGATTGCAACATCTTGAGATAGGGAACTGGCAAGGATAGGCCAAGTGGTGTTCCAATTACGCTCTAGAAACAGAATGTCCTTTCACACCTTAGCCCACAGTGTCATATTGGCCCCAAGGTATAAAACTCAGAATGGGCTGCGGCTCAGGGTCTCTCAACAGCAGTGCAAAATTGGGGGCATGAACAATTGAGATTCCTTCTACTTGACCAGCTTTGCTGAGCCTTAGGGGACCAGCTCACATCAATCTTGGGCTTCTGTCGTCTCTGGCTGCCTGTGAGTAATAAACCTCTCTCATTTACCTTGTGTTTGGGGGATGTGCTATCTCACCAGACTCACATAAGTTGGTAACCAGGACACAGTGAAGATGCTTTGCAATTTATAAAAATAAAAGGGCCATTATTTCCTGTTGCTATTTAGGTGTCCACCATGAAATATCCTTATTAAATAAAGTGGTAATGATATTTATTATGATGGAGTGATACATTCAAGATTATGTAAATTTAATTTTGCCAACATTTTTAACTTAGAAGATAGTATTGGCTTTCTTTATACTCTAAAATCAGAATTTTAAAGTCAAATGAAAGACCGAATCAGAAATTGATTAAATTTCTTAGCATCGTACCTATAGCCCATGATAAAGTAGACCTAGAATTTACATCTGTCTGTCCTGTCCTTTCTGATTTTTTGATATCTGTTCTGCCACCTGGAACAACTCTTTCCTTTTAAAAGGGACCCGTGTCAACCCGGATGGAGCACATACATCATGACTGAATCTGTGATAGAATGTTTGTGGGTTTTGTTGTTGTTTTGGTGCTAGAATGTTTCAAGGCAGAGGAAACTCTCCCTTTTTCCTCAAGGGAACAGTAAAGTTTGGCAGGAGTTTCTTGGAGTGACAATTAGGAATAAGCACCCAAATCATGATGAACAAAACCCAGGACCTGCCAGAGTCACCTTCCACCCCACACTTACCAACTTGGGCAGCCATACATGCAGGCGGCTTCCCAGTGTAACTGTTCAACAGAGTGTAGGCGGACTGCAGAGCTAAACTGAGTCTCTTCAAATCCTATCTCTTCTTCTTAGTAGCTGTGAAGCTGTGGAAGCTTGAACATATTAGTTTCTCCTTTCCTTTCTTTCTTTTTTTTTTTTTATATATATTTTAATACCAAGGATTGAACCCAGGGGCGCTTAACCACTCAACCACATTCTCAGCCCTTTTTATTTTTTTTATTTTGAGACAGGATCTCACTAAGTTGCTTAGGGACTTGCTAAACTGCCAAGGCTGGCTTTGAATTTGGGATTACTGCTGTGAGTCACCACTCTTGGATTACCTGTTTCTTTATCAAACAATAGCAAAAAAGAAATGTGCTTACTTCATAGGACTTGTTAGGACAAGTTCCTACCTGAAAAGTGATTAGTACAATAATTGGAATATGTTTTTTGTATCACTGAATAAGGAATTCTGGCATATTTTTAATTAAGGGAAGATCAGCTCTCAATATAATATACATGTATCACTCAATTTTGCATGATTATATGTGCCCATGTGATCATCTATCAGAATAGCAAACAAACAAAAAACTAGTTCCTCATTCCAGAAAGTTACTTGGGCCCCTTTACAATCAATCTTCTTCTTTGGTTTGACATAGTTTTCTAATTCCAGTCATGTAAATTAGTACAATATGTTCCCTTATTTTTTCATATAGAACAACTTTATTGAGATATAATCCACAGAATATTGAATTTACAAGAAATTCTATGGTGTTTACCATGTTTACAATATTTTGAAGCTATCACCACAATTTTAGAACATTTTTATCACTCCCCCAAAGAAATTCTTCACCCATTTCATATTCACCTAATGGGTATTCCTTTAGCAAAAGAGACTTACTGATCTACATTCTTTATCAAATTGCATTATTTTTTTTGCAGTTTCAGGGATAGAATCCACCTTGCACATGCTAGGCAAGCACTCTACACTAAGCTAAATCTCAATCCCTCTAAATTGGATTTTTAATAGTGGAGTAGATGAAGGGGGTTGAAAAGTTAGAAGAAGTCAGGGGATAACAGAAAAACAGCTGAATTAATCTGACCTAAATTTCCTTTGTACATATGAACATATCACAGGGAATCTCACCATCATGTATATCCACAAGGCACTAATTGGAAAAAAAACAAAACAAAACTATAAGTAAATAGCAGAAAGATCAGTACGGGAATAGAGGCTGGAGGAGGGGAGAGAAAATGGAAGTAATGGGGACTAAATTAGAGCACAAATTATCTTCCATGCTTTTGTAATCATGCTAAAATGAATCCTAATGTTAGATATAACTAAAAAGAGCCAATAAAAATAAACAATTAAATTGCATTTTTAACATAGACCCAATTGATAGTTATTTTTACATACTTAATACCTATTAGATTTAATTTGCCAACATATTTATATATTTACATTTATGCTTAGGAATATTTTATTGAAATAATATCTCATACTTTATGATCCTCGGTTTGAAATGAATATGCTGCTACCTTTTTAAGTTTGAGATTGCTCTTGTCCTTTCATCTGTAAAAGTTGGCAATGATTTAAATGACATAATAAATATTAAATTTAAATTTCTCATAATACTGCCAAGTCTGTTTTCTTTTAAGGAAGATGTCTTATCTATTATTTCAGATTTTTAAGTAGTTATGAGTGCTTTAATTTTTTCCCTTGATTTAATTTGGGATCATATTTTTTCCAAGACTGTTATATCACAGCTCTGGAACCTAGAAGGCCAGACCATGGTGTCACTGCATTTGGTTTCTCCTGAGACTTCTTGATTTTCAGATAGCTGCCTTTCTCTATGTTGTCATATAGTCCTTTTTCTGTGTCTGTGAACTCTTTTGGTGTTTCCTGTTCCTCTTACCATCAAGACATTAGTTCTATTAGCTTAGAGTTCCACCCTGATGACCTCATTTAACCTTAACTACCTCTTTGAAGGCCCTCACTGTGAAAGAAGTCACAGTGAAGTTTTAGGATGTTAACATTTGAATTCGGGGGGAAGCACATAAGCCCATAATATAATCTACAGTAGCATCCTCTTTTTAATTCCTAATGTTTTTATTTGTACCTTTGCTTTAAATTACCTATTCATTTTGAATGTTTATATTTTGTGATAATTGCGTATTTACACACAGTATGAAATAATAAAGTTATGCCATGCACTTCGCTCATTTCTGCAGATATCTTCATTATATAGTATATATACACAGAAATATATATAGTTTGCAAAAAATTATACACACACACATGCTTGTACACATACTGCTATAATACTATGCAACAATATTGACATCAATACACTCTCTAATGCTCTTGTTTAGATTTCTCCAGATTTACTCATGCTCATTTGTGTGTGTGCATGTTGTAAATTTTATGCAAGATTCTGATTGCATTATGTTTTTCATCATGTACAACATAATGTTTCAAAGTATGCAGGCATTGTGAGATGTTTAAATCTAGCTGATTAACAATGAACTGTCTCTCATAGTTATTAGTTATCGTTTTTGTAGTAATATATTAAACATTTATTCTCTTCACATTTTTCAAGAATACAAAATATTGTCATTAGACCACAATCACCTTGCTGTACAAGAGAGCTCTCGAAATGTGTTCCTTCTATCTGACTGTAACTGTGTATCCTTGGACCAACATCTCCTGTCTCTGCTCCCACCTACCCATCTGATAACCACCTCCTATCCTGTTCTCTACTTGTATGAGATCAAAGTTTTTAGATTCCACACATCAGTGAGATTGTGTGGTATTTATCTTTCTATTTCACTTTTCATAATTTCTTCCAGGTTCATCCACGTTGATGCACATGACAGAATACAATTCCCTTTATGAATGTATATTTTTCCACTGTGTATATGTACTATATTTCCTTTATCCATTCAGCCTGATAGACAATTAAAATGATTCAGTACTTCCATTATTTTGATCACATGTGTAGTTTGATGTATTTACTGAAGACACTAAATATTCCCTAAAGCTACAAGCACTCTGCATTTTATCCTTTGAAAATCACACTCCCTTTCCTTTCATGCCTCTCTTATTTAAACTTTGACAATCAATAATCTTTCCTGTATTTCTATAATTTCTTCATTCTAAGAACAGTGTATAAATGGAATCATACATTATTTAAACTTTTGGGAATTCACTCAGTGTAATTATCTAGTTCAGTTCTTTGTATGTATGGATGTTTTATTTCTTTTGTTTGTTGATAGTGTTCTATGGTACAAATGTACTACATTTTGTAAAACCATTTACCCCTGACAAGGTATCTGATTTATTTCTAAATTTTGACTATTACAATAAAAACAGTTATAAACATTGGAGTATGTGATTTTGAGCGTACAGAAGTTTCCAGTTCTCTGGGGTAAATGTTTGAGAATTGCTAAGTAATATGATAATTTTATGTTTAGTTTAAGAAAAACTTTAAAACTGCTTTTGAGAATCACTACAATACTTTACATTCCTATCAGCAGATGATCCAGTTCCTTTACGTGGTTCCTAAGCAGTTATGATTACTTTTACCTTTTTTAAAAAAATGGAACCATTCTAATAGATTTCTTTGTGCTTAATTTGCATTTCCCTAATAATTGGTGAAGTTAAACATCTTTCATATATGTTTATGTTTTTTGGTAATTTTCTAAATGGATCATTTTTTTCTGATTTATAATTGTTAAATTTTGAGAATTTTAAAAAATATACCTTAGATAAATCTCTAATAAAAATACATATAGCTTAGATATACCTTCTGTGTAGGTATATAGTTTATAATTATTGTTTTCCAGTCTATAGCTTCTCTTTTCATTGTCTTTAAAATAATTAACTTCAAAGCAGTTTTAAATTTTGATGAAGTTTAGTCAATCTTTCTATTTATGTATTATTGCTTTTTTTTTTTTTTTTTGGTACTGGAGATTGAACCCAGGGGCACTTGACTACTGAGCCACATCCCCAGCCCTATTTTGTATTTTATTTAGAGACAGGGTCTCACTGAGTTGCTTAGGGTCTCGCTAAGTTGCTGAGGCTCTCAATCCTCCTGCCTCAGTCTCCCAAGTGCTGGGATTACAGGCGTGCGCCACGGCTCCCGGCTTGTATTATTGCTTTTGTATTAAGTCCTATGTATTGAAGATTATATATGTTTTCTCTATAGGTTTTATAGTTAAATCTGTAATTCATTTTGAGTTGATGTTTAACATAAGATGTGAGTTTCAGGTATGGATTACTTTAGAAAGACTGTCTGTCCTTCCTCCATTGAATTGCCTTTGTCCCTTAATTAAAAAAAGTCAAACAAATTTATATGGGTATATGTCCAAGTTATGTATCCTGTTCTATTGATTTATGTGTTTATCACTCTATCAATGCCACACTGTTTTGTTTGTAATAATAAATATACCAACTCCTTTCCATTCAGTCTTTTTCAAGATTGCTTTTACTGCTAGGCTTGTAACTTTCCATATATATTTTAGAATAAGCTTGTCTATGTCAGCACAAAAAACTTTTTTTTTTATAAAAACTTCATTAACCTATATAAAAAGATGAAAGTATTGGTATGGATATTTGAGACTTCTGATTTTTTAATCTATCAGATTTGCAGGCTTTTCAGCAAAGTCTGTTTTATACCTCTTACCAAACAACCAATTTCTGGCATGTTTCTATTCTGTTCTCCATGTCTCTTAATCCTTTCATTGAGTTTTAGGTAATTATTACTTTTACCTTTCAATTCTCCAGTCCTTTATTCAGTTTTGTCTATTCACTAAGCCTTCAAATAAATTGTAAGCATGAATTATTATAACCTTACAGTTCTATGTATTATGTGGTATGCTTTTTCAAATAGTTCTGGTCTTTGCACTTTTACTTTAAACAAATATTTTTTTTCTGGTCCCAGTAAGATTTATTTACTATTCATAGATTGTTGCACTTGGTTTCTCTGTTATTGCTGTTGATTCTCACATGCATTTTTTCTTTTGTTTCATTTAAAACTTCTTTAGGCAGAGTTCATTGATGCCCTGTTTGAAACTGAATTTTTCTACAAAGGTTATTAAATTTATTCTTACCAATGTTACAATGGTACTACATCCTGGGAACCTATTCACATTATCTGTTTGGAATTTTTGGCACTGCACATTGTGATTTCAGAAAGAAAAAACATATCAAAACTACCTTAGTGTTTCTTGTTCTTCAGCACTTTTGTTTCATCTCTTTGCGAATTCTCATTCCCAAGATCAAGACAGTTCATTTTTTTAACCCCTTGTTCTTGGTGGGTTTATTTCTCCTGTATCCTTCAAATTAGGGACATTCCTTTGGTCAACCTGATTTTTAGAAGGAATAGAACTTATTAGCTTCTCCAGTTTCCAAAGTCTTGGAAGTCTGCATTTGCATACTTCTATCAGTAAACACTGACATTTTATAATTTTTTGGTTATGTATACATATACACATATATAATCACTAACATTTCAAAATATAATTTGTGCATTTGTCATCGATCATATTATATCACTCTCCATTTTTAATTATCTTTATCATCACAAGTATTTTAGGTCTGAATCTTGTCATATTATCTAAGTTCTTAATCTGAAATGCGTCTAAGCAAGAAGTAACACAGGGGTCAAAGAATGTCAGTTCTGCTCTTTTCTACTTTATTTACTTGGGTTATAAATTTATCTGTATAGTACTTGTAAAAAACTTTTTAATCCCTTGTTTATTGAAGAGGTTTAATTGAATTTAAATCAGAAAAATAATCTACCTAAAAACCTACTTAATTAGGCATACATAAGTTATAATTTCATGTGATGTACTGAAAATGTATTAATCCATAAAAATGATTCAGTCAGCACTTTCAGAATGTGAGCCTCTAATTTTCTTTCAGATATGTATTATTCCACATTTGGTTACTATAATGAAATGGCTGAGGCCGTCTCACTTTGATGTATATCTTGATCTTTAGGTGTCTTGTTAAGTAAGTCAGTTCCTGAGCTGACATGGTGGAGATTTAGGTCTACTTTTTCTTCTATTAGGCTCAGGTTCTAGTTGCCTAAGTCCTTGATCCACTTTGAGTTGATTTTTGTGTAGTGTGAGTTAATTTCATTTTGTTACATAGAGATTTCCAGTTTTGCCAGGATCATTTGTTGAAAAGGCTATTTTTCCTCCAATGTATGTTTTTGGCACCTTTGTCTAGTATGATATAACTGTATTTACCTGCGTTTGTCTCTGTGTCTTCTATTCTGTACCACTGGTATTTGTTTGGTCCTAACACCATGCCATTTTTGTTACTAGGACTATACTACTGGATGGAGCCTAAAAAATAAAAAACAACAACAACAAAAAACGACACAAAACAAAGAACAAAAGTTTATTTGGACAACAGTTTTGAAGGGTGCAAGTCCAAACAACATAGTGCCAACCCTTGCGAGGGTCTCACGGTAAATGGTGAGAGTGTGTGCTGGAGAAAAGAATGACATCATGAAACTGGAAGCTAGACGGTGATTCAGGGGTCAGGCTTTTTTAAAAACTCACTCTCTAGAGAGCTCAATGGTCCCTGGAAAGCTCCTTTAACCCTTTCTGAGGGCAGCTCCTCCAATGACACAATTACTTCTCACTAAGGCATAGCTCTTAAAGGTCCCACATCACCCCTCTGGGGAGCATGCCTCCCACAAATGCGCATTTGGAGGACACATGTAAACCACATACAAACCATAACAAGACACTAACATACTGCACCTAACACAGGAGCATATGGATCAAATGAAAGATCAAGTGTCAACATTTAAATTAAATATTAGAAAAATCTGCTGTTTCTTTTTTATATAGAACTAAATAAAACTTGAGTTCTATTTTTTTTTACTTCTGGACTTCAACAGCTTACTTGTGACTTGTTCAAGGTTTGTGGACCACACTTGGAGATAAGATGGTTAAAGATGGAAGCAAAGTAAAGATTAGGTTCATTGCAGATATGAAGGTTAGGTGTTGAAATATGTTGCTGTTAGACCTTATGAGGTAATGTGACCTTACATTTCAGCTGGAAAAACCTGGGGAAATAGCACTGTTTAAAATTATTTACCCTAATTTATGTTCATTCTATTATACTCCTAATATTTTACATTCTTTTTTGGTTAATTTTCTTGAATTTGATGATTATTATGACTTCTGTAAGTAATATGATTTAATTACTTTCTTTGCACATGAAGTTATATTTCAGAAACTGGAAATAAAAGGGGGGAAAAAAAAGAATTCAATTAGTAGCCAGAGGGAGAAATCTGCCCAAACTGGTTTTTGCAATTGCTTTAAAAAGGATGAGACAGGAGTAAATGAATTATGAATAAAGTGTTTCTAATTCAAAGAGACATTAAAAAACCTTTTTTTTCCCATTGTGTAACTTAAATTTTTCATACTTGAACCTCATCTGAAATGAAAGTTATCAATAATAGTCAGAAAATAAAAATTTCAATTTATTTTAATAGAAATAAGATTAGGTAAAACACGTATCCTGAAAATATCCTATCCTGAGTCTTGTAGGATGGGGTACACCCTTTATGCTATATTTTTCATGTACTTGTTTTAATAAGTATGACTTAACCTAGGGGATCAGTGTACAACTATTTTAAAAGAGGATTGGAGCAGAAATTCAGGTATGCATGGTTGATGTAGATATAAAGCCCTTCATGGAAGTGTTAGAAGGTGAATGAGAAGAGCAATAATTTTATAGTATTAAAATAACAATACAATATCTTTATAGTGCCTCTGTGGTGCCAATCTTGGATCACAGGATTGCATTTAAATCTAATGTAAAATGAGTTTCTTGAAGAACGTTCTGTAAGGCGTTGTCACATTTTACAGATTTTATAAAGTATTGGTATCAAATTATTCACTGAAGCCTGAGCAATGGATGAGAGCAAACAATAAAGTTAATAACTACTTGGTGATTCTACAGGAAAAAAGTAAATTTGAAATAGTTCACCCAAGAAAATTGTAGCACATTTGAAAAATTGGAATAGGAAAAACAATAGAAAGGGTGCCAATAGCTTCAATCAAGCAGAAGAGCGTGGAGGTGAATATTTTATTTCCCTCAGTTATTATTAATAAACCATGAGCAAATCAATGTGTCTCAGTGCTGCATGGAATGGAGTTTCAACGCTTGCCCACTGTCTCCCTCAGTGTGGCTGGGAGCTCCCTTGGTAAGGCACTCTTTACCAGTACTGTGACTATTGCTTCTTATACACACGCATTCCGGACGTTTTCTTAATTGTTATTTTGGTTTAACTAAAGGTGTTCATATTTAAACCTGTAATATAACAATCAAATTTTGAAGAAAGATAAATCATTTTAAGAATTTGATTGGTAGGACCACAGGCTATTTAAGAAGACAGAGTCTTAAGAATGTGTATAAATTATGAATTGTGTCAGAGGCCCTGGAGATCACTTAATATTCTTAATTTCATTTAAATGTGCTCTAAACAGGCAGTTGATTGTTTTACCCAAGAGGGATAGAGATGAGGGTGAGGATACATTAGATTTCTGTGGTAAGAATTTTTTCTCTATGAGTATGGCATTAGAAATAATATTGAGTTTTAAAGGAGGATTATCTGCCCAGTGATTGGTGAGACAAAAAATTCTAACAAGCTTTCTTATTACTCTAAAAATAATAAAACATACCAGTCATTTTAAGAGATTATTTTTGACATTACTTCAATGTTGATGGAAAGCAAAAAAATATGTCTGTAATTTCTGGGTCATTGCTTACATGCTTGAGAGTTTTTACAGATGAATGACCTATTGTACTATTTACTATTCTTTTGATCTACTATTTCATATTCATCCTCATACCACATTCAGGGAATATGGTGGTAGAGGAAACACTATGTTTTATTTTTGTTTACATAGAATATTTAAAATTGAATGAAAGATAAATGTACACAGAATTCAATGACAATGCTAATACAGTAATGATAAACAAAAAATGCTGGGAGATGTCATTGGAGCAAGACATCATTTAATAATTGACCAGAAAATTACTTTATCAGTGAAATTTCATCTTGCTATTTTCTTTGGTTTGAATATGGATTTGATTGCCACTTGTACATACTCGAGAGTGTCCACAATCACAGAGATATTTGTCATGTCATCACTATACATTTCTACAGTATAACCAAATTGTCCAGGTGTTTTTTTGATTTTATTCTACTTACAAAATTCTATAAGCAACATCTATCCTTAAAAAGCATTAAATTTGCTTTTGCTCTTTCTTTTCATGCTTCTGTATTCAAATAGCACAGACAAAATAATATTAGGGGTTTTCAAGATGGTGGAAGAGAGAAGGTTGCTTTCCTGGCTGCTCAGTGGTGTGAAACGAAGAAAGCAGACAGGCAAGTTCTCAGCAAGGTGGGGGAACCAAAAAAAGTGGGGACAAGGCTTTACTGGATTTTAATATTGGACATTCAAAGCAGATGGGGGACTCAGGAGTTTGGGTGTAATAAATTCAGAAAGAAATCTCCAGTGCCATAGTTGCTGTCATGGCAGAAAGCACCAGCCAGAACAGTCCCTCTGTGAGCACAGAGGAGGGATAAGGGAATCAAAAGAACCTGCATTTTTAGGAGGACTGAGCCCTGCCTGGGTATTGAGAGTTAGAGAAGAGACAATACCCCACTCAACCCAAAGTGCACGGCAAATGTCCTTTTATGGGAAAGAAATCACGTCTCTCCCAGTGGTGTGTGGACAACAGGAGGATGAAAGTATTTTGCTGCCACAACACAGGGACTGCAGTTGAGGGAGCTGATTTCTGGAATACCTGAGTCTGGCCAGAAACACTGGCCTGGCAAACCCATAATGCATGACACAATGTGGCCTTAGTAATCAGGAGAAATCAAAGATGAAGAGAGGTTTACAGAGGGGCCAATTGGGAACCCACCCAGCTCTCCTCTCCCCATTCAATCTGGCTGTTTATAGGAACTTCTGACAGATGTACCTGGCCAGAAATTTGAAAGGGCAGGGTGGTAGAGATTGAGTTTAGAGAGTGAAACGAAGACCAGAAAACATGGGATTCTCAGGTGATATAATGGACTAAGAGCTGGCTCCTCCAGGACTGGCAATTGCTAGGTGTGCCGATTTAAAATCTCCAGACCAATTGGCATCCAACAAAGAGACTGGAGCCTACCTAAGCCTAAACGCTGCCTCCAGGAATTATGTCTACAGGATTTCATCTCTCAGTTTAGCAATCTGGAGGGTGGAGCATCATGCTCAAGACAACCCCACCCAATCCTGCTGAGATGGGAAACAGGTTATTTTGAACTCCAACAGAAACAATTATTAACTTTTCATGGAGATCTTTTTTTTTCCTCTGATTAATTTTGACCTTAATGGTTCATGACATTTATACATATTTATATTTGTTTCTTTTCTTATTTTTAGCATTTTTGATTTTTGATAGCACTTATTTTCATGGATTTTTTTTTTTTGGTTGTTCTGAGGATTGAACCCAGGGCCTTGTGTTTGCAAAGTAAGCACTCTACCAACTGAGCTATATCCCAACCCCATGGATCAGTTTTTGAAGACTAGTTTGATTAGTATATTTCCATTTTGATTTATAATTTTAATTGGTAATTTTTAAATTTTTGCTTTGTATATAAATACATATTTCTCTCACTTAGGTTTCCTTTGAATTTCTTTTTCACTTTTCTTATGCTAATAGCCTATCTATTGTTCTTTCACTTTCTCTAAATTTTTACTTCTAGCCTCTTTCCTCTCTCTCATAATCATCACATACTACATCACCTCTGTTTTCTCCCTGTCCACCATTTGGAATTGTAAACACTTTTCCAAACTTACTGTTTTTAAACAGTTCATATTAATTCTGTTTAGTGTGACAACATTGTAGATGTCATAGAAAGAAATGTTTGGTTTAATTCTACGTATTATTTACACTGGTTGTTATTATTTGTCTCCCCCTATGTTGAGGTACTAGAAACCTTCAGGGACACTGCAGTTCCACAGAGTAGAAACTCTACTTCCTCACAGACATGATGTTTGATGGGTAGACACACAAACAACATGAAAAAACAAGGGACCAAATTGCCCCAAACAAACCAAGATACTTCAATAACAGAATTCATCAATGCCACAGTGGAAGAAATGTTAGTGAAAAAAATCAGAATGTACATAATTGAACAATCTGTGAGATAAAGGACAATGTAAGGAGTGAAATCAGAGAGAAAATACAGGAAGTGAAAGATCACTTCATTAAAGAGAGATTCTGAAAAAAAAATCAATCAAATCTTCAAAATGTAGGAATCAATAAATCAAATTAAAAATTCAATGGAAAGCATCACCAAAAGACTAGACCACTTGAAAGAGTTTCAAGCAATGAAGACAAAATATATAAACTTGACAATAATGTTAGCCATGGAGAAAAGATGTTAAGAGACCATGAACAGAACTTCCAAGAAATATGGGATAATTTTAAATAATCGAGTTTAAGATTTATTGAGACAGATGAAGGTTCAGAGATGAAAGCCAAAGGAGTACACAATCTTTTCAAGGAAATAATATCAGAAAATTTCCCAAATCTAAAGAATGATATGGAAAGTCAGTTATGGAAATCTGACAGTAACTTAAAATTACAAACCTACATCAAAGCACATTATCATGAAAATGTATAACATGGATAAGGATAGAATTTTAAAGCCTGGCAGGGAAAAATGATGTTTCATTTAGAGTGAAACCAATCTGGAGCTCAGCTGATTTCTCAACCCAGACCCTCAAAGCTAAGAGGTCAAGCTCTATAAGAAAATGGATGCCAGCCAAGAATTACCCATCAAAATTTAACTTCAGAATTGATGATAAAATAAAATCCTTCCATGATAAACAAAAGTTAAAAGAATTCACAACTAGAAAGCCTGCTCTAAATAACATACTCAGTAAAATATTTCATGAAGTAGGAATGAAAAATAAATTTAAAACCAGTAAAGGGGGGAATACCACTAGAATAGTCAAACAAAGGAGAGACTAATTTAAATTAAAAACCAGAATAAATAAAAATGACAGGGAATAAGAATCATTTCTCAATAATAACACTGAATGTAAATGGCCTAAATTCATTAATCATAAGATGTAGACTGGCAGATTGAATTAAAAAACAAGACCCAATGGTATGCCATCTTCAAGAGACTCTCACAGGTAAAGACATCCACACAGTTGGATTGGAAGAATTAATATTGTCAAAGTGGCCATACTACCAAAGTGCTGTACAGATTCAATGCAATTCCTGTTAAGGTTCCAATGATGCTCTTCAAAGAAATAGAAAGAAGTCATAAAATTCATTTGGAATAAGAGGCCCAGCATAGCCAAAGCAATTCTAAGCAAGAAAAGTGAAGCAGGAGGCATCACAATATCAGATCTTAAATTATACTACACAAATATAGTAACAAAAACAGCTTGGTATTGGTAGCAAAAGGGACATGAAGACTAATGGTAAAGAATAGAAGACACAGAAACAAACCCACAAATATACACTTATTTTATATTAGAGAAAGGTGCCATAAACATACATTAGAGAAAACATAACCTCTTCAACAAATGGTGCTGGAAAAACTGGAAATCCATATGTAGCAAGATAAAATTAGATACCTATCTCTCACCCTGCACAAAACTCAACTGAAAGTGAATCAGACCCCTCTGGCATTAGGCCAGAGACCCTGCACCTAAATGAAGAAAAAGTAGGCCCAAATCTCCATCATGTTGGCTTAGAAATCGAATTCCTCAGCAAGACTCCAAAAGCACAAGGAGTAAAAATCAAGAACCAATAAATGGGATGGCATCAATCTAAAAAGTTTCTTCACAGCTAACAATCAATCAAGAATGTGAAGAGAGAGTGTGCAAAATGAGGGAAAATCTTTGCCACCAGCACCTCAGATAGAGCATTAATCTCCAGAATATATAAGGAACTCAAAAATCTTAACACCAACAATAAATGGGCAAAGGAACTTCACAGAAGAAGAAACAGGATCAGTCAGCAAGTATATAAAAACATTTTCAACATTTCTAGCAATTAGAGAAGTGCAAATTAAAACTACACTAAAATTTCATCTCATTCCTGTCAAAATGGCAATCATCAAGAATACAAGCAACAATAAATGTTGGCAAGGGTATGGGGGAAAAGATACACTCACATGTTGTTGGTGAGACTGAAAGTTGGTACCACTACTCTGGAAAGCAGTATGGAGATTCCTCAGAAAATTTGAAATGGAACCACCATTTGACTCAGTTATCCTACTCCTTGGCATATTACTCAAAGGACTTAAAATCAGCCTACTACAGTGACACAGCCACATCAATATTTATAGCAGCTCAATTCACAGTAGCTAAACTTTGGAACCAACCTAGGTGCCCTTCAAAAGATGAATGGATTTAGAAAATGTGGTATATATACACAATGGAATATTACTCAGCCATAAGAAAGAAAGAAATTATGGCATTTTCTGGTAGATGGATTGGACTGGAGACTAGCATGCTCAGTGCAATAAGCCAATCCCCAAAAAACAAATGCCGAATATTTTCTCTGATATGTGAAAGGATTCAGAATAAGCAGGGTGCAGAGAAGAGTATAAGACACAGGGGAATAAAGGGAAGGGAAGGGGGATTGCAATAGGAAAGACAGTAGATCGATTTGGACATAATTTTCCTGTGTTCTTATATGAATAAATGACTATTGTAACATCACATTATGTACAACCATAAGAATGGGAAGTTATACTCCATGTATGTATAATATGTCAAAATATATTCTACTGTTATGCATAACTAGAAAGAACAAATAAAAATTACAATAAAATTCCTTAAAAATAAAATAAAATTCTATTAATATTCAATATGGTGCTATTATCCATCTCATTACTTACAAACCATCCTATTCATCATTTTGTTCCCCAGAGAATTTGAAAACTTTAGCTCTCTAAATTCTGTTCAGTTCTCTGAAACACCAGAAACAATATTCTTTTCTTTTCTAGTTTTCTGAGTTTTTGTTGTGTGTGAAATTTTCAAAATAAATTAGGATTGTTCTGTATTCTCCTGTCCAAATGGAAAAATTAGTTGACTTTAACCAAATGCAAGCACATGCCTTGGAGACTTAACAGTCCCAGAAATGTAAGAACTAACGATTTTATACTCAATTTTTTTTCTTCTCCAATTTCTATAGTATATTTTTTATTTTACATAGAAATTCTTTGTTTTTAATAAACATGATTTATCATAGTAGTTGTGTTATGATGGCTCAATCAAGATGATGTAGGAGTACTATATGTAGTATGCAATATCAATATTGCATATTGATAATGCTATGAGTTTTGAGATTTTTTATTTTTTTTTAGTAATACATGACATTAGAATTCACTTTGACATGATTATAAAAGCATTTAATACACTTTGTTCTAATTCAGTTCCCAGTACTTTCCTTTCCCCCTCCCTTCTTCCCAACCCTATTCCCTTTTGTGAAATTCCTATTTTTCTTTTCCTTCTTCTTCAAGTCTGTGTGTATGTGTGTGTGTGTGTGTGTGTGTGTGTGTGTGCTTCTCAATGAAAAGATAGAGTAAAAATATTTGCTCAGTTAAATAATTATGATGATTTTTTACACTTTAAAACATGTGAACTCAGTGTAGTACTGGGAACCTCTGAATTGTTGCTGTGCATCTGTATCTTTATTTCCAGCTGTGGGATGCTTTGCTCCCATCTCCCTTTAGGAGTTTCTGTTGCTAGCGGGTCATATCTCCGTTGACAACCTCTAGCTGCTGCCATCTGCCATACAGTCCCAAGAGGATGTGTTCTCCAGAGATGCTCCTGGTTACTGACTGAGCACAGTAAGGAATAGGGTTGCCCCTTTCCACCTGATGTAAGAGTACTCCAACAGACCACTGAGGGTCTGCTCTCATTGGCTTGGCCCAGATTTTGTCAGAGCAGTGCTGAATTATTACTATTCAATTCCTTTTTTGTTCTCCTCTTTCCTGGTTATCTGCAAGGTCTACTCTTGTTCCCAATATATCACTTGGATATCTACATCCACCTGAATCTGATTCTATGCACAGAAAGATTCATGATGTATTTAATTATGTGATGTACAAAAAGCTGTGTAATCCCAATGATTACTTACTATTTTTGTGGTACTTTATAATTCTCAAACTGAGTTTACTCATCAGTATATCTCAGGTCATTTCATGTTAATTTGAACAATAAAATTTCAATCATAATACTGCTAACTCATAGAATTCCAGTGGTGTAGAATGTCTGTGGACCATTTACTTTAAATCCCCTTATTTTACAGATACTAACATTAGGAAACTTATAAGTGATTTTCTCAAGGTCCAAAAACGAATTAGAAGGAAAACCTAACAACATGAAAGCCCAGGTATCTGAATCTGAGCCAAGGTCCTTTCCAGATACTGTAAGTTTATGGAAAAAAAATTAACCTCAGTTTAAGCAACAAAGAATCTTAAGATAATTATGCACTGAAAATCTAAAATGTTATTGTTGAATCATGCAATGAATCCTTTAAAAGAAGACTTTGATTTTCTACAACTTCAAGGAAAATGTTCTTGTTCTATGCATCCTGATAAATTTTGAGGAATGAATAAATATGCAATTTTTGATTAAATTTTAATTAACAAATTTTAGTTTTAGAGAAGTTTTAGGTTTTACAGGAAAATTGGATAGAAAGTAAAATATTCCTTTATTAGATTTCTAGGGCAGCCAAAACTAATTATCACATATTGGTGGTCTAAAAAAATAGAAATTTATCTCTGTCTTGGCAGCTTAAAGACCAAAGTCAATGAGTTGGAATGGAGATACTGGTAGTTAGGACCTCAACATACAATTTTTTTCTGGGGGTGCATAGTTTTCATATACCTCATTCCTTGAACATAGTTTCCCTTATTATATAGTATATTATATCATATTATGTAGTATGTATACTTTTGAGGGAGTTGTCTTCAAATATTTTATCCATTTTTCAATTATGTTTTGTTTTCTTATTGTTCTTTGTATATTTTGTATAAAATTTCTTTATCAGATATATATTTTGCAAATATTATCATACATTCTGTAGCTTTTTCAAAAATTCCACAATGTTTTCTTTTCCAAAGCATTTTTTTCAACTTTAGTAGTGTCTAACTTGTCAATTAATATCATTATCTCCATTTACGTTTAATTGTCAAAACGGTATGTTTTCTCTAACCCTATAATTTTAAACTGTGTTTTTAACATAAGTTTCTCATAGACAGCATGTAGTTGAGTCTTATTTCCTTCTTAATTTTACTCTGACAGTTACTTTTAGTTGGTGTATTTAGATCATTCATAATTAATATGATTATCAATACTGATGAATTAATATCTGTTATCTTTGTAACTCATTTCTATTTCTTGTCCTTATTTTATGTTTGTTTGCTTATTTGTTTGTGGTTTTATACTCTTTTTATTTACATTCTGTGGTTTTAATTGAAATATTAATATGGTTTCATTTTCTTTTTATCCTTACCTTATCAATCATACCTCTCTGAAAAATTAGTCGTTGCCTTAGTGTGCAAAATACATTTGTATTATTTCAAAGAACACTGTAGCCCTTAATGAATAGAGTAGGTATGTCATAATGGACTAATGCAAATTATTTTCTTCAATCATTGCAGCTATATTGTCACTCATTTCATTTACCCATAAGCTACAATTATCTGATGCATTGCTATTATCTTGAAAACTCCTGTCATCTGCTTAATCAATTAAGTATAAACAAAATGAAAGGTTTCATTTTATTTGAATTACTTCACTAAGTCCTTGCATACATCTGAATTCTGATCCATATCACTTACTTCTTTTCCAAGGACTTAACATTTCTTACAAAGAAGGTCCACTAGTGAAAAATTCCCTCAAGTTTTGTTTGCTTGAGAAAGTCTTTATTTCTCCTCACTTTTTTTTTTTTTTTTGAACCAGGGATTGAACTCAGGGACACTTGGCCACTGAGCCACATCCCCAGCCCTATTTTTGTATTTTATTTAGAGACAGTGTCTCACTGAGTTGCTAAGGGCCTCGCTAATTTGCTGAGGCTGGCTTTGAACTCGAGATCCTCCTGACTCAGCCTCCCAAGTCGCTTGGATTACAGGCGTGCGCCACCACTCCCGACCCTTCTCCTCACTTTTGAAGGATAATTTTGTTGGATACAGAATTCTATGATGACTTTTCTTTAAAAAATAAATATTTCTATCTACTCTTTTCTTCCTTGCTTTGCTTTGAAGATTTATGCATGTAATTGTCACTATAGTCCCTTTATGTAAGTCACTTGCTTCCCTCATGTCTCCCTCCCACAACATTTTTTTCAAGCTTTTCTCTTTGTCTTTGGATTGTTACAATTTAAAATGCTATATTCTAAGTGCTGATCTGTTGGTACTTACCCTGCTTAATAATCTCTGAACTTCCTAGATCTACAGTTTCATGTCTATCATTGTTTGAGAATATTCTTAGCCATTATAATTTTAAATATTCCTTTTTCTCCTCTCTTCCTTTTGATATTCCTGTTACATGTATGTCACCCTTTGGTGATTTTCCTAGTTCTTGAATAGTCTTACCTATTTTTTTTTTTTTTAAATCAGGGATTGAACCCAGGGGTGCTTAACCACTGAGTCACATTCCCAACCCTTTTTATCTTTTATTTGAGACAGGATCTTGCTAAGTTGCTTAGGACCTTGCTAATTGGCTAGGGCTGGCTTTGAACTTGAGATCCTCCTGCCTCAGTTTCCCAAGTCTTGGGATTATTGGCATACGCCATGGCACCCAGATTAAAATTCTTTCCTTTCTTTGTTTTTCAGTTTGGAAAGTTTCTAATGACTTATCTTCCAACTCATCAATTCTTTCTTTGGATGCTTCTAAGCTACTGATGAGCTCAACTAGGGTAGTCTTCATTTCTCTTATGATTTTGATTACTAGCACATAATTTTGATTTTTGTATTTTTCATTTCTTCTTATTTGATCCATAGCTTCTTGCATAGTATTTACTTTTCTCCATGAGAGTACTTAGTATCTTATTCATTGTTTTATTAAATTCCTTGTTGATCATTCCATAACCTCTTGTCCTATCTGATTCTGACACTTTTTCTCTTAGACTTTTTTTCCTATTCAGTAAACCTTATAAAGTTGTGTTGAAATCTGGGAAGGATATATCAGATAAAAAGAACTGAGTATTCCAAAGGACTTCAGTCTGAGATTTTATTCTGCTTGGCAGTTAGGCTGTGTTTACTGTTTAGTTTTGCTTTGGTGTCAGACATTAATGTTTCTTCAAGAGTTCTTGCTCTTTCACCCTCTTGCCTTGTTTGTGGGTTTCCCTGGAGAAGTTGCACATGGGCCTAAGGCATCTGAGGTCTTCAGATGTAATCCTCTGCTATGATACAGGAGTCCTTGTGATGTGGTGGTACAGTGTGAGGAAGAGGAGACATTTATTACCCTATGACTAGGTCTCAGCCTTCCACATCAAATGCCGGAGCGAAGTTGGGTAGGGTATTTCTTTTCACCTCAGTTAGTTAGATTCTGGTAAAATACTGCCCCTTGAGAAAATGTTTTAGAGAACATTCTGGTTGTATTTCAAAGTTTTTATTTTCCCCCTTTTTTGGCCAGGAACAAAAGGAAAAATTTTATTTTACGTTCACCCTAAGAATCTAGTGGGATTCCTACATAAAATCAAGCTGAAGAAGTGTGAGCACTCCCTAAGAGTGAGATCCCCTGCATATTTTATTTCTCACACTAGAATTTAATCTCAGTCTGCAACAACAAAATGTGAGTGGCATAAAGAATCCAACATTATTTTCTCATAGTTTTGTAGACTAAGAAGCCAAGAACAGTGTGCTAGCCAGTTTGGATCCAGATGAGGGCTCCCTTCCCAGATTGCAGAAGCTGCCCTGTCACTGTTGCTCACAGAGCGACTTGCTCTGCAGATGCCTGGAGGGAGAGAGAATTCTAGCCTCTATAACTCCTCTTGTAACAACACCAATCCATTATGACCTCACTTAACCTAATTATCCCCTGAAGAACCTATATCCAAATATAGTCCCATCAGGGGGTTAGCGGTTCAACATTTAAGCTTTAAGGATACATATTTTTGTCCACAGCACTAGTTCACAGTGAGGCCATAGCAATTAATCAATTATAGTTTAAGTGCTCTTACCAATACTAGCTCCGGGGGCAGCCTTCTGGCTCTCGGGCTTCTGCTTCTGGTAAACTGTGATTTTTAGCATCTGCCTCTTCCTCCAGTTTTCTGGGCATTTTGCCTTAAAACCTCAATTATCTTACGGCTCTTAGAAGAGTCATTATGGTGGTGTCATAGCTTCATAGCTTTCTTGTAAGGATGGCCATGGTGACTCACAAGCTCTTTCCATGTCAAAACCAGAAACTAGAAATCCAATTTATTTATTTTAATCATACATTTGAAAATCTTTTTGTAATACAAAACTCACATTACATTTTTAATTCACAAGAGTTTTTTCCACAACTGCTGTTGAATAATTTTCTATGCGTAGTAATGCAAATTCTCTCTATGAGTTGAACAGAATTAACACATTTGAGCTGTTTGTTCATGCATTACTGTGTAATGACGGATTTACATGAATTAAATTAAATATTTTATGCTAGTGATATCAACACATTACAAAGATTTCTGTATAAAATTTCTGTATAAAAGAGTTTTGTATAAAATTGTAGTATTGTTTTACCCCCTAAGGTCATAGGAGGATAGGAACGCTTTCTGCTATCCCTCAGTTTATAACCTGACTCTACTGTTATCTTTGCTTTTGTTGGCATCACAACGACACCCTTTAAACTATTAGGAATTCCTACAATAAAACTGTGATGAACAAAAGATGCTAATCTGGTTAATGAGTTCAAATATAATTCAGGTCATGAATATGCATTGAAAAATTTTTAATGAGTTAGCAGACATTTCAGGTTTGTTCTTAAAATTAAGGTGTGTTCAATCCCAGGGCTGCAAAAGCCCTGAGCATACTATTTACCCACCCAAAAGAAAGAACTTGGAAGATTCAACAGAGAAGTTTTGGAGAATTTATTATTCATGTACTCCTTGGCATCAGCTAGCCAGGATACAACAGAGGACTGCACCAAATTTACAAGCAGGGGGAACATATAGGATAGGTCACATACCTACTGCACAGGTGGTTTTCCTCAGTTGTTTTATGAGTACACTCCTTTACTTTACAAGTAGGTTCACTCTGTTCAGATGCTCTAAGATTGAAGATAATGGAAGTGGCCCACCTCATTATCACATTGTTTAGAGACCTTTTCTTAACTGCATCTTTTCTAGGAATGGATTACTGTTTAACCCAAAAAGGTGCACAGACACTCATGCTTCATGAGAAATCACTGATTTTAGTGTTTCATGATAGGTAGTTTTTTGAAATGTTGAAATCAAGAAACAGGTTTATTCTAAAGTTATTTTTTTCCTAAACAAAAATTTCTATGGTAAGACTTATTTCTATTTCTATTTCTTATTTCTATGGTAAGACTCCTTAGATTTTTAGAATAATAATCATATTCAGCTGGAAAAATTTCCAAATTCTTTGATATGTTTCATGATGCGAAGTGCTGGGAGACAAACCTAATGTTCTTTTGACTGAAATTCTATGAGTCAAGTAGAGTTCTAATCAAAAAGTAGTCCAAACATATTTTAGTAACTAAGATCATAGTGTCATGGAATGATGCAAAAATCTGGAATGTCCTTAAGGAAATCATGCCCAAGTTTCATAAAATAAATGAAAGTATACAAGTTAGAAATATGTTAGTGAAACTCTAAGGTAAAAGGAATGGCAGAAGCAAACCTGTCCATGGAAATGGAGATTGCCTGTGGACTATCTGGCTAGAAAGGTGTTGGGTTGACCAAGGCAAGACCCTTTGCCCATCCTTCACCTCCCTCTTTCTTCTACTACTTAAAAATAATTTTTTTTTTTGGAACTTCTACCATACACCAAGTCTCTCTCTCTCTCAGAGGAAGATTTCTTAAAAGTTTTTGGTTCACTCTCTTGCTTCTATCTTCCAGACTTGCTCTTCTGCTGACTCATTATCTTTATTTCTTCATCAATTCAAAGTGTGTGTGACCAGTGATCATTTCCTCAGTATTGACTTCACATGACCTAACAAGTCACTTAGTGACAACTGGTTTATTGTTTGGTTGACACTTCTTCAAAAAAAAAGAAAGCTTTTGATGATCTCATAGCAATAATAAATTTCCTGCATACTGGGAACAATAGAATATTTTATATATATATACATACATATGCATATATATATGCATAATATATATATATATTAATATATATATATGCTCTCTCTCTATATATATATATATTTATATATATATATATATTATATTCTTTTTTAGTACTGGGGGATTGAACCCAGGGGCACTCTATAACTGAGCTACATCCCCAGTCCTATTTTGTATTTTATGTAGAGATAGGGTCTCACTGAGTTGCTTAGAACCTCACTTTTGCTGAGGCTGAGGCTGGCTTGAACTTTAGATTCTCCTACCTCAGCCTCCCAAGCTTCTGGGATTACAGGCATGTGCAATTGCACCCAGCTTGGAATATTATATTTTGTGATGATGTTGCCTATAGTTAATAGGCAGCTTGATTTTTATAATAAATATCATTTATAAGTTTGCTTTGGTTGATACCTTATTTTCAGATTGTATAAACATATGTCTTCTCATATTATTTAAGACTTGGATTAAACTTCTCCCCGGTTTGGTGCAAAATGAGTAAAATTGAATTAAACAGTTTATTAGTGAAGAATTGGCAAAGAAAGTACTCTATGTTCTATTTTGTCTTTTTAAATATTAAGTGTTAATCAACGATTAAGTGTTCTCTCTCTCTCTTTCTCTCTTATTTTTTTTCCCATACTGGGGATTGGATTTAGGAATGCATTACCACTAAGGTACATCTGCAGTCCCTTTTTTATTATTTTATTTTGAGACAAGGTCTTATTAAATTACCTCTAGGCTGACCTTGAACTTCTGATCCTTCTATTGGAGTCTCAATTCACTGGGATTAAAGGCCTATAATCATGCCTAGCTAGTATTTACTTTCTTTATCTATTTCCTTCTTGTGTTTAATGTTGAATATGAATATTTTTTGACATAAGTAAAGTGAAATCTTTATAACTCTTAAGCTACCTGTTGTTTAATAATTAGCAAGATGAAAAATATAATAATAAATATTCATTCATAAATGTTACTTGTTGTAAGAATATTAATACTTTTAATACTCTAATTATTTTCTATTCCCTGGATTAACAGAAAGGTTATTTTCCCAACTTCATGCCAGCACATTTTGTTATATTTCTTTCTATATTTTTCTTGGTTGTTCCTCATGAAACACAAAACAGTGGTAAGCCATGTTAAAAACTAAGTAAAACTTAAGTTTTGTACTGTGATGTTTTCATAGTTCTCTGAATGCTATATTATAAGTAACAAATATTGCATTTTCGTATTTGCAAATGATTTTTTTCCAAAACTGCGTATTGAAAAATGTATGTATAAGCAATGCAAATACTTTCTTTGAGTTTTAACAGAAACAATGTGGGGCTAAATGATCAGTGTATGCACACGTTTGTATACATGTGTATATATGTGTGAATATATATGTATACATATACATATATAAATATATAAAAAGTTTTTTAAAATGAGATTCTAATATATATTAATGCTTTTTAAGAAGGACATTACACATTATATATTTTATATAGCATGTAAAATTAAAATTTGGACAAGAAATTAATATGTAGATTTAGGGGTAATCAATTATTCAAATAGTAAGAGTGGGATAATTTTGCTTAATTTTTTAGCGTAGTATGTAATCTTTGGTATCTGAACTATTTCATGGTAAAAATCAAAACAACAAACCCTAAAGACCTAAAATATTGAAATATGGAAGTAGTTACTGAATTCCATGTGATAAATCTGAAAAGGGATTTTAGCACTCTGAATTGCTAAAATTGCTAGAATTACTTCCGTATGCTAGCAATGTAAAAATCATGCTATTCAGAGCCATCACCATTCCTTCATTCTATTATTTGTTTCTATTGTTTTTATTTATCAAATGTTTTTGCTTGATTCTACTCTTAGCAGAGATAAAAATGGATTTGAATTTTAAAAAGACTGAAGAGAGCTATAAATGCTTTCCATGCTTAATGCTGAAGTAACGTGATATTCTGGATAGATACTCCATTGAAGCTTTAAAGAGAAGAAACTGAAAGAGTGTACACTTTGAAATGCTTAAGCATCATAAGCTCAAAAATGTATTTTTAACATCCAGTTTAATCGAGGTGACTTCTTTGTAAACGAATATAGAAAAGTCGCTGAAAATAAATTTTGATGGAATGCACAAATTAATAATAGATTCTCAAAAATGAAGTACATTATCATGATATAACTGTATTTCTTTAATTAAGACCTAATTAGGCATTATTTCCATCAGATAACCAGTCTTTATATACAATCCAAATTTGCATGCTAAAAGAAATTCAAAACCAATGTAAAATGCATCCACTTCCATCCACATCTCTTCCAATCTGCATGTTAAGGCCTCTCTTAACTAGCCTTATAAGAACTTTCCTAACGGGCCTCTGCACCACCACCACTCTGTGGTGGATAAATCTTGGAAGACAGGTATCTTTTAAGATAAGCAAAAGACCAGTTCACCTTAACTTAAAACCTCCTATGGTTTCCTTTGCAGTTCCAGATATATATATATTTTTTGTTGTTGTTGTTTGTTTGTTTGTTTTGTTTTGTTTTGTACAAGGGTTTGAACTTCAGGGGCACTCAACCACTGAACCAAATTCGCAGCCTTATTTTGTATTTTATGTAGAGACAGGGTCTCACTGAGTTGCTTAGTTCTTCACTTTTGCTGAGGTTGACTTTGAACTCATGATCCTCCTGTCTCAACCTCCCGAGCTGCTGGGATTACAGGCGTGTGCCACTGTGCCCAGATTGTTTTAGGAAATTTTAAACCCTTATGTGCTGCAGGATCTACGTATAGGTGTGTTTGTTCACACGTTTCATGTGTTAGGAGTTTGGCCCCCAGATGGTGAGGTGGGGAGGTAGTATGGCATCATAAGAGGTGTCACCTAGTGGGAGGTTCTTCAGTTGAGGGCATGCCCTTGGAAGGAATTAAGCCTTTCTCACAGAACCCTGGCTAATTATTGCATGAGGATTGTTGTAAAAGCCTAAGCCTGGCTGCACTCAGCTTCTCACTTTCTGTTTTGAAATGTGATCTCTTCCTTCTACACACAGTATTTACCAAGTGACTCTCATCAGAGCCTGCACCATGGGGTTTGGATTTTCAGCCTCCAAAAAACTATGAGGTTGATAAACCTATTTATAACATTAGCCTGCCTCAAGTATTTCCTTATATTAATGCAAAACAGGCTAATACATTGGTCAGGTATTGGCACTTACCTACTTGTCACCGTTCAAACCGTTCCCCCTTACTGATGAATTTTGTGTATGAAGTGCAAAAATAATGATTAACTGATGAATTTTTATTGAACAAATATATATTCATGGACACAGAAATAAACCAGGTACCAGAGATATAAAGAGGGAAAGATTATAATGTGAGAACACTCAGGATCCATTTTGTAACCAAAGAATAGAAGTAGAAATTGTTTCTTTTTCTTTAAAACTAGGCCACAAGAAATATTGATGAAAAATTATGAAATAGCAGATAGTATTAATGTGTACAATATGTTTCTTTGGGGACTTATGTTAGTCTTCTTTAACGGAGTTGTATGCCTTTATATCTAACACACTTATTGAAGTAATAAAATTGTTTTTAAATGGCTCTTTTGGAAGCCTATATAGTGAATTAATGATTTTTAGGTTATTATAATTGCTCATATTTTGAGAATTTTAGTAAACAGGAATGGTTGAAATGACAGTTATATGGCAATTATATTTCATAATGCAAATGAAAGTTGGCAGTTTTCATTTTCTACACAGTCACTATAAACTGGTTAATTTGAAGCTTCCCAAGAGGTGCACACACTCTTCCTTGTGCTGACAAATCCAATTTTTAAAGCTGCAAGTTTGAGAACCAGACCCTGGGCTTTGATGAACACAGAAAGAAATGTCACCCCATGAAATTCTTTTAGAAAGATCATCTACAATTTTTCAAGCTATGATTTGTGTGTGTGTGTGTGTGTGTGTGAGAGAGAGAGAATATTAGAAGATAAGATAATTAAAAAGTATAGGTTGACATCACTCTGTGCTTAGGAATCAGACATTTTTTGGAAGGAATAGAGGTTAAAAATAGAAATAGTGATGTGTGCGCTTCAACCAGCAAAGCTGTAGAGGTGGGGCTTTTCAAGCCCTTGAGAACTCATATCACACCACTCTGTGCCCTCGATGCTGGATATGGCATTATAGGATTTAGTGCTTGCTCTACTAGGTTTTGGTCTTGCTTCGGTTCAGTGGCTCCTTGATATTTTTCTATTCTTTCCTTTTGAAATGAGGTATCCTGGGTATGGTACCTCACAAGTACATAACTCCCCCAACCCCTGGAGGCCTCCGAGTTTGCCTTGAGTATCAGAGGAGACTTTTGACTTGGACTTAAAAATGCTGCTGGTACTGAGAAGAATTTGGGGAATCTTGGATATGGACTAAATGTATTTTGAATCGTGAGAGGGACATGAGTGTTTGGGGACCAGGATGGAAATGTTATCATTTGTGTCTTAAATGTGAAAGGCTTGGTTACCAGTCTGAGGCACTATTAGGAGATAATAGAACATTTAAGAAGTAGAGTTTTATGGAAGTAAGTTGGGATGGGGGTGTCCCTGAAGGAAATATTATAACCCTGGCTCCTTTTCTATCTCTCTTTTGTTTCCTGGCCACCGTGAGGTGAACAGGCCTGCTCCACCACGTGCTGCTGCCATGATGCACCATGCTGTCCAAGGCAATGTAGCCAAGTGGCTGTGCGCTGAGATTCATGAAAACATTTGGCAACATGAACCGTTCCTCCTGTATGTTGCCATAGTGATGGATAGCTGAGTAACACAGGTCATCAGATTCCTGAACTACTAGTTAATCAGTGTGTCTTTATTATCCAATAGAGAAGTTTATTTAAATGTTTCCATCTTTTTTAGGCACTCTGCTCCTTAGCTTTCCCCTTTCTCTCTTTATTTTATATTTTCTCAACTTCTTCCTTTGAACTTGATATTTGTTTACTATTCAATATATGATAGATATTATATTAGATCATCAAAAAGAAAAAAATGAAGAAACAATCTCGAAATTCAAGAAGCTCCTACACCAAACATCAACTACCAGGATCAATGAACTAATTTAATTCACTCCAAAGTCCAATAACAGCTTATCCCATAAATTCTTCTAGGTGTGACTTCATGTAAGCGGAGACAACGTATAATGAGGAGTGAAGTAATTTTGCTGCACATGTATAAAAATTGTTACATGAGGTAATTCTATGTCATAAAAAAGCCTGAGGTATGGACAGTATGATTGTATTTGTTAGGAGAAGGTACCAGCTCTCACACTTTCCTAACTATCTGATACCACTTATCTCTGAGTAGTGGAATTCAATTTATAATAAAACTAGTAGTCAGGGGGCTGGAGGTGTAGCTCAGAGGTAGATAACTTGCCTAACATGTATGAGACCCTGGGTTTGATTACCATGATTCCTAGCATGATGAAATAAATAAATTAATAATGAGTACATAAATAATCACCAGTGCCTTAGAAAAGTATGACAATAAGTTGCATCTTTAGCATTTACTTGATAAAAATATAATTAAGTGCATAATATGAATCAATATATTCCACGCAGAACAAAGAATCAATATATTTGCTTTATAGGTAAAGGATAAATTTCTGAAAAATTTTTGGGAGGGGAAAAATGCAGAAAACTTTACTTATATTTTACATCAGTTTCTCTAGAAGAGTTGGTGAGATTTTCTTGTTCAAGTTATTTTTGGGGAGAGAGTGCCCCTAGGAAAGGGAAGGAAGATGGATAGAGCAGTCTGTCAAGAACAAAGTTTTATTTATCAGTTGTCTTCACTCTGATCCCATGGAGAAGTTTTGGAACAGGACCTGCACCATAGATTCATTCTTTTCTGAGGTGATGAGCTGGGATTATACATCTGTTTGTCAGCCCTTGGTCCTTGTCCACTCCGGTGTGGGAGGCAGCTGTGTGTCCTCTCAGGCAAGTGCAGCTCCTTTTAGGAGGAAGACATTGCTCCAAAAAGAAGGGAAAGCTGTTAAGATGCTACCAGCCAATATTCACAGCATCTGGGGAGAGGAGTGCCTCCCACAGAGGGGATCCGGACAAGGCAACAATGGCATCCACCACACTCACTTTTACAAACTGATGGACATCTTTGTAAAATCACATTTGTAAGAAGTTCTCAAGTCTACTTTATCATAAAAAATTATGATTTTATGAAATAGGATTCAATGTAGGAAGAGAACCAGAAAGAACAAACAAGGACTTTGTAAAACAGATGCCTCACCTAGGAGTTAGACTTAGAGCAAGAGTAATACATCCAAGATTCTACTTATTTTTAATTTATTTTAAAGCTTAAATCTTTTTTGAGAGTCATATTTTTTTAAATGTACATGAATTATTTTGACTCCCTCAATTCTCTTCTGACTGGACAAGAAAATTTAGTGTATGGATTTTGAACAGTTATTTACTTTTTCCAAATATGGGTGCTGATAATTTTGTTTTTTTTGTTTTTTTTATTTACTTATTGATTCATTGAACACAAATGGAGTACAGCTATTGTTTCAAGGGTTGTACACAAAGTAGAGTCACACCATCTGTGCTTTCTTGCATGTACACAGGGCAATGACATCTGTCACACACTCTGTTATTGATTTTGCTCCCCACCCGCCCCCATCCCTCCCTTCCCTCTATGCTAGCTATCTTTCCTCCATTCTTGCCATTTTTCCCCCCACATTATGCATCATCATTCATTTATCAGAGAGACCATTCGGCTTTTGGATTTTTGGGATTGGCCGATCTCACTTAGCATAACAGTTTCCAACATCATCCATTTACCTACAAAT